>CM074725.1:114264963-114687463 GCA_037306005.1 Rhinophrynus dorsalis
TTTTTTTTTCCCTATAGTTCCACATTCTGGAAACAGTTGGGCACAAGAGCCGAGGAGTAAAAAGGCAAGTGACCCATCATTTCATGTGGATGAATGTCTACTTTCCAAAATGGTATACCTTAGCTACCTTTCCTGCATATCCCTATTGGTTATGACCATTTTAGTACCAGCAAATTCAAAAACAAAAGTGGCAGGTGTTGGTTAGTGGTGCAGTCAACCCCAAAGTGTATGTTAACCCACACAAAATGGAGTACAATTTTTCTCAGACTAGTAGCAGCTACTTAATACAGTGGAAAATTCTATGGTTTTCAAAGATTTTAGTATCTTTGTGATAGAAAGGTTTGTGCACTCCAGCCTAGGGTTAGAAAAGCAAGTGACCCCTCATTTGATGTGGGCAAGTGTCTACTTTCCAAAATGTTAGAACTTGCATACCTTTCCTGCCTATCTATAATGGTTACGACAATTTCAGAACAGGTATCCATTTTCAAAAAGAAAACAGGCAAGTGTAGTTTTGCACACCCCCTACAGAAAGGGCCTTTCAACAGGTAGCTCACTAGCTACTGGTAGCTCCTCAGCTTCCAGGGAGTAGCTACCTCCATTCCAACCAGGTATCAAGCTGTATGGCCTGCCAAAGACAGATCCAGGGCTTGATATCAGTTCCCCTGTTAGCTGCAGTTAATAAGGGCACAGCTTTAATACTAGGCAGTGTTTAATCAGAGAATAGATATGAGGATAGTAGATAATGCCTCACAGCATTTTTATGGATTTTCCACCCCATTACCACAATAGCAGTTTACAAATTATTCTGCATGCTTTGTAAATATGACTTTTATATGTGTAGGAGATGAGGAGTCAAAGTGGGTAACAGCCACAGTGTGACTACATAGTCACTCACATTAAAGTCTTTAATAAATCACTCTAATACCTTTAAAACACACATATTAATAGGTGATAGTGTTGTTATGGATGGGAAAGTACTATCAAACTTAAAATGTTTCTCACTGAAGAGCCACAGGTTTAGTATTCTACAGGGATTTTCAGTATATGTTTTGAGTAGCTCGCTACATGTTTCATCAATTAAAAGTAGCTCCTGTTAAAGAAAAGGTTGGAGACCCCTGCCCTACAGTATGTAAATTCATACCAGGACCAGTACCTTACTGTTGGAAATTCCATACTTTCAAAGATTTCATACATTTCAAGTGGTGGAAATGTAAAAAAGCTAATTTTTTTCCCTTTAGCACCATATTCTAGAAACATTTGTGCACACCAGGCTGAGTGGAAAGCCAAGTGAAAAAATGCAAGAAAGTCATTAGTTGTAGCTGGTGTAGTTTTGTGCTTCTGACAACCCCTGTCAACTCATACAAATGATATGCCATTTTTCTTGTAAGAGTGGTAACTAATGAATACAGTTGGAAATACCAGTTTTCAAAGATTTCAGTACATCTGAAGTGGTGGAAATATAAAAAAATTAAAAGAAAAAAAAAACTTTTTTCCTCTTTAGCACTACCTTCTGGAAATAGTTACATGCAGGCCAGGAGTAGAAAGGCATGTGGCTCCTTGTGGTGAGGTGGGGTACCTACTTTCAGGAAATATATAATTTTATATCAGCTGTTTTAGGATTGTTTTACCATGTAACCACTGGAATGTACATTTTACTTTATAAAGCTGAAAATGCCATTTGTGCTTATGTTAATTAAGGGTCTGCACGGGCCATGCACATAGATAAAACTACACATATTTTGTAGTTTTGCACTTTGGGGATTCAGGACTATATGGTTTTCCATTTGTAACTAAAAAGTTACCTACAGGAATCATATCTAAACAGATAGCAAAGATTATGAAAAGTGAGTCTGACCTACAGGATATAAGAAATGATCCAAGCTCTTGGCACTGAAAGGGTTAATACTCTGAATTTAATGTAACATCTATAAAAATCCTCTGGGTTTTGTCCTGAGACCTAAAACCTAGCCATACATATGCACTTAGGGAGCAAACAGTCCTGCCTTTTCCAGGGCTCCCATAAATTATCCAGGATTGTCAGTGAATGGGTAAACTGTGGTATCGTGCTAACCACAGATAAACAGGAAAATGGTAGAGTAAAAATGATACCTTTATTTGCGAATTGGTTCTGGATGCAAGCTTTCAAGACAAATTAGGTCTTCAGACAAAATAAGAATGCCTGCAGAAAAGACCTACATTATCTTGAAAACTTGCATCCTAGATCCACTAAATAGCTACTAAAAAATAGTATTTTTTCAATCTAGTCCGCTACTTTATATGTGAATGAACTGTTTTCTAAATACAAGAAAAGCGAGCATTAACCACACTCAATTATCTTATGCCTCAGTGAAAACGTTAAATAAATGGTCTCTTAAATCAATGTACACATCAAATAACTAATTTAGGGAGATAGGTTTATTCATGCTTAGCTGTAAGTGCGTTATATTTAGTTATATCAGCCAATTTAGTGGTGCTACTATTCTTTTAACTATATTACGTAGAATAAAAATAGTGTGCATAATATTTAACACAAACGCAAGTAATATAACATTTCAAAAATACTTTCGCTATACGTACGCACGAATTTCGTGTGCACGATTTAAAATGTATTACAGTCTCGTACTCACGATTTAGAGATGCAACTGAAGCGTTTATCCAATAAAGAAAAATGATAATTTACTTATTATTTTCTTTCTCTATGTTGTACCACAGATCACTTTACCAGCCCAAGTATTGTATTGTGGAAACAAGATACGCTTGCCAAATAAAAAAAAAAAAAAAAAAAAAAGGAGAAAGGGTATTTTAAGAATATGTGACCAGCAACAGGAAACATCAGAACTTCCTGTTACATCATTTGGACTCCGCCTGCGAGACAGTGTTTTATGGATTTCTCTCTCAGAAAGTTCACCGATTTTGACATTGATCTGCGCAGTGTCCTGGCTTCCTCTGCGTTATCAGTCACAACAGCATGTTCGTATCCCATTTCCCAAACTGCCATGCATAATTGCAGGATGTGGCCTGAAGGAAATGTTAAAACATTTAGAGAGCTGAAAAATAAGCAGTGCTATTTAATTGAATTAAGGCATACTTCCTAAGTGTCCCTCTATGAGGCCCAAATCCTCTCTTTTTAGGAGATCAGACTGTGTGGTGTGTATATAAACATATCACATTGCTCCACAGCAATAAAACTCACAGTAATGTTTGTTTAAACTTTACTATATTTGTTTATAAATTAGTCTATGTAAATAAAAATATTTTGGTATTGCTCTATTCAGTTTCATAAAACGGTGTCAATAGATCATGAAATAATCTAAAAATTCTCTGTAATGCCCAGCCACACCCCCAGCATTACCACATAAAACAAAAGTGTCCTTCTTTGGCCATTTTAAATGTTAGGGGGTATGTTAAAGTTCTCAAATTAAACCATATACTGTGAACAACAGTCAGTATAAACATATTCAAATCATACCTCCTAACATTTCAAATGCCCAAAGAGAGACACTTGTGTTTTATGTTGGGGTGCCAGGGACAGGGCATTGCCAATAATTTTTTTAGGTTATTTCATGACCTATTGACATCTCCATACCTGGGAACTTTTAAAACAGGGCTACCAGGAGGGTAACCCCGTCAGTGCGGACCTGGGAGGAAAATGATGCGATTCGTGTCATAAAAGGGGCGGGGCTTAGTCACGGAGGGGGGTGGGACAAAAAAAACCTGCAAAATGTATCTAAGAGGATGGGGAGTGGGAGGAACCAGGTAGGACAGAGCACAAGTGGGCAGAGTTTCTATTTAAACTCTGCCCACCTGGTGATCCACACATTGCCCCAGAGACCCAGTAATTCAGTCTGAAATCCGGAGTCTCCGGGGCAAAACCGGAGAGTTCCCAGGTATGGACATCTCTTTGTATAACTTAATATATGATTTAGAGAAAGGCCAAAGTATTTTATTTGCATATACTATAAATACATATTCTGAAGTTTTAATGTACATTATTGTGAGTTTTATTGCTGAGGAGCAATTTGATACAGTTATATACACCACACAGTCTGATCTACTAAAAAGAGGGACACCAGGGTGGTACAGAGGGATTTGGGTGTCAGGAGGTATGTAAAATACATGTGCATACATTATATACAATTATTTGATTTTTTCATTTGGTTAAGGGTTAGAAAAAGCACATGCAAGTTTGAACAGCGGACTTAACCATCCAATTGCTGAAGATCATTTTAAAGTGTGAAACCAAGGACAGCTGCAAAATAGAAAATTAAATTCACAATTTTCTTTGCAGCTCTAGATTTGCTGTAATACCGTTGTAAAGATATATACGTAAACTGATTAAAATATTTGTTACAATTCTAAAATATCTGATCTTAAGAGGTTGGAAACATGCCATGCTATCACTACTTTTACGTTATCTGCTTTCGACTCTGTGGTCTGATTGGCCTTGAATTTCTTGTCACCCTCTCCTCTGGCTCTTAAGTTCACATTCCGACTCCCAGAAAGATGGGGTTCATCTTCTTGGTCGTTGATTGACACAACACTTGACATGATGTATAGCTTCCTACCATGGTCTCTCGTACAATAAATTTAGAGATGATCTGGGGTGTTGCCTCCCTCTCCCCTTTCTTCTTCCCTCATTCTTTCCATCTCCCTTATCCTATTCTTACTTACCTACTTTCTCTCTTCTTTTCCTCTCTCTCTCTTTATCTCTCTCGGAGCACTACATGGCATACAGTTACCAAAATACTCATGTTCTGTCCCTTAAGAATCCTATAGGCTTAGATACATTTGGAGATTGTCTACATATATTCCAAGTTCATATATTGATATCACAGGATAAGAAGTCTTCATGCAATGTTGTAGAAATTTGATATAGCACATAAAAGTTGATCTGTATTACCGATACATCCTTATGTTTCTACATAGTTACATAGTAATTTAGGTTGAAAAAAGACTTGCGTCCATCCAGTTCAACCCTTTTCCTATTCCTGTTTACCATCGCTGACCCAAAAGAAGGCATCTGACTCCAAATGGCAATCAGATTTCTCCCTGGATCAACAAGCCCTAACTAAATATTAATCCCAATACTAACGTGCATAGCCCTCTATATTATGCTCTTTTAAATAAGTATCCAGGCCCCTTTTAAAGGCATCTAATGTATTTGATAGCACCACCTCCTCCGGAAGTGCATTCCATACCTTTATTGTCCTTACTGTAAAGAAACCCTTCCGCTGTTGTAGACTAAATCTCCTTTCCTCAAGTCTAAGCGGGTGGCCCCTTGTCCTGTGTACTGTTCTGTTAATGAACAGGTCTTTTGAAAGCCCTTTATATGGGCCTTGAACATATTTATATAGTGTTATCATAACATGTTCAGGAAATGTTCCTGTAATTTTTAGGGGTGCACCGAAATGAAAATTTTGAACCGAAACCGAAACGTCAGGATGCACTTGGCCGAAAACCGAAACCGAAAATGACTTTAATGCATATTTTAAAACCGTAACCCTGACAAACTGTAGAATAAAAAACTTTACACAGTTAACATGCATCATTGTTATTATTTTACTATGGGGTCTATGCACCTCTCTTTCTCCCCCATGTACTTCTTTGTCCCCCCATGTACTTCTTTCTCCTCCCTTGTGCCTCTCTTTCTCCCCCCTTGTACTTCTTTCTACCCCTTGTGCCTCTCTTTCTCCCCCCTTGTACTTCTTTCTACCCCTTGTGCCTCTCTTTCTCCCCCTTGTACTTCTTTCTCCCCCTTGTGCCTCTCTTTCTCCCCCATGTACTTCTTTCTCCCCCTTGTGCCTCTCTTTCTCCCCCTTGTACTTCTTTCTACCCCTTGTGCCTCTCTTTCTCCCCCATGTACTTCTTTCTCTCCCTTGTGCCTCTCTTTCTCCCCCTTGTGCCTCACTTTCTCCCCCATGTACTTCTTTATGCCTTTCTCCTCCTTGTGCCTCTCTTTCTCCCCCTTGTGCCTCTTTCTCCCCCATGTACTTTTCTCTCCCTTGTGCCTCACTTTCTCCCCCTTGTGCCTCTCTTTCTCCCCCATGTACTTTTACCTCTTTCTCCCCCATGTACTTCTTTCTCCCCCATGTACTTCTTTCTCCCCCTTGTACTTCTTTCTCCCCCATGTACTTCTTTCTCCCCCATGTACTTCTTTCTCCCCCTTGTGCCTCTCTTTCTCCCCCTTGTACTTCTTTCTACCCCTTGTGCCTCTCTTTCTCCCCCATGTACTTCTTTCTCTCCCTTGTGCCTCACTTTCTCCCCCTTGTGCCTCTCTTTCTCCCCCATGTACTTTTACCTCTTTCTCCCCCATGTACTTCTTTCTCCCCCTTGTACTTCTTTCTACCCCTTGTGCCTCTCTTTCTCCCCCATGTACTTCTTTCTCTCCCTTGTGCCTCTCTTTCTCCCCCTTGTGCCTCACTTTCTCCCCCATGTACTTCTTTATGCCTCTCTTTCTCCTCCTTGTGCCTCTCTTTCTCCCCCTTGTGCCTCTTTCTCCCCCATGTACTTTTCTCTCCCTTGTGCCTCACTTTCTCCCCCTTGTGCCTCTCTTTCTCCCCCATGTACTTTTACATCTCTCCCCCATGTACTTCTTTCTCCCCCATGTACTTCTTTCTACCCCTTATGCCTCTTTCTCCCCCATGTACTTCTTTCTACCCCTTGTGCCTCTCTTTCTCCCCCATGTACTTCTTTCTCCCACTTGTATATCTCTTTCTCCCCTATGTACTTTCTCCCCCTTTGTACCTCTCTTTCTCCCGGTCCCCTGCGGCTGGCTGGCTCTGAGCTCCCTCCTGCCCGCCCGCATCATCACTCGCCCCGTGATGACATACAGACAGAGAAGAGGGCAGAGGCACCGGAAGAGAAGCGCTTGCTGCCAGACAGTAACGATCAGTCTGCTGGCAGCAAGCGCTTCTCTTCCGGTGCCTCTGCCCTCTTCTCTGTCTGTATGTCATCACGGCCCGCAGGGGCGCGTGATGATGCGGGCTGACAAGGATTTTCGGCCATTTTTTTCATTTCGGCTTTTTGCCGAAAAGGCCATTTTCGGCCGAAACATTTCGGCCACCGAAATTTCGGTGCACCCCTAGTAATTTTATTGTTATTTTTTATTGCTACTTACCGTCTTGTTTTATAAATGCTCTTGACTTTCACTAATAAAGCATTTTGAAACCAAAAAAAATAAAGAAATATATATATATATATATATATTTGTTACAAAACATTCAAAAGATAGTAACAAGTTACAAATTCAGGGTGTGTCACATATAGTTATAAACAAAGGAGTCTACTTATCATAGTAAATTCGGTTGAAAAAGTTCATCAAATTCAACCTTTGCCTCAAAACCCAGAGATAATGAGAATATATAAGCCTTCCTGCTACCTAATGAGTATTAGTCTATTTGCCAGAACTTCCTGTTTTACCTACAAATACACAGTATAACCCTTCCTTCTGTTAGAAATGCATATAATCTCTTAAATGTATCCATTGTATCTGCCATTACCACATCCTTGGGCAAAGAATTCCACAGTTTAACAGGCCTTACTATAAAAAAAAAAAAACCTTCCTCTGCTGAAGTTGAAACCTCCTTTTCTTCTAATCTTAAGGGGTGGCCCCTAGTTATTTGATCAGCATACCTGCAAAGTCTCTGGATCTGCCCTGGAGACTCTGGTTTTTAGAGTTAATTACCTCATCTCCAGGGACAGAGACTGTTTCTCTGGCAGTGTTTTGTTTCCTATAAAATTCTGCCCTCTACTTCTCCTTCCCGTCCTGTTCCTCCCACATATCCACCTTTCCACCCTGGTCTGCCCATTTCCCATGTACCATGCAGATAAGCCCACTCTTTTTGCTCAAATTACGCCTTTTACGTAACTCGGGTCACAGCACATGAAGCCCCTGTGGGGGCTCAAGTGGATTGAGTTCCCAGGTAAAGCTCACCAAAGAGATCCCTGTATTAACCTTGCATACAGGTACTTATACCTTGTACCAAGATCTCTTCTTAGTCATCTTTTCTTTGGAGAAAATAAACCAAGTTTTGTCTAGATGACTGAGAATTCTCTAAGTGCTAGTGCCCACGGGACAGAATCGGGAATAAAAGAGATAATAGTTGTCTCAATTTTATTATGAAAAG
This sequence comes from Rhinophrynus dorsalis, assembly GCA_037306005.1. Classification (NCBI taxonomy): domain Eukaryota; kingdom Metazoa; phylum Chordata; class Amphibia; order Anura; family Rhinophrynidae; genus Rhinophrynus; species Rhinophrynus dorsalis. The sequence goes on from CM074725.1 coordinate 114,273,090, forward strand.
AATGAAATACAATAATATTTCTTAAAATAGTTTATATTAATAATCACAGTATATCTTTATACATCCAGTAAAATACAAATCCTATATAATAATTCGCTAAAATGTGTGTAAGGATGCAGTCATGCACAGTAGAGACTGCTGCACATGCTGCAGTAATGCGCAGTAGAGACTGACTGCGCCACATCTGATGCAGAGCTGGACTCTCTGAAGGAGCGTCCAGCTTTGTATCAGCCGTGGCTCGGGCAGTCTCTACTGTGCATGACTGCCCCGCGACCAGCTGGAAGTGGCACTGTCGCCAGTGTAACGGGCTCTTCAACTACTTATAAATTGTTTAAACCTATACCCATAATTGCACCACAGGTATACACCACACAGCTCTTGTTCTCTTACCCACAATACAAATCCAACATATGTTGTAACCAAAAACACTATTTGGAATAATTACTCCACCATGCGTTGATGGTACCAGCTACCTATGTGAAATGACAGGGTGTACAACAGATTTGCAAGTGTGTAAACATGTAGTTCAAAAATATATATAATAGAGTTCTAATATTGTACTAAAAAAAAAAATAAATAAATATATATATATATATATATATATATATATATATATATGTGAATCACAAATACAGTCGTATGAGGTGCGCATATACTGTTGGTTATTCATGCCAGTTATTTAAAAACACACTGTAATATGCTTTTATGATCGGCTAATAGTGATGAAAATTTGGATGTGCACCAATACTTTATATATATATATATATATATATATATATATATATATATATATATATATATATATAAATAAATTAAAAACAAATATTTTCCCTGCAGACAAACTAGAATCAGTACCAAAAAAAAGAAATTACATTAAAATGTCAAAGACCCTAATTGCAATTCATTCCATTATTATATATTTCAATGTGTAAGAAATAGAATTTCAATATATTTCACTATGTGTTTAAGCATATATTTCTGTAAATACCATGATGTTCCACTGAGTGTTCTTACACAATTGTGCAAAAAAAACAAAATAAGTTACCTCTAATACAATAACCAAACATTAGAGCTACAAATACATATCAAAGACAGTTAAGGACCATGGAGCATTTTTTATTTATTTTTTGCTCCACTGGATTCAGGGGTCCCAAACAGCATGCAGCCGCGGAGGGACCCCTGAATTCCATGACATACAGAACCATCATGGGTCCTTCACAGAAACTGCCCTATCCTGGCACGTCATGGGTGGTCCTTAAGGTTTTAAACAATTTACAAGTAATTTGAATTTTACTAGATGTATGTATTGTGGATATTAATAATAACAATTTTAAAGAAATATTATTGTATTTAATTATTTTCATAATACTATTGAGAAAACTGTTCTCTCTTTTATTCACAATTCTGTCCCATGGGCACTAGTGCTTAGAGTGTTCTGGTCTGACTAATTTTGTTTTTCCAAGGTTTTTGTGATGGGGTCCTCTAATTTTTTCTTGAAACTGCAGTGAACATGGGTATTTTTCCTTGCCCTCTACCCTTAAGCGCACATTCTCTCTTTCTTCTATACTATAAAAGAAGACTTGGTCAGGTGACCACAAATTTATGTCTGTGTCACACAACCCCCCAGGGAGGCAGCTAGGAGGAGATTTGCATATGTCCTCTGTTGTCAGAGCCCAGTATTACACACAAAATTATAATACATACACCCCAGGGCTGGCACATAAGAGCACATATGCAGATCTCCTATAGAGTGCCATAGCCCAACATACACACCCCAGGGCGCAGCTAGGGAGGAGATTATCATATCTCCTACACACTGCCATTTAAAGGGGAACTATCACCTCCCTATAAGTTAGCTTCATGTAATAGTTTAAAGAATTAACTTATGAAAAAGCAATTATTTTTTTTTTATAAACTCACCCGTTCAGTGCTATTTCTTTTTTTTCGATCTCCTTGCTGACGTCACCATTGATCCCACTGCGGATCAAGGTTAACCGCAGTAACCGCACAGAAAAAGGAAAACGCCTCCTTTCTGTCACCTGATCCCTCCCATAATACCTCCTACTTTGTCACGAGATTTGACGCGTGGGAGCGCTCACATATAAACGCGCGTCCATGTACAGTTCAGTGAACGTGCCATGCATGTTCACTGAACTTTTTTTTTCTTCTGGTACCCAGGAAGAGGAGCTAACGGGAGTTGGGCGCAGTAAATAAAAAATCTAATTGTCATTGTTGCAGGTATATAATTTAAAACATATAATGTAAATTTATGTAAGGATTTAGTATCATAAAATATGTATAGTTTTACCACTCTCTCAAAGACCTAAGTAGAGTTTACCTAATTATAGTCTATTACAAATATAAAAACACATAATTAAGATTGAGGATATGTTCCTCTGTATCAATGAGTAAAAAAAAAAAATAGAACTAACGTACTCAAAATGTTTATAACACAAAATATATTTAGTGTGTACTAATGGAAGCCTTTCAGGTGCTACATGTAAAGATATACATCACAAGTGAAATGAAACTCTGCTATAGCAGCACGCAAAAATGGCCGGAGAATATTCAGTTTTCCTGGTCATCAGTGAGTCAATCCCTGCAATAAAAATGCAGCTTCTATAATAGAATTATTTTATAATTATTTATTTGCAAGCTGGAATTGATAGTATTATACTGTAACGTGTAGCCGATAGTTAAACATGATTTGAGATCAAAGCAATACTAGCTATAAATGGATTGTTTATTATTTCTATTGTAGAAGCTGAATTTTTATTGCAGGGATTAACTCACTGATGACCAGAAAACTGAATATTCTCCGGCCATTTTTGCGTGCTGCTATAGCAGAGTTATAACACTGTAATCTTCTCCGCCAAATTAGATGAAGATCCTTATTGATTGACCAACCTAGATGTAACCTGCATTTGGTCAATTACATGTACTGAAATTAGGAATGTGCCTCGGTGGTATTTTGGAGTGTAAAAGTTTCTTATTATCCAATAAATGTTACAATATCGAAGTAGAGGAAATAAAATCACAGAGGTATCAGCTAATTTTATTTGAGCAGCTTTGTAAATGAGGCTAATAGGTGCCCTGGTATAGTAGGTAGAACATGTGAAGGGTATGATGAATTTTCAGCTGCACAGAGGCAAGCCGGATAAATGCCCCGGCAGTACAGTATGTAATATAAATCAAACTCGAAGGACCCTAATCTATGAATAAGATTGATTATTTTCAAGAATGATTAAAAAAAAAAAAGAATTTCCACTTTTGACAAAAATCAAAATAGATAACCTTATCTAACATCTATACTTTAAAAATCACTCTTTTCCTCATTATTTCATTAAAATAATTTTTCAATTATTTTTTAAAATGTTTAACCATCTCTATACAGTTTTTTGTAAGGATTACTGAACTGTTATTAGTTTATACAGTTCTTATATCTGCTATATTCATCCTCATGTGTTGTTATTTTTTATTACCTCACCATTTCCTCTCACAATAAAAAGTGACCTTCTACTCATGTTACAACGTAATGAATTAACAGCTGGATTAATACAGTAAAGACACACTCATGACACACACTAGTAGAATAAACATGCTGTAAATATATATTCAACATGCACATAAACTCACACAATACACACCCATACATACAAACATAGAATGTGAAGGCAGATAAGAACCATTTCGGCCCATTTAGTATGCCCATTTTGCTACTATATTAACCTCAAATCTCATTTGGTCCTTGATTTTTTCGTATGTTAAGGACAGTCTTATTCCTGTTCCATGACTGGTCAAATTCGGTCACTTAATTAACTACTGCCACCTCTGCTGGTAGGCTGTTTCATTTATCTACTACCCTCACAATTTCTTACATTAACTCTAAACCTGTATCCCTCTAGTTTTAGACTATGAAATCTTGTAATAACATTCTTACTCCTCTGAAATAAACTTCCCTTATACCTTATATATTTTCCTGTAAATCAGTCACCATTTTAGTAGCTTTTCATTGAATTTTCTATAGAATATCTATATCCTTCAAGAGATGGGGTCTCCAGTACTGTACACAATACTCTAGATGAGGTATACATAGAGATCTGTACAGTGGCATGACCACTTCCTATTAAGCCATTATTGATAATTACTCCCAAATACCTTTCCTCTGTTGTCTCTGACAGCCCAGTACCCTATATTTTCTTTTAATTTTTATGACACAGGTGCACTATTTTTCATTTATAAACATAGAACTGTGGCTGCCACAATCTTGTGCATTCTTCTAATTTACCTAAATCATTTGTATTTTATCACCTACCAAAAAGTCATAACTTACCTTGAAGACCTTTTTCAAAATCAAATCAGTACAGATCCCTTAGGTACCACAATATTTTATCTCCTTTTGTCTGAATATTCTCCATTGACTAACAACTTCTGTTTCCAGTCACACAGCTATTGCCTTATGCACTATTTTTACAGTGCAGTTTATTAGTGAGTCTACTATGAGGTTCAATGTAAAATTATGTACTGAAATATAGAAACAGTATATCTACTACTCCCCCTTTATTATAATATTTTAGTTACCCAGTCAAAATATTCTATGAGGTTAATTTGACAAATTCTCCTGCTGTAAACCCATGCATTTTGGTAATATGTAAGCCGTTCAAAATCAGATATTCCTAATCTTTTTATATAGTGTATTCCCCATTTATTTTATCATTACAGATGTAAGACTTAAGTCTAATGCCTGCTCCTTTTTTTTTTAAAGATTTCAATCATTAGCAAACCTCCAATTTTCTGGAACCAATCCTGTAGTTAATGACCGATTGAATAATTAACTAAAATTATTTAGATATGTTCAAAAAGTGAACATTTTGTAATATTAAATTTTTACCAAAATAAATGTTGGTATAATAAAAGTATAATCAAACTTTATGTTAAAATTTTAAATATATTTTTTTTGTTTGTTTTTTTTTAGTCTCAAAACACTAAATAGAAGATGCCAAATTGTTTTGTTGACGGATGTAATAGTAAAACTGGGAAAAAAAAAAATAGGTGTTACTCTGCATACATTTCCTAAGCAGTTAGATAAGGTTGTATCCTGGTTACAGAATACTGGAAATCAGTTTGAACAAATTACAGAAGTAACAAAAAAGATTTTAGAAGACGAACGTGGACATAATTTCCGAATTTGTTCTTTACACTTTATGGAAAACTGCTACCAAGTCAGAGGAACAAAGAAGTATTTAAAAGAGGATGCTGTTCCTACTCTATTTGGTTTAACTACCTTAGAAAAGAGTTCAACAACTTCAACCATAGCACAAGTAAATGCAACTGAATTTTCACAAAACTGTCCTGACAAAACAACCTGTGCAAGCTCATGTATGACGGATTCCTCAACACAAACTGACATGACGTTAGTTGCAGATAAAGCTGTACAGTGTCATGAAAGTGACTTTTTTGTTCATGTTGAATTGGCTAACATAGAAAAAGATCACCCATACAACAAAGTTCTACAAGAAAAAGCAGATACTATGTATCCTTTTTCACCAATTAAAACCTCAACTCCACATAAGCCTCATCTAAGAAGACATGCCTCATGTGCCTCAGTTTCTCCAATCACATTGCACAAAACATTTTGTCATATTAAAGTTCCACAAAAATTAATAATAAAAGCAAGTGATATTGATGTAGTTGAACGGCAAAGTGAAGTAGTGGAAGAAGATACTTATTTTCAGGATGATCGAATGTCTGGCAAATGCACTCCGGAATCATCTATATTTGATTCTCCATCAATGTTAATGAAAAATAAAAAAAAATTGGGATCCAGACTTTGTTCCAGATAGTTCAATGTCTGCAGTAGATTCTGAATTGTCTTTCTCTGAAGATTGTATGGAACAAGTAATGTTGCAGGAACGTAAATTTATCGTATTTGAATCATGCTTAGACAACTTGCTATATCGCATGCCCTGTGGTGGAGATAAACAATGTCAGTCTACAATTTCAAATATTTTTAAAAAAGTGGAAGGTACCTTTGTTTCTGTTACAGCGGAATGTTTAAGTGGTCATTCCTTTATTATATGGGAGAGTCAGCCACGAGTGAAAAGAGTTGCCGCAGGAAATATTCTTTTTGCTGCCTCAGTACTATTTAGCGGTGGAAACTTTAGGAAAATATTTGAAATGAATTCAATTTTTGGACTGCAACAAATATCTACTTCTACTTTTTATCGATACCAAAGAAAATATCTTTACGCAATCATAAACCATCACTGAAATCTGGAAAGAAACCGTGTATTTGCTGCTATAGGAGACAGGCCTACAGGGCTGGGAGGTGACAGGCAGTGTGATAGTCCTGGCCATTCAGCTAAGTATTGTGCATACACAATGGTTGATTTGAATTAAAAAAAAATTGTTGATCTAGAAATTGAACAAATTGCAAAAAGCTTAAAAAAAAAATTGTTAGCCGCTTCTAAAAGAAAAATATGTTCTCAGTTGAATCACTGGATTCCGGCCATCATCAGTCATTTTTGGTGGAGTGTGAAAACCTGCAAAGGCGATGTTAAAGTTCTAAGGGAAAGATGGCATTCAGTTTTAAATCATGTTCAAAATCAACATGAATGGACTACATCTGAGATTTACCATGCTTGCTCTCATGCTACATTGACTGAGGAACAAATCAAAGAAACGACCTGGCTTAAAAAAAAAAGTCCACCTTTTGAGCAGTTGTGCCTCATAGTTTTAGATAAAAAGATGGATCAAGATCTAAAACACCTTGCAAAATATTGCCACACTGGGGGCATTGAGAGTTATCATAGTCTTATGTTGAAGTATCGACCTAAACGAAACCATTTTGGCATGGATTGTATGATTGCCAGGACTCAACTTGCAGCTTTAGCACATAATAACAATATTAACCGTTCACAAGCAACAGTTAAGTTGCCTCAACAAGGTTCTGCGAGTTTGGGAGAAGGAAGAACACGTTTGGAGTTTCTGCGTAGTCGAAACAGATGGGTATTACGCAATATCTATGAGCCCATGACAAATGAACATCTACAAACGATGTTAATAGATTTGTTGAAAATGTGTAATGAAACAATTAAGATCCCATGGCATTCAAGATCGGCAGATTTACCCAAGAATATTGCCAAAATAGCAAAACCAGACAAGAGAAAGGCAATTGAAGAACATAAGACAAGATTTCGAAAAATCAGAATGTAACTACACAAGGTAACATTTTTTTATGTCAATATTATTTACATGAAAATTAAATGTAATTTGCTTTAATTACTGAAGTAAAAATGTAAAATATAACATACTGTTATATATTTTTAGCTTACATATGTTAATAATATAACATAATGCTAAACTTATATTTGTATTTTGAAATATATAAAAAATGTATTATTTTTTTTAGAAGGTTCTGATAACTGTCTGTTAGGTTACAATGACACTGACCTCTAGTTGTGAAATAGAATATTTTCTATACATAATTGAAAGATGTTGAGAACCAAATTAGGGCTTACAGATTATTAACTGTAAAAGAGTATCTTTCCAATTTAAGTTATCTAATAGCAACGAAATGTGTAAGAGTTTTAATTGTGGTATTTGAAGATACTGCTCCAAAGTTATATTTTGAAATATGTTATAAAAATAAATTATGTGGTTGTATCCAGTTTTGTATTACTAATAATCTGAAAATAATGTTACTGTAAATGTTATTTAAATAAATAAAAGACAGTACAACTGATGTTATTTGGCTTAATAAAGGTCATATCATATAAAATATTGTGATTGTTTGTCTGTGATTGAATAAATAAGCTTAATGTCGAAAATTATCTCAGAAACAGGTATGATTTTAAAGATAAAAGCCTTGAAAATGTGACCCCTACCTCCACTTCCCCTGACATCAGTGTCCAGCTTACATCAGGAGATCCCGGTGTGGTGAACTGCTGGCGTCTCAAATAGTGTTTTTGCAAAAGAATTAATTAATTGAAAAAGTCTATACATTCTTCCAATTTTGAAAGTTTCACGAGAAGGGGAGAGAGTGGAAATTTAAATACTTCTATCTCTATAAACGTAGCGTTTTTAGATACACCTACATATGATATGGCAAAAAAAAAAATATGCTCCCTGTTCAATCAGTGACACCAGCGTGTTTGTGTACACAGGTCCCTAATTAGTTAATATATAATTTGTCTATTACATATTTAAAATTAACCAAAAACATACAAAACACAGATTTATGTTTTTAAAAAACATATTTATTGTTTTTTCATTAAATAACATAAAATGATATCAATAATTTTAATAAACTGTTGACATAATAAAATAAATTAAAAAAATGAGTTATAATACTGTTACATAAAATGTAATAATAATTTGCTAAAAATTTCTGTATGTGTCACCTGTGCACAACCACCAAAACAAAATTAAGCGACATATCTGTTACCTATAAAACTATATTTATTGTTAATATTATGTTTGAATGTAGTTTAATCTAAACTTACTAAGTCTGTGCTGCATCCACTTCCGTGTCGACTGCAATTCACTGCAGTTACAGAGCTTTGCTTCTGCTCTCCTCACTTTTCCAATGACAGAGGTTCCTGTGTATAAGCATGGAGCGTTCTCATTTCCAAAAATCGATATTTATGCATCGAGACAGCTCCTGCTTATTGACAGAAGCCTCCATCATCGGAAAAAGTAGGGTAGCATGGGAACAGCCTGGGGCTGCAGTCTACACAGGAGTGGCAGCAGCCCAGTCTTTTATAAAAATATTAACGATAATAAAACATAAATAAAGTTTACCTGTTATATGATATGTCATCTTACTAGTTATGTGATGTTATCCATAGGTGACACATTTGCTTTAGAGTTCAAAAGTACTATGAAATATAATAGAAGTTATAAAACAGCAATAACAGGGAAATTATCTTCCTTGAACAATATTTTCAAAATATAGTCATGTAAATAAAGTTTACATATAACGTAAATTTTGTAATAGATTACAGTAATGTGGCCATATCAACAGCTGCATAATCTAACAAGGGAATATATCCCATGTATAATCCGTCGGGATCAGGAAATCTCTGTCGAATACTTGAAACTACGCAGGATGGAATTGGTCTTCTATTTCGTGGACCCAAGTATCCATGAACCAAACACGTGAAACCACAGTAAGCTACCTTACGAAGTTGCCTGTTCAAAAGTAGAAAAAAAGGAAAACAATTTACAAAACATATATGTATATAAACTAACTGACCATTACTTTTTAAAAAAAAATTATTTTTTCAGTTTTGCAGTTTATAGATGTTAGTATACAATTATCAGAGCAAAGATCCACAAAGCTTATGGCTTTCTTCCTAGCATACTTTGTTTGCTTACTATTCACCAGGGGCTGTCACTCTGCCTCTGCTTTGCATAACCTGTTGATAATAAGTTTCTTCCAGTTAAATGGAGCGCTCTCATCGGCCATAAAGTGCACCATCCTTCAAGATTTGCTCTGCAATCTGCCATCCTGCCTCTGTTCTTCTCTCTTCCTACAGCTCCTCCAATGACAATAAATCTCTTCTTATTGTCATTGGAGGAGCTGTAGGAAGAGAGGAGAACAGAGGCAGGATGGCAGATTGCAGAGCAAAATATGTCTTCAAAGGCTGTCTACAAGTATGGTGAAGGACAAACTTTTCAAATAATTTGGGAAAAAAAAATATAAATAGTTTTATTCTGATTTGCTCTTTATCAAAATTATTTAAGCCATTATGTAAAAGGGTAATAAATCCCATTTTAATGTACTTTCTATTACAATTTGAATATTTTTAAAATATCACCAATTAGTCTAAAAAATTATAAATAACAAATAGCATATCATGGTTTACAGTATCACAATACTGGATAAATTGTAATATAACTGTTTTTATAAACTAGAATTATATACCTGTGATACATGTTGTTAGAGGGTCTTCTAGTTATCGTTCCCAACATGCGATAACTATGAAACACACGTTCTTCGTTTAAACAAATATCTTGGCATAAGAGATTAGTCATAATACAGTCATTTGGATTTTCTAAGTACTGGTTGATTGATGCCAATTCATGGCAACACATGCTCTCTTCTTCTGTTGGCATAGGAACACAATTCCCACAGATACACCATTCCGTTGTTCCAACTCTGATGGTAGTAGGTTCATTTGTTGTTTGTTGCACAGAGCACGTGGTATCCCTTTGCGGGTTAAACGGAAAACAGCCGTCATCATCATCAGAAGAGCTTGCATAATTCAATGCAGAAATTGGGAGATCCTGAAACAAGATATATTCACAGTTTTAATTGAATTACGTTAATATTTTAACAGCAATAAACATAAAGAGAAATGTACTAGAATACAAACAATGTAGATATTTCACTATCTATTTATTAACATATTAAAAGAAGATTACATAAATTATCTAAAAATGTATTAATATTATATTATTTAGATTGCTAATGGAATTTGAAAATAATTGAATTGTAACGCATAGTAAATGTATCGATCATTTAAAAGACTTAAATAATAGACAGGAGAAAATAAATAATTATTTAATTTTACCTGACCAACAGATGACGTAAGGAAACTGTCAGATTCTGATAATGATGAGGAACTGATACTGGGTGAAGACATAGTCGTATATTTATTTCAGTTGCCTTCCTTTGAAAATAATGTAGATAAAAGATTGTTAAAATAAGTACTTTTGAACTTATTAAAAACAATATTTTAAATTATATCTTATCTATAAAAAGAAACCTGTTGGATTATGGTATACAAGGGTCTGTCATTGTTGCCATAACAGGAACTGTCTGTGTTGTCGCGCCAGTACCTACCTAAGTTGCCTATCAGGTCTTGTCTGTGTTCATACTACAGTGCCTGGTCAAATTGCCCTAAAGGTATGACTGTGTTGACCCAGTTATTCCTAGCCTGAGGCAGCTGCCAGGTGCATTCTTGCCTGCTTACCTCCAGTTGCCCTAGCCTGCTAGGTATTGCATGTGTATTGTGTGTGTGTTTTGCATGTGTGTTGTGTGCGTGTGTGTATTGTGCATGTGTATTTTGTGATGTGTTGTACGTGTGTGTGTATTGTGGTTGTGTGTGTGTATTGTCTGTGTGTGTTGTGCATGTGTATTGCATGTATGTATTGTGTCTGTTGTGCATGTATTGTGCATGTGTGTGTTGTCTGTTTGCATTGTGCATATGTATTGCGTGTGTATTGTGCACACATGTGTTATGATGTATTATGTCTGTGTATTGCTTTTTCTGTGTGTATTGCATGTGCTTTTTGTGCATGTGTGTTGTGCGTGCCTGTGTATTGTGTGACAGTTGTGGTGTGTTTTTTTGTTGCGTATGCGGGTGTTGTGTGTGTGCACATTTAAAACATGTATGTATTGGGTGTGTTGTGCTTTGTGTGTGTGGTGTGCATTGTGTGCTTTTCACATGTGTGTTGTAAATGTGTGTTTGTAATGGTGTTTATCACTGCTTACAAATGTTTTCTTTCCAACATAATCTCTAACAGGTTTTTTTTTTTATTTAACATCAATCACTTATTAAATGTATTATTTTGTAGTGATATCCTTCTCTAGTCTTTTTTTTTCCTTTCGCCAGATGCAGTGTCCCTGCCCCATAGAGCTTCCAGTCTAATTGACAGTGCCAGGGGAACTGCAGGGTAACTGCCATAAATCTCGCTACTAGCTGACTGGGCAATCAAAACAGTGCAGACCACTAAGCCTAAACTTAACTGATCTTTTTCTCCCCCCTGATTACAATACTGTTTTGCAAGTAATATCACTGGTTTTTATCTCATGGACTTGTACTAAAAATATATGAGGAAATATGGAGCTAAAACCAGAGATAAATTTATTATATCATATGTTTTGTTCCCGTGGGATGAATTACATATAATTCATAAGTAATTCATCCCATGGGAACAAAACACTCCAGCACTCCTGAATACTTAATACAAATATGGTTTGTGCTATTTTGTGATATAATGTTTTCATGGCAACATACATTCTTTTCATACAAAAAGTAATTATCATTTACACTATATAGTCATATTTTGTAGTATTGAATACTTCCATAGCATTATGATGCAATCATGGATTTGCTTTTGTCTCCAGAATTACTCTATATTGGTGTATGTTCTAAGTTAAGATTGATATTGAATTAAATTTAACAGTAAATAGCAATACTGCTAAATATATTCGGGTTATTTATTGAAGTGTATTACACATTTTTTGGGAAAAGTATGTCCATGGGGCCTGGCATTGTGAGTGGAGTTGAGCTGCTGACTAGTATGAAGCATTTTTTGTGTGTTTTTCTACACTAGTATAGATAATGTCACTCTATTGCACCGAAATGCACTATTTACTATCTAAGTGCAATGGGGCTGGTATAATGATGCAATGCTATGGGGCTGGTAAGCAATTTTTTCCAGGGCTGGTTTTTATTCCCAGTCCGGCCCTGCTACCAGCTGAATAAGGCTGGTGGAGGGTGAAAGTTTGTATGCAGGCGTCTGAGATTAATAGTGGGCAGTGGAGCCAGGCTGGTGGGTGGGGTCAGACAGTGTGTGTGGGGATCTGTGACTTCCAGTAAGCAATAGAACCAGACTTTGGGGTCGGACAGTGTATGTTGGATCTGTAGTGGGACAAGGAAGGGAATTTCATATAGTTGTGACAGGGAAGCGGACAGTGAATCAGAGGGATGGGGGATGTGAGTTCCAAAGGGACGTGCTACTCATTGCATAGCAATGAGTTGGACATGCCTCTAGCATCATTTTTTTCTATTATTATTTATTTATTTACTTATTCATTATTATTTTTGTAATTGTATTTTATTTAACACTATATATATATCAGGGCTCAAAATTTCAAGTCCTGAGCTACTAGCCAGGCCTGAAAAGTTACTCGCCACCAGTTTCCATGACTAGCCCCACCCATATCCCCTCCTTTAACCCCACCCATCTCAAGTAAGGACCCCTAATAGCTCCTAAAGAGGGACACTTGGGAGGTATGGAACCCTAATATCTCCTAAAGAGGGACACTTGGGAGGTATGGACCCCTAATATCGCCTAAAGAGGGACACTTGGGTTATTTTATGGTCTATTGACACCTCTTTGAGTGACTGAATAAATGGTTTAGAACAAGACTATTTTGTTTTATAAACATGTATACTGAAGTTTAAACAAACATTATGAGTTTTATTGCTGCGGAGCAATTAAATACACTTGTATACACACCACACAGTCTCAAAGAGGGGCTATTCCTCCTCAAGACGAGCACTTGGGTTGTGTGCTGTACTAACCCTCACCACCTTAAAAGATCTGTACAGTTTTATTATGAGAAAAAACTGTAGACTCACATCTTCCAGGTATTACTGCTGGAAAGGTAAAAATAAAAAAACACAAAGATTGAGTAGTAGTAACTGTGGAACAAGAGCATCTTCTAGAAGTAGTACCCTCATTTTATTTGGCAGGAAAAGTCCTACAATTACAGATTTACTTTGTCTTCTGTCTTTATCTGCATCAGCAATCACTGAAGTCCCTAGACATTAAAGGCAGGGTAAAAGCCCTTGGTACATTCAGTCTGCTCATATTTCTGTTGGCTTAATCCTTTGAGTACCAGAGGGGTACGCAATGTATTACAAAGCAATGTGATATGTACCCCTCTCAAAGGGAAAATTTAACCCATTTTTAAACTTTGTTATATGCCAAGTAGGCCCTGAAATAATATTAGAGCATATAACTGAAAGTGCTTGCCTCAAATAGACGAAACAAGGGGCAATGTGAGACAAAGGTCCCTCTTCCTCTTGCATCACTGTAGTGTGTGTGTAGGTGCATGGGTGTGTGTGTGAACATTGATCATGCTTATATATGGATCTACAGTACTTGTGTTAACCCTTTGAGTGCCAAAGGGGGTATGTCTCCCTCTGGCACTCAAAGGGTTAATTGTAACCAGTGCACAAAATAAAAACAGTAAGTGAGAAAAAGCTTACACATCATATAAAACTGCAGCCAGTTTAGGTTAAGGGCTTAACTTTATTTCTTACACGCATTCTCCATGATTGCTCCAACTTTGGCCAGACTGTGGGTGTTAGTATCTGATGGCCTCTGACAATGCTCACTGCTGCAAGGTTCCAGCTGTGCTCTGTGGCTTACTTCTCCTGCCTGCTCCTGCCAATCAAAATGCTGCTGTCTGAGATCTCAGGACAACTTATTATGGTAGATGTCATGCGCTACCTACGGCCCAATGAATGCCAATGAAGGCTTGCGTTGCATAATGCAGGAAGCCACGGGATGGGATCATGGGTGGGCAGTATACACTGTGAGGTTTCAGTGCTTCACGGAGCACAGTGTGGCGGCTGGAGGCTGCTGTCAATAGTTCATACAATGACATAAAAAGATTTCCGTTTCTCACTACATTCACAAGATGTCCCGGAAAGTTTAGTCCAATAGCAGCCACAGGGGAGCAGAGCTGCTGTGTGTAATGGGGATCCCTGTTACTTCAGTGCCACAAGCTCTACCTGTGATGCCTCTTATAGGGAAGGGTTTCCTGTAGACTTCAGAAGAATACAGTCTGCAGGTGGACAGGATTTCAGCAGCAGCAGCGGCGGACGTTCATTCATTATTTTTTTTTAAATGCCCGGACCGGCCCCAGACCCAGGGCAGGTGCAGGGATTTTTGTATATACAGGCGAAGGTCCATTTTGATGCCCCCACCCCCCTCCAACCCGGCACAATCCCCTGCCCCCCCGACCTTGCCACAATCCCCCTCCCACATAATCACCTCCACACTGCCCACCTCCACACTGCCCACCCCATCTTCCTCCCCACCTCCACATTGCCCACACTGTCCACCTCCACAATGCCCCTTCCACAATGCTCCCTTCATCTCCACAATGCCTCTTCCACAATGCACCCTTCATCTCCACAATGCCTCTTCTACAATGCCCCCTTCATCTCCACATTGCCCCTTCCACAATGCCCCTTCATCTCCACGTTACCCCTTCCACAATGCTCCCTTCATCTCCACAATGCCCCCTTCATCTCCACATTGCCCCTTCCACAATGCACCTTCATCTCCACAATGCCACTTCCACAATGTCCCTTCATCTTCACAATGCCCCTTCCACAATGTCCCCTTCATCTCCACATTGCCCCTTCCACAAAGCCCCCTTCATCTCCACATTGCCCCTTCCACAAAATCCCCTTCATCTCCACAATGCCCCCTTCATCTCCACATTGCCCCTTCCACAATGCCCCCTTCATCTCCACATTGCCCCTTCCACAATGCCCCCTTCATCTCCACAATGCCCCCTTCATCTCCACATGGCCCCTTCCACAATGCCCCCTTCATCTCCACATTGCCCCTTACACAATTCCCCTTCATCTCCACATTGCCCCTTCATCAATACCCCATAAAGCCCCTTCATCTCCACATTGCCCCATCCACAATTCCCCTTCATCAATGCCCCATAAAGCCCCTTCATCTCCACATTGCCCCTTCCACAATGCACCTTCATCTCCACAATGCCACTTCCACAATGTCCCTTCATCTTCACAATGCCCCTTCCACAATGCCCCCTTCATCTCCACATTGCCCCTTCCACAATGCCCCCTTCATCTCCACATTGCCCCTTCCACAAAGCCCCCTTCATCTCCACATTGCCCCTTCCACAAAATCCCCTTCATCTCCACAATGCCCCCTTCATCTCCACATTGCCCCTTCCACAATGCCCCCTTCATCTCCACATTGCCCCTTCCACAATGCCCCCTTCATCTCCACAATGCCCCCTTCATCTCCACATTGCCCCTTCCACAATGCCCCCTTCATCTCCACATTGCCCCTTACACAATTCCCCTTCATCTCCACATTGCCCCTTCATCAATACCCCATAAAGCCCCTTCATCTCCACATTGCCCCATCCACAATTCCCCTTCATCAATGCCCCATAAAGCCCCTTCATCTCCACATTGCCCCTTCCACAATGCACCTTCATCTCCACAATGCCACTTCCACAATGTCCCTTCATCTTCACAATGCCCCTTCCACAATGCCCCCTTCATCTCCACATTGCCCCTTCCACAAAGCCCCCTTCATCTCCACATTGCCCCTTCCACAAAATCCCCTTCATCTCCACAATGCCCCCTTCATCTCCACATTGCCCCTTCCACAATGCCCCCTTCATCTCCACATTGCCCCTTCCACAATGCCCCTTCATCTCCACAATGCCCCCTTCATCTCCACATTGCCCCTTCTACAATGCCCCCTTCATCTCCACATTGTCCCTTACACAATTCCCCTTCATCTCCACATTGCCCCTTCATCAATACCCCATAAAGCCCCTTCATCTCCACATTGCCCCATCCACAATTCCCCTTCATCAATGCCCCATAAAGCCCCTTCATCTCCACACTGCCCCTTGATCCCCTACCTTGAGTCCCTGGTAGTCTAGCGGCATGCCATAGAAGAGATCTGTGCCTCCTTTGGCACAGAGCTGAAGCTCCCGCGCATGCTTCTCTGTAATACAGAGCGCAGGGAGATGATGTCATCTCCCAGCGCTCTGTATTACTACAGAGCCTGGGTCACTGGAACGGCCTACCGGGCAAATGCCCGGTATGCCTGATGGCCAGTCCAGGCCTGACGTTCAGTGTAGGCATCTTGCACCAGGACTGCATAGACTCCCCTCTCTCCTGAATGAGAAATGCTTCTGTCCCTGGGACGCTTGTGTAAAAATGATTTATATCATTTTAAGGACCAGAGGGGTGCGAAGCAATACGTTGCATTCATGTGTATTCCTTAACCCGTTGCATGCCAGAGAGGTATCCAACAACCCATTGCAACGCAAAGCGCCGGATACCCCTCTGACACTCAAAGGGTTGAAGAGATATGCAAATAGCAGTAGCTTGAGTGGAAAGGACGTATTATAACTGCACCAGGACTACAAAGTATCACGGTCCCCGTGATCCTGTGTGTTACTCTTTGCTGTGCTGCTCCCTGATTGGCTGAGCTGTGTTGACCCGCCCCTGGTTACCCTTTTTATACTGGCCGCTGGCACCAGTCTGGTGCCCTTTCGTGGTGTTCCTGAGCCTTGCTGCTGTTCTCTGCATTCCTGATTTCCGTGTACCGACTTGGCCTGCTTGAGACTCTCCTGTGTTCCTGCCCGTTGCTGATCCGGCTTGTCTACGAACCCGCTCTGGTATCCGACCCGGTCTGGCTGACGTTCCTGCTTGTTGCTGATCCGGCTTGTCTACGAACCCGCTCTGGTATCCGACCCGGCCTGGCTGACGTTCCTGCTTGTTGCTGATCCGGAGTGTCTACGATTCTCCACAGTTCCCGGTTCCAGTCTATCTACGTTCCTGCTGCTGACTACTGGGCGACATTCTTACTCCTGGAGTCGCGCTCGTGCTCGAGACTGACCTTAACCCTTGAGTCACTGTTCACTGTCAAACGCTACAGAGCTATACTACTGCTGAGTCTCCTTAAGCTTGCAGAGCGATATTATCAGGGCGATTCCGATTGCTGAGCTGATACCTTGCTGTGCCTCTCCTCCTACCAAGTGCTTAGTTAACCCGTTCAGTGCTACGCTACTACTGCTGAGCCGGCCACTTGGGCCTGAGAGACGGCAGCTCATAGTCCATCTATGCAGGGTAGTTGTTCCGGTACTGTACCGGTGGTCATCTTGCCCACGCACTTGCACTGATAGAGTCGTTATACGCCTGTGGGGGCTACCTGGCACTAGCTATTGGCTTCCGTTTATGCCTGAGGGGGCTTGATCCTTACACTTGCAGCTTGCAGTCTCCGTTGTACGCCCGTGGGGGCTAACGTGCCTTGCTCTTGCAGCTTGTAGTCTCCAGTTTACGCCCGTGGGGGCTAACGACTCACAGTTCCCAAATACTGGTGGCACTTGTTACGCCCGTGGGGGCTATCCATTATTGCTCTAGCTTTCTGGGTCAGTTCTGCCTGCGAGTCGAGTGCTCTCCTACAGACTGGGTATTGACTCCTCATACTTATACAAGCTTCAGCTACACCTTGGGCGTGCGTACACCACAACAAAGACTGATGAGGACTGAGTTAACTATTATGTGCTCCTGTCTGGGTTACCAGTCCTAGTATATATTTCTTGTACATATATTCTACTCTGTCTGTTCTCAGTATACTGGCCTGTAAAGGTCTAGACACTTGTTCTTGTTTACCCTGTGTGCCTGTAGAGGGCGATATTGTTCATTAATTTATTTAATAAAACTGCGTTTTACCATACCCTCTGTCTGAAGTGTCTGAAAACTGTAACAGTACAAAAGGGCCATGACCTCAGACACTAAGGGAGATACTGGCACACAGAATATCCATTGGCGAATGGATGTTCATGAGCAGCGCCTCGACCAGTTGGCACTAGCCTTGCAGACCTTACTTGAGCATACGGTACACCTAGACAAACCTAATCAGAATCCGGTAGTCACCCCAGTCTCGACACCGGAGAACCTGCCTGTAGTTCCTACTACGCAGACCAGAGAGTTCACGGCGGTGGCGCCGTTACCGTTAAGATATGATGGCGAGCCTAACCAATGCCGAGGCTTTGTCAACCAGTTGGAGATATTCTTTGAACTCACACCTCAGGCATTTTCTATCGACAGAAGTAAGGTTGGCTTCATGATTTCCCTATTAACTGGCAAGGCATTATCTTGGGTGAATCCTTTGTGGGAGAATGCCAAACCCTGTACCCTGAACTTTAAAGAGTTCATAAGACAGTTCCGCAGAGTGTTCGAGATACCTGGCAGAACCGCCTCTGCTGCCAAGAGGTTGCTGGAGATGCAACAGGGCGACCATACCCTGGGCGATTACGCTATTGAATTTCGAACCTTGGCAGCAGAGGTGGGCTGGAATAACGAGGCGCTAGTGGCAGCGTTTGCACAGGGCCTATCAGACTCCATAAAGGATGAAATTGCTGCCAGAGATGTGCCTAGTGATCTGGATGAGTACATCGATTATGTTATGCTCATTGACTCCCACATTTGCGAGAGACGGATGTCGAAGAGGGCGAAATCGAGGAGCTGTGGGCACGGCAGTCTTTTGAACCCACCCTCGCCACCCTGTCCTCCTGAACTTACAGCTGAGACTGGTGAACCAATGCAGCTCGGGTTCACCAGACTGACAAAGGAGGAGAGGGCGCACCGTAAAAGAATGGGCCTATGCCTATACTGTGGTAAAGCTGGGCACCAATTACGCAATTGCCCGGTACGGCCAGGAAACGAATGCACCTAGGGTACCTTGGGGGACAGGCCCTAGGTGGTATACAACAGTCCCCGGATACCAATACACTGAGACCCACCATTCAGGTGGTTGTTACATGGGCAGACTCTTTTGTATCAGTTTTGGCTCTGGTAGACTCCGGTGCAGCCGGCTATTTCATGGATCATTCCTTTGCTGAGTTACACAAGATTCCGGTAGTCAAAAGGGAGTCCCCTCTAGCTATTGAGGCCATCGATGGCAGGCCGTTAGAACCGGCATTTATCACTATGGAAACAATTCCTATTGCCATAGCTATTGGGGCTCTCCACAAGGAGGAGGTGCGTTTTCAAATAATTAATTCTCCTCACCATGCAGTCATCCTGGGGTTTCCCTGGCTATCATTACACAACCCCCAGTTTGACTGGCAAAAATGTGAAATACTGTCCTGGTCGGAATACTGTGCGGATAATTGCCTCTCACACCCTGTCAGGTTGTTGTGTACCTCTCCCTCCGTGCCAGCTGAATACCAAGAATTCAGTGACGTATTCAGTAAGGGGGAGGCTGGCGCTCTGCCTCAGCACAGACCTTATGATTGTGCCATTGATTTGCCCCCGGGAGTGGTACCTCCTAGGGGTCCCACTTATCCGCTGTCTGTGGAGGAGAATAGGGCAATGAAGGAATATATTGGGGATGCCCTCAAGAGGGGAATTATCCGCAAGTCCACTTCACCAGCGGTTGCCGGGTTCTTCTTCGTAAAGAAGAAAAATGGCGAACTCAGACCTTGTATCGATTACAGGGGTTTAAATAAATTAATGTCTAGAAGTGCCTACCCCATTCCACTCATTACCGAATTATTTGACAGGTTAAAGGGCTCCTCCATCTTTGCTAAACTCGATCTCCGGGTTGCATATAACCTGATCAGAATTAAAGCTGGAGATGAGTGGAAAACGGAATTTAATACCAGATCAGGGCACTATGAATATCTGGTAATGCCATTCGGACTTTGTAATGCTCCTGCGGTATTTCAGGAGTTTATCAATGACATCCTTCGGGACATGCTACAGTCCTGTGTTGTGGTATATCTTGATGACATATTAATTCACTCTAATAACCTTACCCAACACATCAAGGATGTCTCTGAGGTCTTGACTAGACTACGTAAAAATAAATTGTTTTGTAAAATTGAGAAGGAGGAGGAGCCAGTACCTATCATTCAGCTAGATCGTATTCTGGCCACTATTCGCACTAGTATCACTTCGCCACTGGGGGAAGAAATTTTGGCCTCACAGGCTAGGGCTCCTCCTGAAACCCCAGTAGGCAAGTGTTTTGTTGATGAGCCATTTCGTACCCGTCTATTAGAAACCTACCACTCATCTAAGGCGGCTGGGCACATCGGACGGGATCAGCTATATTGGTCCATGTCCCAGTTATTTTGGTGGCCGTCCCTTAGGGCTGATTGCTCCGCATTTACTGCAGCCTGTGCCACCTGTGCCCGTGCCAAGACACCCAGGCATCTCCCTGTAGGCTTGCTCCAGCCTGTCCCTAATGGCGATCGACCATGGTCCCATATTTCCATCGACTTTCTGGGAGAATTGCCAGCATCTAAGGGGTACACATTCATCCTTATGGTGGTTGATAGGTTCTCTAAGATGGCTCATTTCATGCCTCTCCCTGGTCTTCCATCGGCTCAGGAGCTGGCTATGATATTTGCTAAGGAGGTGTTTCGGCTGCATGGGGTACCCAGAGTGGTGGTGTCTGACCGAGGGAGCCAGTTCGTGTCTAGATTCTGGAGGGCATTTTGTGGGCAGATGGGCATCCAGTTGTCATTTTCTTCTGCCTATCATCCCCAGACCAATGGAGCCGCGGAGCGTGCCAATCAAGGACTGGAACAGTTCTTGAACTGTTTTGTAACCGATCATCATGACAATTGGGCCGACCTGTTGCCTTGGGCGGAGTTTGCCAGGAATTGTGCAGTTAATTCATCGTCCGGGAGTTCACCATTTCTCATTAATTATGGGTTCCAGCCCTGTCTACTCCCGGACTCATTCCAGGCACAACAGATTCCAGCTCTGGATGAACATATCGAGCAGCTGCGCTCCACTTGGGCACAGGTGCAGAGGACCCTCAGCCAGTCATTTCAGCGCTACCAGAGGCATGCCAATCGTAGACGGCTACCAGCGGTCTCCTTTCAGGTGGGGGACAGAGTATGGCTTTCCTCCAGGAATCTCAAGTTGCAAGTGCCCTCCAATAAACTGGCACCTCGGTTCATTGGCCCATTCAAAGTTATCTGTAAGGTGAACCCTGTCTCCTATGCATTGGAACTTACAGCTTCTATGCACATACATAATGTGTTCCATGTATCTCTGTTGAAACCATTGGTGTGCAACCGCTACACTACCACTCCAGTAATTCCTGGGCCGGTGGATGTTCAGGGCCAGGAGGAAAATGAGGTACAGAGTATCATTGATTCTAGGAGATTTAGAGGAAAGTTGCAATACTTGGTCCACTGGAAGGGATATGGCCCTGAGGAACGTTCCTGGGTAGATCAGAGGGACCTCCATGCACCCAGGCTCTTGCGCAACTTTCACTCTAAATACCCTCAGAAACCAAGACCTCCGGCAGGGAGAGAGGGTCTTTGAGAGGGGGGTACTATCACGGTCCCCGTGATCCTGTGTGTCACTCTTTGCTGTGCTGCTCCCTGATTGGCTGAGCTGTGTTGGCCCGCCCCTGGTTACCCTTTTTATACTGGCCGCTGGCACCAGTCTGGTGCCCTTTCGTGGTGTTCCTAAGCCTTGCTGCTGTTCTCTGCGTTCCTGATTTCCGTGTACCGACTTGGCCTGCTTGAGACTCTCCTGTGGTCCTGCCCGTTGCTGATCCGGCTTGTCTACGAACCCGCTCTGGTATCCGACCCGGCCTGGCTGACGTTCCTGCTTGTTGCTGATCCGGCTTGTCTACGAACCCGCTCTGGTATCCGACCCGGCCTGGCTGACGTTCATGCTTGTTGCTGATCCGGCGTGTCTACGATTCTCCACAGTTCCCGGTTCCAGTCTATCTACGTTCCTGCTGCTGACTACTGGGCGACATTCTTACTCCTGGAGTCGCGCTCGTGCTCGAGACTGACCTTAACCCTTGAGTCACTGTTCACTGTCAAACGCTACTGAGCTATACTACTGCTGAGTCTCCTTAAGCTTGCAGAGCGATATTATCAGGGCGATTCCGATTGCTGAGCTGATTCCTTGCTGTGCCTCTCCTCCTACCAAGTGCTTAGTTAACCCGTTCAGTGCTACGCTACTACTGCTGAGCCGGCCGCTTGGTCATCTTGCCCACGCACTTGCACTGGTAGAGTCATTATACGCCCGTGGGGGCTACCTGGCACTAGCTATTGGCTTCCGTTTACGCCCGAGGGGGCTTGATCCTTACACTTTCAGCTTGCAGTCTCCGTTGTACGCCCGTGGGGGCTAACGTGCCTTGCTCTTGCAGCTTGTAGTCTCCGGTTTACGCCCGTGGGGGCTAATGACTCACAGTTCCCAAATACTGGTGGCACTTGTTACGCCCGTGGGGGCTATCCATTACTGCTCTAGCGTTGTGGGTCAGTTCTGCCTGCAAGTCGAGTGCTTTCCTACAGACTGGGTATTGACTCCTCATACTTATACAAGCTTCAGCTACACCTTGGGTGTGCCTACACCACAACAAAGACTGATGAGGACTGAGTTAACTATTATGTGCTCCTGTCTGGGTTACCAGTCCTAGTATATATTTCTTGTACATATATTCTACTCTGTCTGTTCTCAGTATACTGGCCTGTAAAGGTCTAGACACTTGTTCTTGTTTACCCTGTGTGCCTGTAGAGGGCGATATTGTTCATTAATTTATTTAATAAAACTGCGTTTTACCATACCCTCTGTCTGAAGTGTCTGAAAACCGTAACACAAAGTCACTGTCTCCCTCTCTATCTTTACGGGTGGGCTCCTAAACAACAATCAGGCAAGCGAACGGGTGGCAGATTATTAACATTGTCAGCCTCAATTTCCACTCACCCTCGCTCAATTGCGAGGGGGTGAGTGGAAATTTTGAGCCCTGTATATATATATATATATATATATATATATATATATATATATATATACAAAATAAGTTGTCACGGTTTTTTGATGAACGCTCAGACCAGATTGGTAAGATTAAAATGACTTTATTAAGATAAAGTACACACACGTAGTTAGTCCCTTGGGCCCACACAAACAGAACATAAATATATACAGGTAGATGAAGTAATAGCAAGCCAGTAATAGAAATGTATGATGGAATGGAAACAATCACTGGCAACGGAGGTTCTGGCTTGAACCGGACAGGAAGCAGGCAACGCAGTCTGAGAACTGACCACAGGACCTTGGTGACAGATGATACAGGAGTAGATGACTGGCACAACCGAGACGTCTGGGAGGCACAGAACCCAGAGGAGCGAGGCAACACTACTGGCACAAACCAGATGCCTGGGAGGCACAGAACCCAGAGGAGCAAGGCAACTCTACTGGCACAACCCAGATGCCTGGGAGGCACAGAACCCAAAGGAGCGAGGCAACACTGACCCTGGCACTGGATCCAAATAGACCAAGGCAACCCTCATAAGCAAACCTTAGAACACTAGGGTATCTGGAGGCAACCAGTGTCCCCTCACTCTGAGGATGGTACAACACAACGCTGGCTCTTGAGCCCAAGGCTACTGTAGTGAGGAATATGCACAACCCTACCTGGAAGATACAGGCACACAAAGGGTCAACAGGTAACGCCCAGTGATATACTGCAACTTCCAAAGGGAGTGAGCCCAGCGCTGTAAGGGAGGTGGACACAGAGAGATCAGAGTAACACAGTCAGTGCTATGAACACTGTACCGGTACTTCGCGTGTGCACACCACCTGAGGCAGTTAAGAGAGTAGCTAAAGCACGAATGCTTAGCCAAAGGTCGACAGAATAATAGCGCCACGCTGCGCACACCGACTAGTGTAACGGCAAAACCACAACAAGTGTAGCTGGACCAAATGGAGGCAACCAAGCGGTATAGCTAGGCACGGATGGCAACAAAGCGGTAATACGCTAGACACGGTCAGTAACGGAATAGATACTCAGCCAGGTACGGTCAGTAACGGAGCGGGTTCTCAGCCAGATACGGTCAGCAACGGAGTGGGTTCTCAGCCAGATATAGTCAGCAACGGAGCGGGTTCTCAGCCAGATACGGTCAGCAACGGAGCAGGTTCTCAGCCGGATACAGTCAGCAACGGAGCAGGTTCTCAGCCAGATACGGTCAGCACCAGAACGGGTCCTCAGCCAGATACGGTCAGCAACAGAGCGGGTTCTCAGCCAGATACAGTCAGCAATGGAACAGGAGTAATACTGGATACTCAGGAACGTCGTCAGGCAGGCCAAGTCATACACGATCAGCAATAACGGAGCAAAAGTCAGGAACTAATGCACCACGAAAGGGCACCATAGTGTAGACATGACAGAGGTTATAAAGGCTATCACTGGGCGGCGACAAAGATACTTGGCCAATCAGAACGAGATAGGGAAATAGGAGAATCAGAATGTCGCTGCCTGCAGCCAGGAGCACAGGCACCATGATAATAAGTATCTTGTAATACCTTTTTTATTGGACTAACAGAATTTTGGATTGACAAGCTTTCGGGAGAACCTCCCTTTCTCAAGTCTAAAGCATTTCTGAGTAAAGGGACACAGAATTCACAGTGATACGTACAGTTCAAAGTTTAGCTGTGTGTTGGGTTAAAAAAAACATGACTGCAGATAAGACAAGAGAATCTACACTCTTCTTGCAGAGGGTCGTAAATACCTTTTGTAAGGATTGTGGGATGTTAGAATATAAAGCTGAAACATCAGAAGTCAGCCACTGGTAATCCTTACTCCAGACTATTTCCGATAAAAGTTCTAGTAGGTGGCCCGTGTCTCTCAAATAAGCCGGAAGTCCCAATACTAAGTGATAATCTATATAAGAGAACAGACTCGAAGTTATCGAATTTATCCCTGAGATTATCGGTCTTCCTGGAGGAGAGACCAAGCTTTTATGCACTTTAGGCAGATGGTAATATATTGGGACCCTCGGCTTATGAATGTATATATAATCTCTCTCTCTCTTGTTTGGACAACAGGACATTCACATAAGCGTGTTCAATGAGGATACCTAATTCTTCCATGTATTTCACAGTGGGATCAGCATCTAGACGTGTATAATATTGTTTATCATCTAAAATCCTATAAGCCTCTCTAACATAAGCTTCCGTATCCTGGATTACCAAACCCCCCTTTATCCATGGGTTTTATAGTAATCAAGGAGTTTCTCCTTATCACGGTGCCCGTGATTGCTGCATTTCTGTGTCTATCACCTGTAGGGGGCTTCCATTGGCTGTCTGCCTTTAGCCTGCCTCACATTGCCTATTTAAACTGAGTTTGGTTGCCCTTTCGTGGTGTCTCAGACTGCATCCACTTTCACTATGCTACAGAAGCTTCTTGGGCCTTTTTGCTGTGTTCCTGGTTTCCTGAGTTCGTCCTGTTCCTGAGACTCCTGTCTCTGTACTTGTTTCAGTGCCTGTTCCGGTTGTATTCATCCGAGGTTGCTGTTTCCTGCTGCCAGTCTCTGTTGCCGTTCCTGATCCGGTTGACCATCATTGTGCTGGTTCCTGTTCATCTCCTGCGTCCGGTTCCTTCATCTGTGGCGACCTTGTTCCTCGGTCGCTCTGGAGACATTTTCACCTGTTGGTTCCCAGCGTGCGGACGCTGGTTTGCTCCATTGCCTGGCGGCTACTATACTCCTGGTCTGTTGGTTACTAGCGCGCGGGCGCTGGTTCGCTCCTTTGCCTCACGGCTCTATACACAATTATCAGTTGGTTCCCAGCGTGCGGACGCTGGTTTGCTCCACTGCCTTGTGGCTACTACACTACACTACTAGTCTGTTGGTTACCAGCGCACGGGCGCTGGTTCACTCCTTTGCCTTTTGGCTCAATACACAACTATCTGTAGGTTCCTAGCGTGCGGACGCTGGTTCACTCCACTACCTCACGGCCTACTATATGTTCATTGTTGGTTCCCAGCGTGCGGACGCTGGTTCGCTCCACTGCCTTGTGGCTACTATACTCTAGTCTGTTGGTTACTAGAGCGCGGGCGCTAGTTTGCTCCGTTGCGTTACGGCTCTATACACAACTATCTGTTGGTTCCCAGCGTGCGGACGCTGGTTCGCTTCACTGCCTTATAGCCTACGATTTATCCAGCCTGTTATTTACCAGCACGCGGGTGCTGGTTTGCTCCATTGCCTTCTGCCTTAAGATTACTCAGTCTGTTGGTTCCCAGGACGCGGGCGCTGATTTGCTCCACTGCCTTGCTGCTTACTTGTATTAGAGTGTTGGTTCCCAACGCGCTGGTGTTGGCTCGCTCTATGACCTGAAGGTCTACTTAACATCCAGCCTGTTGGTTCCCAGCGTGAGGGCGCTGGTTTACTCCTCTGCCTCACGGCTTACGATTCATATGTCAGACGGTTCCCAGTGCGCTGTCCAGTCCTAGACAGCTAGTTATTCCCTCGGTATACGAGTACTGGGGTGTGCAGACTACCTGGTAATACCACTGGGCCTTGTAGCCTCTACCTACCATCTCTATACTGTCATTGTCATCTGACAGTCATTGAGGCCACTGTGGTTGACACTTCCTCTTTAGGCTGCCTTGCCTGGTATATTGGTAAGGCCGGTAGAACCTTCTATTATTCCACCCTGAGGTTGCCTTACCCGGTATTGGCAAGGCCTGTAGAGCCTACTATTATGGTGTTCCGTTAGGCTGCCTTGCCCGGTATATTGGCAGGGCCAGTAGAGCCTGTATCAGATGGTGATCCGTTAGGCTGCCCTGCTTGGTATATTGGCAGGGCCGGTAGAGCCTGTATTCTCCTGACTGCCTATTAGGCTGCCTTGCCCGGTATATTGGCAGGGCTGGTAGAGCCACCTTTTTCATTGCTTGCCCAGGCTGCCTTGCCCGGTATATTGGCAGGGCCGGTAGAGCCTGATTCGCTATTGCTACTACTACCCATTTGCCATTCTATGTGTTGTATGTATGTGTATGAAATCCTATGGGATTATCTTAAACTTTTCAATAAAGTTGTGTTTTTACCTAACCTTGCTTCTGAGAGTCTTAACAAACCGTGACACTCCTCAGGTTATCCAAGGCTAATAGTTCATCTTTTCCACCCCCTACTTTATTAACTTTCTTTTCTTTACTTCTGTCCTCTACAGTGGGTTTACTTGGCTGTATTTGCCACACTGAGTCCACTGTTTCCGGTACAATACATTGATTAATCCTCTGTACAGGCTCCTTTCCTCTATTCATATTATTTTCTTTTGCACTCCTTGGTGAATTAACTATACCTGGAGTACCTATTTAATACATTTGTAGGATTAGAGGTGGTGCCCACTGTCCATCCCATCTCACAAACCCATGAGGTAGGACCCCTTTCAGCTCCACCCCCAATCCATCCTCCTGATCTTTTATAGTTAGGTCTACATGTCCTTAAATGAGAGCTTTCTGAGATTACAGGTTGATTATCTCTTGTCCTTTACCAACTCCTCACTTGATTACCCCCATAATCACCCTCATCACTTAGAAACTTCCTCTTTTTCTTATCCACAATATCTTTTTGGAAGGCATTAACTTTGTCTTTCATTTTAACTTCAAACTGACGCTTATTTTGTCCTCCTGGCTGTGACAGTACCAGCGTACACCCAGCCTTGGTGTCCCCGTCACTTCTTCCGCTACGAGCCAGGTGGACATCCAGCAAAACTAGTATCAGGGTACCAAGAGAACACACTCTGCATACAGCAAACTTTCCCCAAGCATTTGACACCAGTGCCTTGGGTAGAATAACAACTGCCTTTATTGGACAAACCACATATATTTATACACAAAACGTACATTGAAATACATGGGCAGGCAGGATACAATAGGTGAGTCACAGGGATAATACAATCACAATATACAAGACAAAGGGCCAACAACAGAAGGTCCCAGCAATTACAATAATACAGACATGATTGCATTACTACAGAAAAGGCTAGCAACAAATGGTACAACACAATACAAAGGACCAGACGTGATTAGGTTAGCACACCACAGGGGGTCTCAGTACAGTTCACAGACCTACAATGACTGGAGTGGCTACAATACACACAGAGCTTGGGTGAACAATGAAACAAAAGGCTTGAGGGACTGTAATATACCTTTGCAGCATCCTTGGCCAAACTCAAATACTTAACCCTTACTGCCCATTTCCTTGGAAGCAAGCAAGCAGTCCATAGTTGTCAGTCTCTTTGGGCCCAGAAATGTCCACGGTCTCTGGGGTTCTTGGGATAACAGTCCCAGACCCAGAAGTCTTGTCCCCAGCCAGCCCCTACTGTCCTGGGGTCTGGTCAGCTTTGCACTATTCCTGTCGGCTGTCGCCAGCCCGTGAACTCCAGTCCTTTTGTGTAGGATAGTTCCCCAAAGCAATATTAACTCCAAGAGTCGTAACACTCTTTAAAACAGTCCACAGAGTCTGTAGGTTGGTCCTGGTGAGGTGCACACAGCCCTCAGGGCTAATTAGTCAGTTGAGTCTGCTTTGGGCAGACCAGGTGGGTTTTCTCAGTCACCCTGTGCCCCCAATAAGCACAGGGTGACTTAGACCTGAGAGGGGACTGGTAAGCTGGCAAAGGCGCTTCCCCATGAGTGGAATCCATGATCTGTAGGGAGGGGGCTGACCCCCAGGCCCCTCCAGGAGCCAAGAGCCATGGGGTTCCCGTGATACTGGCAGACTCTCAATCTTTGATAACTTCTCTTCAGTTTGTTGATTGATACATTCTACTTTACGTCTCCTATAATTATTCAACAATTCCATCAATGACATACAGCATGAATCTTAAACCATGCAGTTGCCACCATAAAAAGTGGCTTTGAAACATACCATATAGTCAATTTTGAAGAATTTGTCGAAACTGTTCAACATTAGAAGATTGTGATAAACAACCTGTGCTAAAGAAAAAATAAACAGGCGCTGTGTTTTTTTAAGTCAGGTTTTAGCATTCTAGTACCCGTGTCACAGTACCTTACCTCTGCCTCCTCCGTTCAGCCAGGAGTAAGGTTCTGGACGGACGCTCCTGCATCACTAGCAGCATTCCTCTGCCTGCGGCTTAGTCTGGTTCCTGGTTACAGGAAGCATTGAATCAGGCACTTGCCTGGGCGCCTGTTATAGGCCCAGCCTGGGGGACCTAATTGGTCCCGCCTTCTCCTTCACCCTTATAAACCTCTATGGGCCTGTGTATCAGTTACCCTTACGTTGGTGTTCTGAGCAGTTCATTATCTAGTATTCCTGATTCCTGTGTATGATCTGGCTTGTCTGTCCATCCATTCTGGTGTTGACCCGTGGCTCTGTCTGACTATTCTCCCTGTGCGTTCCGATTTGGCTCAGATATCCTTTCTGGTGCAAACCAGTGGCTCTGGCTGACTACCAGCTCTGTGTATGACATAGGCTTGTCTGACTACCCACTCTGGTGTTGACCTGGGGCTCTGTCCACTGCGCATCCAGCATTCCATCACTTCAGTGGATATCCTATCTGGTGCAAACCCGTGGCTCTGGCTGACTACCTGCTCCGTGTATGACTTTGGCTTGTCTGACTATCCTATCTGGTGCTTACTAGAAGGCCCTGTCTGTTCTCTCCTAGGGTTGGTTCCATTATTCAGACATCCTTCTGTAACGGTTTTATCAGACACTCAGACCAGAGGTAAAAAATAAAACACAGTTTTATTGAGAACAAATGAGGAACACGGCCCCCCAAGGGCAGAAATAGGTAATGACACGTAACTGAAGGCAAATATGGTATTATAGCAGACACAGTATGGATAAGGAGCAATACTGTACAATGCAATGGGAACAGAGAATAACAAGGGTTAAAGTCCAATGCAAGTAATCAGTCTCTGTTGTGGTGTGTTAAGACAACGCCCAGTAGATGACAAGAGCAGCCAGAGACTGAGGTGCGAGGTGGAGAGCCCTTAATAGTGAGTCCAAGCAGTAGTCCTCAAAGGACTGGCAATATGCAAGGCCAACCACTTGTGCTAGAGCTAAATGGTACAAGAGCCAAGAGCACTCTGCTGTGCGTAACGGGATTAACCACACTGTGTGGGCTGAATGGGACCAGAGCCAACGGCACCCTTCCGGTGCTGAACGGGTTAATGACACTGCGAGAGCTGAATGGGACCAGAGCCAGTAGCACCCCTTGGTGCGTCAACGGATACACACACTGCAAGAGCTGAATGGGACCAGAGCCAGTAGCACCCCTTGGTGCATTAACGGATACACAACAGTGCCAGAGCTGAGTAGGACCAGAGCCGGTAGCACCCTACCGGTGCGTAAATGGAGCGAGTGTATTGCAAGAGCTATCGGTATCACAGTTAACGGAAGCCACAACTGGTCTGCAAGTATAGCGGACAGGCTCGGTAATGAAGGCAACCAGCACAGCAAGTGTTAACGGAGAGGCTCGGTATAGGAGGCAACAAGCTCAGCAAGTGTTAACGGAGAGGCTCTGTATTGGAGGCAACAAGCTCAGCAAGTGTTAACAGAGAGGCTCGGTATTGGAGGCAACAAGCTCAGCAAGTGTTATTGGATAGGCCCAGTATCTGAGGCAACAAGCACTGCAAGTGTTAACGGACAGGCTCGGTAACGGAGGCAATAAGCTCAGCACTGCAAGAGTTAAGTGGGAGGTCAGCATATACTGCTCAAGATAAACAGTTCACAATGTCGACAAGCGATATAAACGAGATGTCGCTGGAACAGGAACACAGGAAACCTGTCACGAAGCAGGAACGTCAGCCAGGCCGGGTCATACACGGAGCAGGAGCGTCAGACAAGCCGGATCAA
Source organism: Rhinophrynus dorsalis (assembly GCA_037306005.1). Taxonomy (NCBI): domain Eukaryota; kingdom Metazoa; phylum Chordata; class Amphibia; order Anura; family Rhinophrynidae; genus Rhinophrynus; species Rhinophrynus dorsalis. The sequence continues at coordinate 114,304,261 of CM074725.1, forward strand.
TCACGGAGCAGGAACGTCAGCCAGGCCGGGTCATACACGGAGCAGGAACCAGTAGAATAGTCAGACAAGCCAAATCGGTACACAGGAACGCAGGAACACAGCAACGGAAGCACTGGTACTGGGACACCACGAAAGGGCACCTGACAGGTGCCAGAGGCCCGGTATAAGAAGGCCACACTGGGCGGGTATAACCAAGCTCCACCAATAGGAACACACCACAGCAGAGAGTGACAGAAAATCACAGGAACCGTGATAGTAACACCCTCTCAAAGAACCCCTCCCCTGGCAGAGGGTCTAGGTTTCTGGGGATATTTAGAGTGGAAATTGAGCAATAATCTCGGGGCATGAAGGTCCCCGTGCTTGACCCAAGAGCGTTCTTCAGGACCATAGCCTTTCCAGTGGACCAAATATTGCAACTTCCCTCTAAATCTCCTGGAATCAATAATGCTCTGCACTTCGTACTCCTCTTGGCCTTGAACATCCACCGGCCCAGGAGCCACCGGGGTGGTAGTATAACGGTTGCAAACCAAGGGCTTTAACAGGGACACATGGAACACATTATGAATGCGCATAGAGGCTGGGAGTTCCAGTGCGTACGAGACAGGGTTAACCTTGCGGATGTCTTTAAATGGACCAATGAACCGGGGAGCCAACTTATTAGATGGTACTTGCAAGCTGAGATTCCTGGAGGAGAGCCATACCCTGTCCCCAACCTGGAAAGAGACCGCTGGGAGCCGTCTACGGTTGGCATGCCGCTGATGTCGCTGAAATGACTGGCTGAGGGACCTCTGAACCTGTGCCCAAGTGGAGCGGAGCTGCTCCATATGCTCGTCCAGAGCTGGAATCTGCTGCGACTGAAATGAGTCCGGGAGCAGGCATGGCTGAAACCCATAGTTAATAAGGAATGGAGAGCTCCTGGACGATGAATTAACTGCACAATTCCTGGCAAACTCTGCCCACGGCAACAGGTCGGCCCAATTGTCATGATGATCAGTCACAAAGCAGTGCAGGAACTGTTCCAGTCCCTGATTGGCACGGTCAGCGGCCCCATTGGTCTGTGAATGGTAGGCAGAGGAAAAGGCTACAGAATGCCCTCCAGAATCTAGACACGAACTGGCTCCTTCGGTCCGACACCACCACTCTGGGAACCCCATGCAAGCGGAATACCTCTCTAGCGAACACCACCGCCAAATCCTGTGCCAACGGAAGACCAGAGTGGGGCACAAAATGAGCCATCTTGGAAAACCTGTCAACCACCATTAGGATAAAAGAGTACCCCCTGGACACTGGCAACTCTCCCAGGAAATCAATAGATATATGGGACCATGGGCATTCCCCATTAGGAACTGGTTGTAGTAAGCCCACTGGGAGGTGTCTGGGGGTTTTGGCATGTGCACAGGTGGCACAGGCTGCCGTGTAAGCGGAACAATCGGCTCTAAGAGAGGGTCACCAAAAGACTTGAGACAGTGACCATATTAATTGATCCCTCCCTATGTGCCCAGCCACCTTAGATGTGTGGTACGTTTCCAGGAGACGGGTACGGAATGGCTCATCCACAAAACACTTGCCCACTGGGGTCGCGGGAGGTGCCCTTGCTTGGGATGCCAAAATTTCCTCCCCCAGCGGCAAAGTGATACTAGTACGTACTGTAGCCAGGATGCGATCTGGCTGAATAATAGATACAGGGTCTTCATCCCTCTCAATGTCAGGACTGAATTGTCTGGATAGAGCATCTGCTCTAACGTTCTTAGAGCCTGGCAGGTAGGACACTACAAAATTAAATCGAGACAAGAACAGTGCCCACCTAGTCTGGCGAGAGGACAGCCTTTTAGCCTCTGAGAGATAAGTAAAATTTTTATGATCAGTAAGGATTAACACCGGGGTTCTTGTGCCCTCCAATAGATGGCACCATTCTTTCAATGCGAGGATAATGGCCAAGAGTTCTCTGTCGCCAATCTCATAATGGCTTTGGGCATTAGAGAGCGTCTTAGAAAAGAACCCGCAAGGTCTCAGGGTACCACCACCAGCAGGGCGTTGGGAAAGTACTGCCCCTACCCCAACTTCGGAGGCATCAACTTCCAATGTAAATGGCAGGGCGGGATTAGGGTGGGACAGTACAGGAGTGGATGCAAAAGCGGATTTTAAGGTCTCAAAAGCTTTTCCAGCTGCCTCAGACCATTGAGAGGGATTAGAGCCTTTATGCACAAGGTCAGACAGGGGTTTAACAATTGTAGAGAAATTCAGGATAACTTTTCTATAATAATTGGCAAAGCCCATAAAGCATTGGATAGCTTTTAACCCTTTAGGAAGTGGCCATTGTAGGACTGCTGCCAGTTTCTCTTGGTCCATGGCAATGCCATCTTTAGAAATTACAAACCCCAGGAAGGGTACTTGGGATCTGTGAAACTCACATTTTTTAAGTTTACAGAACAGTTTGTTCTTTCGTATACGAAGTAAAACTTCAGACACATCCTTAATGTGTTCAGGGCCGGACTGGCCTACCGGGATACCGGGAAAAATCCCGGTAGGTCGCCAGCACTGGGCTTCCCTGGGGGCCAGCCGGAGCTTCTTAAATAAAAGTGCTATCTTTGCCAGGCCTGAAGGCCATCACTCAGCAGATGCGACCGGCGGTTGTTCACATCTCGCGGCCGCCTGTTACCTTGCAGCTGCGAGATGTGAACAACTGCCGGTCGCGTCTACTGAGTGGAGGCAGGGCGGGCCTAGACCCAATGACGTCAGACGCAGAGTGGAAAGCACTGCGTCTGCACACCGGGTAGGCTGGCCGCTCCTGCTTTAAACACATGTGTGAGCTGAGCGGGAGGCTGGAAGCAGACGCCAGACACGGTCACGGGGAGGGGGGAAATCAAGAGAGTTTATATAGAGGTAAGGTAAGAGGGAGAGAAAGGCAAAAGGGGGATCAATAGCGGGCAAAAGAATCAGAGGGGGGTCAAGAGGGAGAAAAAAAGGCAAAAGGAGGGGGGATCAGGAGGGGGAGAAAGCGGCAAAAAGTTGGGATCAAGAGTTAATGAGGGGGAGAAAGAGGCAAATGGGAGATCAAGAGAGGAAAGTGGGGGGGGGGAAAAAGGCAAAAGGAGGGGGGTCAAGAGGGCGAGAAAGAGGCAAAAGGGGGGAATCAGGAAAGGGAGAGAGAGAGGCAAGAGGGAGAGAAAGAGGCAAAAAGGGGATGAAGACAAGAGTCAAGGCTGGATTGAGGCAAAGAGGGGGATCAAGAGGAGGAGAATGGCGAAAGAAAAATCAAGAGGTGTAAAGAGAGGCAACTTGACAAGAGGGGGAATCAAGACCGGGTGAAAGAGGCAGAGGGGGTCAAGAGTGGGGAAAAAAGAGGCAAATGGAGGGGGGATCATGAGGCAAAAGGAGGGGCAATCAAGAGGCAAAAGGAGGGAGGGACCAAGAGGAAAAAGAAGGGGGAATCAGGAGGGGGGAGAAAGAGGCATGAAGGGGAGCGAGGCAAAAGGGGGGATCAAGAGTCAAGGAAGGGGAGAAAGGGGGATCAAAAGGGAGATAAAAAGGCAAAAGTAGGGGGCTCAAGACTCAAGAGGGGGAGAATGAAGCAAAAGGTGGGAATGAAGAGTGGGAGAAAGAGGCAAAAGAGGGGGATCGAGAGTCAAGAGGTGGTGTGTGTGTGTATATATATATATATATATATATATATATATATATATATATATATTATAACTCTTTATTACTCTGGTGGTGACATATAACTCTATTGTTCTGGTGGTGGCATTCAGATGTATTTTAAAATGCATGTTTTCCACTTTTATAAACAGGAAAAAAATGCCATTATGCTATGGGGCTGGTATAATGACGCAATGCTATGGGGTTGGTCAGCAATTTTTTCCAGGGCTGGTTTTTATTCCCAGTCCGGCCCTGAATGTGTTGGGTTAGATTAGCAGAGTGAATCAATATGTCATTGAGGTATACAACCACACAAGACTGAAGCATATCACGAAGGATGTCATTGATAAGCTCCTGGAATAAGGCAGGAGCATTACTTAACCCAAGTGGCATCACTAAATATTTGTAATGCCCTGACCTAGTATTGAATCCCGTCTTCCACTCATCTCCAGCCTTAATTCTGATCAGGTTGCACGCGGCCCGGAGATCAAGCTTCGTAAAGATAGAAGAGCCCTTCAACCTATCATATAGCTCCGTAATGAGTGGGATAGGGTAGGCATCCTTAGACATGAGTTTATTCAACCCCCAGTAATCTATACATGGTCTTAGTTCGCCACTTTTCTTTTTCACAAAAAAGAAACCGGCACCAGCCGGTGAGGTAGACTTGCGTATGATTCCCCTCCTGAGGGCATCCTCAATGTAGTCCTCCATGGCCTTGTTCTCCTCGCAGGACAAAGGGTATGTCCGGCCCCTAGGAGGCACCACGCCCGGAGGCAAATCAATAGCGCAATCATACGGTCTATGTTGTGGCAATGCGCTAGCCTCTCCCTTACTGAACACGTCACTGAATTCACGATATTCAGCTGGCACGGAGGGAGGGGTACACAAAATCTTGACCGGGTGCGACAGACAATGTTTAGTACAATACTCAGACCAAGATGTGACCTCACATCTCTGCCAATCAAACTGGGGATTATGCAATAGTAACCATGGGAAACCCAGAATGACCGCATGATGGGGTGAATGAATTATTTGGAAACGTACTTTCTCCCTGTGAAAAGCCCCAATAGTCATATTGATAGGAGTCGTTTCCAAAGTGATAAATGCCGGCTCCAGGGGTCTCCCGTCATTGGCTTCAATGGCTAGTGGAGTGTCCCTCTTGACCAAGAGAATTTTGTGCAGTTCGGCAAAACACTGATCCATGAAGTACCCTGCCGCACCAGAGTCTACCAGAGCAAACACTTCCACAGCCTGACCAGCCCAGGAAAATCCCACCTGGATGGTGGGTTTCTGTGTACAAGAGTCTGGGGACTGTTGTACGCCACCTAGAGTCTGTCCCCCAAGGTACCCTAGGTGCGTCCGTTTCCCGGCCGTATCGGATAAGTGCATAGGAGGTGCCCAGCTTTGCCACAATATAAGCATAACCCCTGCCTCTTACGGTGCACCCGTTCCTCCTTAGTAAGTCTAGTGAATCCGAGCTGCATGGGTTCACTCGGTTCAGGTGTTCAATAAGGAGGAATGAGAGGCGAGGGTGGGTTTAAAGGACTGCCGTGCTAATAACCTCTGGCTCTTGCCCTTTTAGCCAGGCGCCTCTCGCGGATAAGAGAGTCAATAAGCATGACATAATCAATATATTCATCTAAATCACTGGGTACATCTCTGGCAGCTATTTCGTCTTTAATAGCATCAGACAACCCCTGAGCAAAGGTTGCCACTAGCACTTCGTTATTCCATCCTACCTCTGCTTCCAATGTCCGAAATTCTATGGCATAATCGCCCACACTACGATTGCCCATTTGTATCTCCATCAATTTTTTGGCAGCAGAGGCGGCTCTACCAGGTACCTCAAACACTCTACGGAACTTCCTTAGGAACTCGCTGAAGTTCTGAGTGCAGGGTTTAGCGTTCTCCCACAAGGGATTAGCCCATTCCAGAGCTTTCCCCGTTAACAATGAAATTGTAAACCCAACCTTGCTACGGTCATTGGGAAAAGCATGAGGTGTGAGTTCCAGGAATATCTCTAACTGATTGATAAAGCCCCTGCACAGGGTAGGTTCACCATCGTATCTTAATGGTAACAGCGCCGCCGCCGTTAGACCTCTAGGGGGAGCAGCAGGCAACCCAGAAGGATTATCCGGTGTCAGAACTGGGGGGACCACCGGATTCAGATTCGGTTTGTCAAGGTGTACCGTACGTTCAAGTAATGTCTGCATAGCCAGTGCCAACTGGTCCAAGCGTTGCTCATGAACATCCATCCTCCAATGGAGGTTTTGTGTATTACCTTCACCTTTGCTGTCTGAGGTCATGGCCCTTTCGTACTGTAACGGTTTTATCAGACACTCAGACCAGAGGTAAAAAATAAAACACAGTTTTATTGAGAACAAATGAGGAACACGGCTCCCTAAGGGCAGAAATAGGTAATGACACGTAACTGAAGGCGAATATGGTATTATAGCAGACACAGTATGGATAAGGAGCAATACTGTACAATGCAATGGGAACAGAGAATAACAAGGGTTAAAGTCCAATGCAAGTAATCAGTCTCTGTTGTGGCGTGTTAAGACAACGCCCAGTAGATGACAAGAGCAGCCAGAGACTGAGGTGCGAGGTGGAGAGCACCTAGTAGTGAGTCCAAGCAGTAGTCCTCAAAGGACTGGCAATATGCAAGGCCAACCACTTGTGCTAGAGTTAAATGGTACAAGAGCCAAGAGCACTCTGCCGTGCGTAACGGGATTAACCACACTGCGTGGACTGAATGGGACCAGAGCCAACGGCACCCTTCCGGTGCTGAACGGGTTAATGACACTGCGAGAGCTGAATGGAACCAGAGCCAGTAGCACCCCTTGGTGCGTCAACGGATACACACACTGCAAGAGCTGAATGGGACCAGAGCAAGTAGCACCCCTTGGTGCGTCAACAGATACACACACTGCAAGAGCTGAATGGGACCAGAGCCAGTAGCACCCCTTGGTGCGTTAACGGATACACAACACTGCCAGAGCTGAGTAGGACCAGAGCCGGTAGCACCCTACCGATGTGTAAATGGAGCAAATGTATTGCAAGAGCTATTGGTATCAAAGTTAACAGAAGCCACAACTGGTCTGCAAGTATAGCGGACAGGCTCGGTAATGAAGGCAACCAGCACAGCAAGTGTTAACGGAGAGGCTCGGTATAGGAGGCAACAAGCTCAGCAAGTGTTAACGGAGAGGCTCGGTATTGGAGGCAACAAGCTCAGCAAGTGTTAACGGAGAGGCTCGGTATTGGAGGCAACAAGCTCAGCAAGTGTTATTGGATAGGCCCAGTATCTGAGGCAACAAGCACTGCGAGTGTTAACGGACAGGCTCGGTAACGGAGGCAACAAGCTCAGCACTGCAAGAGTTAAGTGGGAGGTCAGCATATACTGCTCAAGATAAACAGTTCACAATGTCGACAAGCGACATAAACGAGATGTCGCTGGAACATGAACACAGGAAACCGGTCACGAAGCAGGAACGTCAGCCAGGCCGGGTCATACACGGAGCAGGAGCGGCAGACAAGCCGGATCAATCACGGAGCAGGAACGTCAGCCAGGCAGGATCAATCACGGAGCAGGAATGTCAGACAAGCCGGCTCAATCACGGAGCAGGAATGTCAGCCAGGCCGGGTCATACATGGAGCAGGAACCAGAAGAATAGTCAGACAAGCCAAATCGGTACACAGGAACGCCGGAACACAGCAACTGAAGCACTGGTACTGGAACACCACGAAAGGGCACTTGACAGGTGCCAGAGGCCCGGTATAAGAAGGCCACACTGGGCGGGTATAACCAAGCTCCACCAATAGGAACACACCATAGCAGAGAGTGACAGAAAATCACAGGAACCGTGATACCTTCCTAGTATTGACCTGGGGCTATCAGACTCCCAGCTACTGACTGCAGGCTGAGTCAGTATCACTCTTGGGTGTTACCATACCACGAGACTCCAGCAGGCTGAGGCCTAGTCTCGGACAGTGTGGTGGTGATATTGGGAGACTGCTATTCCTGATACAGTACTCGCCTTTTCGATCACCCACTGTGTGTGTATATTATATTGCATTACTGTATTATTCTCATAATAAAGGTTATATTAACTATACCGTCTGACTCCTGGTTCTGCTTGCCAACCGTAACACCGACTTGTGAAAACAAAATTAGCGGTAATTATACATACTGCCAGTAAAAAAAAAGCCCATTGGAAACAACTAATAACAACATGCAAGTAGTATCCTATTACCCACACTCATTATTAATGCCTGTTTTGTTGATACATTTTAAGTCAGAAATCCTGCGCCTAAGAGGTTGCGGCGTAGAAGCCACAATGACGGTTTCAAAACATCATTGTTTGAAAAAAAGCAGTGCAGAATACAGTATACAGCATAGAAATCCGAAATAGAGTGCCCCGTTCAACATTTTAACCACTCCTTTTAAAATTTGACTTACAGTGCTTTCTTTCACCAATTTAATTAATCAAATATTGTTCACATTCCACATGTTAACCCTTCCCCTTCAAAATTTGACTTATAGTGCTTTCTTTCACCACATTAATTTGACAAATATTGTACATTCGACATTTTAACCCTTCACCTTGAAAATTCGACTTACAGTGCTCCCATTACTTTTTTCCTCCATTTAAATTCAACATTGTTCTTCTTTTTACGACATGCCTTCTTTGTATTTGTATTGTATAATTAACCCTACGAGTACCAGAGAGTTAGCAACGCATTGCAATGTGTTTGCTACCCCTCTGGTAATGATAGGGTTAATAGGCAAGGTATGCGGCTGCATACCTTGCCTGTATATGTGTAAAAAACATTTTTTTTTCATTATATTTTTAATTTTATTAAAAAAATACATCAGACCTCAAGAGGGGTATCATGACCCCTCATGACACCTCCCTAGCATGGATAACCTATCCATTAGGACAGGTTATGCATACAGGTGACAATCGCCCATTTTTTAAATAAAGCGCATATAACCTATGTATACCATAGGTTATATGCTCTTTTACTTTAATGTGGAGGACCCCTCCTGACACCCCCCCTAACATGGATCATCTATCCAAAAGGATAGATGATCCATGGGGCGACCCAAAGGCATTCTATGCCTTCCTTAGTACTGGTGTGGCTGTATAAGCAGCATCCAGTACAAGCGCTTGTAGAATGAATGAATCCTGTCACCAGGTCATTCCTAGAAAGCACATCGCTATGCTTTCATCATTGAATCTGTCACCCGGTCTGACCCAGCGACATAATAACCCTCCCCGTTTGAAAGTTGACATTTAGGACTTGATCTAAATGTTGGAGACGGCTGTTTTTTCTGCCGACTGCATTTTTTAAAGCACAGTAAGCTATTCAATGCCTGTGCAGTGAAAAAATACCAGCCGTCGGGAGTTAAAGTTAAGAGGTGTTTTCAGCCATAGCAAGTAATGAAAACACCGTAAATTGCAAATCAAATGCCTGCGTTAGCTATGAAAATCCGATAAGGGACTCAAGTTATCACAGGAAAGTTAAGACCTACTTTTATTCTGACTTGAGTCCCTAATCGGATCTTCAAACAGCCGACGCAGAAACTGAAAGGAGAAAAAAGTTTAAAATAAGCCTAAGTCCTCTGTGGATGTATTGATATGGAGCCCTAAGCCCCACATCAATACATCTAAAGCACCCAAAACCATGTCAAATGTTAATAGAATTAACCCTATGAGTGCCAGTGGGGTATAATCACCCCGCCGGCACTCATAGGGTAACCCGACTAAGTAAAAAAACATCACATTACAAGTAACACTTACCATTAATCCTGATGTCCAGTGGAGTCTTTCGCATCTCGGTCTTCTCTTCTATCTTCTCTTCTCTCACTCCTATGTGTAAATATCCAGCACACTAATACATAGTTTAAAGTATGCAGTAGTGTGACAGGTTTGCAATATAAAAATTCCCCCATGTATAGTAAATTGTGTCTAAGTTAAGCCAAGTAAATAGTATTGCCATAATAAAACATCCCATATAATTCTAATCTCTGTCTCCACTGCTGTGTGTGGCCACTGAGGAGGTGACAGAATTATGCGCCACAGTCCCCCCTCCTCATCTGCACGGGCCGATGCTTGCGCCGCTCAGAGGGAATTGGAATTGAGACTGCCCTTATATATGTTCAGTCTTACTTCCAGTTCTCTCACAACCATTGGCTGGGATATGCTTACGCACCTCCCAGCCAATCAGTTTAAAGCACAGCCACTCAACCTGTCACACTACTGCATACGTTAACCCTTTTGAGCCCCAATGCGTTGCGTACCCCTATGGCACTCAAGGGGTTAAACTATGTATTAGTGTGCCAGATATTTACGCATTGGAGTTATACTTGTCTGTTTTTTTTTTTTAAACAAAAAGAAGACAGAAGATAGATTAGAAGAAAGAATGAAGATAGGACACAGACAGTGGATGACAGGTAAGTGTAACACAGACCATTTCTGTGGCCTAATGTTCGTTATGCTTTTAGCCGGAAGGACAATTGAATACCTCGTTAGACATTTTATTTTGTCAGTTTCATATCCATTTTGTCCTACTGGCTTTTTTATCTCCAACATTTGGATCGAGCCCTTAGTGCTCCCATGACCGTCTTCTCCGTTTTTATTTGACAAATATTGCTTCATTTGACATATTAACCCTCCCACTTTGAAAGTCGAAATTTAGTTCTCCCATGACGTCTCCATTTTTATTCTACAAATATAATCCCCATTAGAATATAAACAACCCGTCTGTCCCCGCCTACCCTACATAGTTTGTCAAATACAAATGAAGTCGAACATCACCAACCTTTGTCACTTCCTGCCCCTGCTTACTTTGCAATGTCACATCGCCCATTCCAGTTCCCCGCATTCAACTACAATTGGCCAAAAGTTAGAACTCTTAAGAATCCCATTGTTGGTTGGCCAAGTGCCTTAGTAACAAGGCCAAAAAGTTCAAGATGACCCTATGACCTGAAAAAAAGGTGCGGAATCCCTCAAGCAAGAACCAGCCCCCAACAGACAGCCATTTTAGCCCAGCCAGCAAGAAGAGCAGCAATGGCCAAAAGAAAAGAAGTACCCTTCAGCAAGGAGGAGAATGAGGTACTTATGGGGGGCACTGCAGGGCTGTTATTCAGAGCTCCTTGGCCCATTGGCAGTTTCCACCTCAGTAGTGGATAGGAGCAAAATGTTAGAGACTGTGGTGGAAGCTGTCAATGCGGTGGCAGTGTCCCCACATACATTGTGCAGGTACAGGAAACGGGTGTACGATATAAGAAGGCAGGTGCCGCGGAATAGGCGAAGATGGAGGTAGCGGGGGTCATCTGGGGCCTCCAGGAGACCTGTTCAATTTAAAATCTATGAACAGGTCCTGGATGGCCTCATTACAGCATCTGAGGCAGAAGCTGCTCCTGCTGCAGGTGGTGATGAGGCTGTTGCTGGTCCATCACATGCTGGACCAGCTCCTAACACCTCTGTAGCAGGACCAGTGGAATCCTCAGATGCTGAAGATAACCACGCTCCTGCATCTTCCCCTACCCATCCAGCATCTTAACTGTCAACATGCTCGCTCCTGTTCCTGCTGCTGATTTAAGTGCCCGTTCTCCATCAGCTGGAGGGAGCGACTCTTCTTCTGATCTGGAGGTATGCCCCAGCTCATCCAGAAGCAGTGGCAGTGACGCCCCCTCCCTGCACACCTCAGAGTTGGGTACTCCAGCACCAGACATCTCCCCAGCTGAGGAGTCAGACCATGCATTTGTGTTTTCCGGTAAGGAATTGTTTCTGATGCTTGTGTTTGTAATGGGCCGTAGGCCGTTACTGAAAGACTTATGGGCTTCTGGACTTGTTAGCCCTAATGCGACTACTTGTCGAACTTTATGAACACATTTTGTTTAACATACAGCTCACACACAAGGACTTAATGCGACAGAGCTGCTGGTGTGTAGAGCCTCGACGACCCCTTGTCGGATAACGGGGCTAGCCGGTTTTCCGACAAGCAGTCGAAGGTTCCTGGAGACAGCGGGAATTGTTGACGAAACATCAAATGGTCGACAGAACATCATATGGACAGTAGGCGAGGGCATGATTGGTCGAATCTCTGAGCCAGACATTCAATTAACTTTCATAACCTAACATGGTGAAAAGTAGGCAGCTCAGGGATTGGCCAGCAGGGCAATTCATACTGGTATTTGGTTGGTCAGGTTTGAAGCGCGACATTCAAAGTAGTCGACCAACGGTTTCAACCCCTGACCATTGTCCCCCAAAAGATGTGTATTCGAGCTACTCCAGCCCAATTGCATTCTGTATTGCACTAAGGCTCCCTGCTGGAAGTTAATGTAATCAAGTCTGGTTCTTTGTGTTGTGTAAACCATTTGTTGATTTCCTTTTGTGTCCTTTGTTCCACCCTCTGACTTGAGGTGTTCAAACTCTGTATAAAAGTCCTGACCCCGTTCAATAAAGTGTGTTCATGTGGAGTAAGCAGTCTCCTATGTCGTGCTTGCCTGGATGGTCTAAAGAGTCCTCTCTGACTCCCATCCCTGAAGGGCACATAAGAGTTAGTCACTCTCCGCTTGCAGAAGTTCCGACTCTGACAGACTGTAAGCCTCGAGATCCGACTACCTTCATTTGACTCCGCATCCAGAGATTCGACAACTCTGCCCTGTTCGCGTTGTTCGACACTGAGTCGAACCTCCCAGGCAGCGACCTCCAAGCTATTCGACCCGACTGCCTCTCTTTTGACCGGTTCTTTCGACATTGCTCAACCGACCTCAGGAGAGAAGATTTGGTTACGATAGCTCAAGACTCCCCGGTGTCTTGGGTTCCCGTTATACTGGTTGGCAGCGATGGGATCTTCTCTTCCAAGAGGTCCAAACCACCAACTGGGGACCCGGCTGGTGGCAACATGACGGATTTGTACAAACATGCTCCTTTGGCCACTCTGCAAAATTTGGCCGCCAAACGAGGACACAATACTTTTGGACTGATGAAACAACTTCTACTTGACATGGATGCCGAGACAGCCGAGTTGACCCGACAAACATAGTTACCCGCATAAGTTCATCCGACATTGTTTTCTGACAGTCCCGAACCACCGGGGTTGACAAGACTGATCATCAACCACGTGTCGGACCCCCAGGCCATCGGTGACAGAGGGGACCCGGTCACACAGATTGTCGCCCAACATCTGGCTCTCTAATGGCCTAACCCTTCGAAAGAGATAGTCGGCCGCGTCATGGCCCAGGCTCAGGAGAACTGGGCGAAGATTTTACCTGACGCTTCCTCGATGTCGGAGGCTCGCTCTGAACCAGAGAGCATAGGACTACCAGTAATGCACCAGACGTTCCCCACCTTTGACAACACAGAGGAGGACATTGATGGGTTTTTGCTCAACTTTGAAAGGATGTGCCATTTGCTGTATGTTGAGCAGTCACAATGGACTGCTATGCTTGCAGGGAAGCTCACCGGTCAAGCAATGGACGCTTACAGAGCTGTGCCCGACCAGAATATATTGGATTATGGGAAGGTTAAAATCTGGGCACGTACCGCCAACAGTTCCGGGGAGTTCAGTTATGTGGAATGGGCCCAAGGTTCTGAACGAGCCGCCCGCAAATGGATGCAGGGGTATGGGGCATGGACTTTTGAGGACTGCTGCCAGCTGATGCTTTTGGAACATTTCTTTTTGAATATTGTTGAGCCCATCCGAGAGTGGGTCCGGGATCGTAACCCTTGCACCCTTGACCAAGCGGCCCAGTTGGCCGGCCAATATGAGGACACCTGAAAAATGGGCTCCCGGTCCCAGCGTCCAGTAGGAGGAGGGAGAAACTCGACCCCCACACAATACTACCTACCCCCCTCGCACAGGACCAGTCCCAGCCAGAGCCTCTTGCCCACCAAGAAGGACCCATAACTCAGGGCCCCTATGCTACACTTTTAACCAGCGGGGCCACATGCAATACAATTGCCCCATGAACCGCGGAAAAACAGCCAAGCCGCAGGAACCCAGGGGGCCACCCTCCAAGTACCTGGCACCCCCTCGGTTCAGTACAGTTTCTCAGTTTTCAAGGCCAGCTCCAAGGACTACCCACTGTTTCACCAGAGATGATCCCTGGACTAACCCAGCCAGGCCCGACAACCAGGAATGGCCAGTTCCCTTGGAAATTCGGTCAACCCCAGGAGACCATTATGAATGGGGGGCCTACCATGAAACAGTCCTCTCGCAAGGACCCCAACTAGACAACCGTCAGCAGCACCTTCAAGCCATCAGCATCAATGGGTATCCCGAAACTGGATTAAGAGATTATTGGGGCTACCCTCACCCTGGAACAACCCTCCTGTGTCCCACCCCGCTATAAGAGCAAGGAGGTTGTGGAAGTACGCTTGTCGGGGGGCAAAGTTTATCAACTGCCTATGGCCAACATCCACCTAAACTGGGGTTCTGGACAAGGAAACTGGACTGTAGGAATTATGCCTAGGCTGCCTGCTGACGTCTTGGTGGGAAATGACTTGAGCCATCTTCAGAGCCGCATGCACCCACGGGAACCCGCGAGGACTGCCAAGTGCTTACTCGAGCAGCCACCGTTCTTCAGATGGTAAGCCCCCCTCTATGACCTGATTCACCTGCCCCCTCAGACCCCCCCATCTCTTGGTTGGCCCCTACAGAATTCCTTGCTGCCCTTTTAGAAGACTCCACCCTGGCAGGATACAGACATAGGGCTGACACTGGGGAGACAGGATCAGGGGGAGAACAGTTCATATGGGAGGATGGGCTATTGTACCGCAGCACCCAGACCCGCTGTCAGGGGGCAACCCAGTTAACCCACACCCAGTTACTAGTGCCCTTCCAGCATAGGGCCGCACTCCTGTCCCTAGCCGATGAGATTCCCCTAGCAGGCCACCTGGGAGTCCAGCGAACCGAGCACGGGTTAACCAGAGCCTTCTTTTGGCCCAAACTATCCCGAGATGTTCCCACCTTCTGCCACACCTGTGACATCTGTCAACAGGTCAGCAAGAGGGGAGACCATCCGCCCACACCCCTTAGCCTTTATAGGAAGCCCTTCCAGTGAGTAGCGATAGATATCATAGGACCCCTAGCTCGCCCTAGTCACACTGGTAAGAAGTTCATTCTTACCATTGTGAACTTTGCTACACGTTATCCAGAGACCGTGGCACTATCCAGAATCACTGCGGAAGGTGTTGCGGATGCCCTCTTAAAGTTTTTTCCAGAGCAGGGTTTCCTACAGAGATCCTGTCTGATCAGGGCACCCAATTCACCTCCGAGATCACGCACCAGGTGTGGGAGCTGTGTGGGGTGAAACCCATTCACACCACAGCATACCACCCACAGACCAATGGCCTCTGTTAAAGGTTCAACGGAACCTTAAAACAGATGCTCCGGGTTTTCATCTTTTGTTCGCCTACCTGGAGATGCTGCAGGAGTCCAAGGGCTTCTCCCCCTTTTAACTTTTGTTCGGGAGAAAGGTCCGGGGACCCCTGAACATCCTCCGGGAATATTGGGGGGGCAAGTGCGACTTTGCTGAAAACCTGGAGGTCACCTATGTAGTAGAGCTCCGGGAAAAATTGTCCACCCTCCTGGGATTAGCTCAGCAACACCTCTACCGTGCCCAACTGTCACGGTTTGTTTGACTCTCAGACACAGAGTTAAGATAAAAACACAACTTTATTGAAAAGTTTAAAGAAAACCCTTGCGGGTTAGGCATACACATTTAACAACATGATATAGTACATGGCAATAGTGAGTAGTGGTACAGAGAATGTGAGATAGGCTCTACCGGCCTTGCCAATACCGGGTAAGGCAACCTTAGACTGGCACAAGATGGAATAGGTTCTACCGGCCTTACCAATATATCGGGCAAGGTAGCCTGTAGACTGCAGCAGATAGGAAGGAGGCTCTACCGGCCTTGCCAATAGCGGGTAAGGCAACCTTAGACTGGTACAAGATGGAATAGGTTCTACCGGCCTTACCAATATACTGGGCAAGGCAGCCTGGAGGCTGCAGTGGAGAAGGAGGCTCTACTGGCCTTGCCAATACCGGGTAAGGCAACCTTAGACTGGCACAAGATGGAATAGGTTCTACCGGCCTTACCAATATATCGGGCAAGGTAGCCTGTAGACTGCAGCAGATAGGAAGGAGGCTCTACCGGCCTTGCCAATAGCGGGTAAGGCAACCTTAGACTGGTACAAGATGGAATAGGTTCTACCGGCCTTACCAATATACTGGGCAAGGCAGCCTGGAGGCTGCAGTGGAGAAGGAGGCTCTACTGGCCTTGCCAATACCGGGTAAGGCAACCTTAGACTGGCACAAGATGGAATAGGTTCTACCGGCCTTACCAATATACTGGGCAAGGCAGCCTTAATACTGGTATGGAGAAGAGGAGACTCTACCGGCCTTGCCAATATATCGGGCAAGGCAGCCTCATATAAACCATAAGATTGCAAGTATTGGTGCACAGACAGAGATGACCTCAGCACTGGTATATAGGTGGAGTAAACCAGTTGCCTACGCTAGGCACACAGATGCCTTGCCGGGGCTGATAGGTGTAGATATGCACCCGGTAATAATGGAGCGAACCAGTACCCGCGTACTGAACAGACAAGGATCACCGGTGCTAATAGGAATGCAGCAAGCAGCCGGTTACACGTGGAGCGAACCAGAACCCGCGTACTGGGTGACACAATATCCACCGGTGCGGTAAGGAACGCAGCAAGCAACCGGTTGTACCAGGAGCGAACCAGTACTCACATCTGGGTGACACGAGGTCTACAGGTGCTGTAAGGAATGCAGCAAGCAGCCGGTTATACGTGGAGCAAACCAGTACCCGCGTACTGGGTGACACAGTCTCTACCGGTGCGTAAGGGATGCAGCAAGCAGCCGGTTATACGTGGAGCGAACCAGTACCCGTGTCTGGGTGACACAAGCTCTACCGGTGCTGTAAGGAATGCAGCAAGCAGCCGGTTATACGTGGAGCAAACCAGTACGCGCGTACTGGGTGACACAATCTCTACCGGTGCGTAAGGGATGCAGCAAGCATCCGGTTATACGTGGAGCGAACCAGTACCCGCGTACTGGGTGACACAATCTCTACCGGTGCTGAAAGGAATGCAGCAAGCAGCCGGTTATACGTGGAGCGAACCAGTACCCGCTTACTGGGTGACACAACCTCTACCGGTGCTGTAAGGAACGCAGCAAGCATCCGGTTGTACATGGAGCGAACCAGTACCCGCGTACTGGGTGACACAATCTCTACCGGTGCTGTAAGGAATGCAGCAAGCAACCGGTTATACGTGGAGTGAACCAGTACCCGCGTACTGGGTGACAGGACAAGAGCAATGAAAATGTCGCCCAAGGAGAATGCACACTGCAGGCGATCCGTGAGCAGGAACACAGCCGGTACAGGACAGGAACAGGAACAGCAACGGCAACCAACCGGACCAGGAACGGCAGCAGGAACAACAGCCAGGCCGGATCAGCAATGGAAGCAGGAACCAAGGAAGCTGTCAGACAGGAACTCAGGAGATCACAGGAGAGCAATAGAGTAGAAACGGCCCAGGAAGCTCAGGAACACAATGCAGGTGCAGGCGACATAGAGACACCACGAAAGGGCAACCAAAGGGTGCCCAAGCCCAGTTTAAATAGGCAATACTGGGCGGGCTGAAGGCAGGCAGCCAATGGAGAGCCCATTCAGGTAACTGACAGGAAAAGGCAGCAATCAAACAGGAACACTACTACGACAGGCACACTCAACACCAAGAGTTTCACATGGGGCAGCAAGTCCTGGCTCTGCGGCCCGTGAAAGAGAACAAGCTGCCTACAGCATGGGTAGAGCCATATCAGGTCATTGACAGGCAAGGGGAGACCACATATGTGATCATAGGGGCCAATCTGCAGGACCGAAGGACCTGTCATGTGAACGCCTTGAAATTGTATCAACCTAGAACAGAAACAACCCTGGCCATATGCACCCTGGCGGGCAACAACCCTGAGGAACAGGACATCCCTGATGTCTTGGCCGCTGTCCTCGGACTGCCGCGACAACCCCACATTAGGGCTCCAGCTAGACCCAACCCAGCGGTAGCAGGTTAGAAATATGGTCTAGAAATGGTCACAGCTATTTTCCCCACAGCCTGGTCTCACTACCCTGACCCAGCACCAGGTTCTCACCACAGGACCCCCTGCACCAACCTGCGTATAGAGTCCCAGAGGCAGTCAGGAAGGTCATGTGGCAGGAACTACAGGAAATGCTAGAATTAGGAGTCATTGAACCATCCGCTAGTCATTGGACCTCCCCGGTAGTCTTGGCCAGGTATTACAGTAAGTTTGTTCCCCAATGTCACGGGAACCAGCCCAAGCTCCCGTGTTTGAAAACCCCTGGATCACTGCCCTGATGGGTACCACACTCCCAATCCACTGAGGATCTTTTGTGTGGGCAGAAAGCCCTACGTTTTCCCCCAAGCAGCTGACATTCACTACAAAACTGAGCCGCCGGGGTTTCAAGCATCGGCCGGCCACTGATTGATCATTGAGAGTTAAAGGGCCTGCATTGACTTAACATGGGGAGAAGTAGGCCCTTCTCCCATTGGCCCACCATTTAAAGGGCACTGTGATGTGGTATGGGAAACTCCGGCCGCCATCTGATTGTCCGCTGACAAAAGACAAGTTTAAAGGGACTCTGGGTAGCCAGTACTAGGCAGTACTAGCTCTCAAGCCAGACAAACAGGTTAAGCTACAGGCAGCATGGCAAGGGCCCTACCGAATAATCAAGCAATTGTGCGACATCACCTACTTGGTCGCTAAATGTTCAGATGAGTGGGTCCAGAAAACCTTCCATGTATGTATGTATCTTTATTTATATAGCGCCATACATGGACACAGCGCTTAACAAAATTTAAAATAATACAATACAAAAATACAGAACAGGGTTAAGAGCATTAAGCTAAAGTGCGATCATTGCATTATTTTTGGGGGAAAGTGCAGCAAGGGAAACATACACCGGGAAAGGGACCCTGCCCCAAGGAGCTTACAATCTAATTAGAGTTCATGATGACATACAGAGACAGTAGGAGGATGATTATAAGTGCAAGTACAAAGTGTGGTGAAGGAAGTGCAGAAAGATTCACTATCCTTATGCAAGGAAGAGGATATTGCTATTGAGATACCTGTGAACATGCTGAAAGCGTACCAAGCCAGGCCAGAAGAGGTAGCCACTATTTGTGCCCCAGCTGTAGAAGATACCGAGGGTCTTCCACTGCCGGCGCTGCCTGGGTTAAGTAAGGGAAAAGCAGGGGTGGAGGCTGTGAAGATAGCCGAGCAACTGGGGCCAGCTCAGGTCGAACAGGCTAAACAAGTACTCCATCAGCATCAGGAGATGTTCTCCCCCCTCCCTGGGTACACAACGGTAGCCCTCCACCGAGTAGATACCCCAGGATAGCGACCATTGCGGCAGGCCGTCTACCGGGTCCCCGAAGCAGTTAGGGATGGGATGCACCAGGAAATCCGGGAAATGTTGGACCTGGGGGTCATTGAGCCATCCAACAGCCCCTGGGCCTCCCAATCATCCTATTCCCCAAGAAAGACGGGACCACAAGGTTCTGCGCCGATTACCATAAATTAAATGACCATACCACCACAGACGCCTTCCCTATAATAATAATAATCCTTTATTTATATAGCGCACACAGATTCCGCAGCGCTTTACACTCATATGCCCCGGGTAGACGAGTTACTAGATTGTATCGCTAGGGCCAACTTCTTGACCACCCTTGACTTGTGTACAGGATACTGGCAGATACCGCTGGATCGAGAAGCCATCCCCAAATCAGCCTTCATCACTTCATTTGGCCTGTACCAGTTCAAGGTCATGCCATTTGGACTGAAGAATGCTCCGGCCACATTCCTTGCGCATACCTGGACGACACCGCGATTTTTAGCAACACCTGGGAGGAGCACCTGCTCCATATGGGTGTTGTGCTGGATCACATCTGGGCGGCTGGACTGACCCTAAAACCAGACAAGTGCAGTGTAGGGATGTCCGAGGGGCAGTACCTGGGTCACAGGGTGGGCAGCGGGCACCAGCGGCCAGAGCCAGTCAAAATCGAAGCTGTCGCCAACTGGCCCACCCACTGAACAAAAACCCAGGTCATGGTCTTCCTGGGTACGGCCGGGTACTACCTCCGGTTCGTACCCAACTATAGCACTATTGCCAAGCCCCTGACCGACCTGACCAAGAAAAACCTTCCCCGACAGGTCCTGTGGTCCCCGGAATGTGACTTTAACAACCTAAAACGTGCACTGATTTCTGCCCCTGTGTTGGCTGCTCCTGATCCCACCAAACGTTTTTGTGTCCATACAGACGCCTCCATGTTCGGGTTGGGAGCAGTACTGAGCCATGTGGGACCCGATGGCAGCGAGCACCTGGTGGTCTACTTTGGTCGGAAGTGGGGTATGCGGCCATCGAAAAAGAATGCCTGGCGCTGGTCTGGGCCCTAAAGAAACAGCAGCCCTACCTATACGGTCGCTTCTTCACCATACTCACCGACCACAACCCCCTCATCTGGCTCATCAGGGTTTCAGGGGACAACGGCCGGTTTAGCAGGAGTTTAGCACTGCAGCCTTTCAACTTTACAATTCAGTACCGCCCAGGGAAACAAAACGGCAATGCTGATGGTCTGTCTCTACAAACTAACTTGGAACCTTAACCCTGGACAGCCCCAGACCGACAAGTGAGGATCTAGCCAGGCCTGCTGGACCATGGGTCGGGGGGAGCACTGTCACGGGAACCGGCCCAAGCTCCTGTGTTTGACAACCCCTGGATCACTGCCCTGATGGGTACCACACTCCCAATCCATGAGGATCTTTTGTGTGGGCAGAAATCCCTACATTTTTCCCCAAGCAGCTGACATTCACTATAAAACTGAGCTGCCGGGGTTTCAAGCATCGGCCGGCCACTGATTGGTCATTGAGAGTTAAAGGGCCTGCATTGACTTAACATGGGGAGAAGTAGGCCCTTCTACCATTGACCCGCCATTTAAAGGGCACTGTGATGCAGTATGGGAAACGCCAGTCACCCTCTGATTGGCCGCTGACCAAGAGACAAGTTTAAAGGGACTCCATTGACTTAACATGGGGAAATGTCTGCGGCCACCAGATTGGCCATTGGGAACCGGTAGCTCGACAACCCATTGGCTGAAATCCAGAAGCAGCTAGTTTCCACAGTGCCTCCAGATCTGAGGTCCCATTGTGTTACTGTTTACCCTTGCCCATTGTCCCATGCATATATCCCTGCCCCGTCCTTTTGTTGTACTGTTGTCCCCAAACATTCCCATTGTGCCCTAACTTAATCAGGTCTGCCCCTTTTGTTAAAAGACACAGACAGCACAGAATCTCTAAGCCTAGTAGTAGATCTTATCTCAGTGGCCCCTCTTCCACTCTCCCTCAATATATGTACTCACTTGCTTTTGAGGTTACAAACTGCCTCCCAGTATGTATCACGTTCCCCTTTAGCTGGGGTCGCTTCCAATCAATTATACTCCAGCGGTTCAAAACACCTTCTTTCCTCGCATCAGGGTATCAAGGTATTACTCCTTTCTTCACTCCAGGGTATTAATTCTCTTCACTAATGCCAATACAGTAAGTGCCAGATACAATGTCTAGCATATATCAATATGGCATCCAGATATTACCCATGGTTAAGAACCAAAATCTAGAGATAACAGCTCCACATCCCTTGGGAGCAATAAATTGAAAATCTGGGATTTTGTACTCAAAATCTATTTATTATGGAAGAGTGGTACAAAAAAAAGCGTTTAAAAAGCGGTACCATACATAAAAAAAGGGTTTATCACAGCAATGATATAAAAGAACTTTCCAAAGTAATAAAAAATACAAATATAATAATATAACAAAAATATATTAGCTCAACGCGTTTCGTGACTGTTAAATTCCACGTCACTTTATCAAGAGCAAATATTAATATTATATATCTCAACCCACCTTATATCCAGCACGTCCAGCATTCTAGCCCCGTTCCATGCCTCTCAAAAGCGGAAGTGGAGTCATAGAGCGGAAGTACATCCTCCCGCTCACATGTGCACTCCAACTATGGAACGCACACGGGCAAGAGGAGCCCACGCCCACCCACTACCACCAATAATCCCGCCTCTCAACACACCTCAAATCAGAGGCGCCGGGGATGGAACCATAAAGAGGCGGAAGTGGAATCATAAGACGGAAGCGCGTCCTCCCGTTTGCATATGTGCTCCAAACCTGGAGCGCACACGGGCAGGGGGAACTTATATCCGTCCAATGTCGCCAATAGTCCCTCCTCCCGACATACCTCAGATTGAGGGCACTGAGAGGGGAACCACAGGCCCAATGGCCATCATAAATCTTCTCCCATGGTGTGTAAAGCATACTCAAAAATACAAACACCCATATACAAGTGTCCTGTCACATCAACATCCTATCATTCTCTCCAATCACTCACAACTCACACTACTATTCAAACACATACCCCAATCACTCCTAACACATTAAACACACCAAGGGAGATATATAAAACAATGTATAACATATAAAAATGTATGTTTCTGTACCAAAAAACAGTTCTGGTTACCCTGACACTGGTGATTGGGGTATATTGTGGTATGCTGTTGTGTGTCCATCTGGCTCATAATGGAAGAAGTGACCATTGATGGGGACATCAAGGCTGGGTGTCCGCTGGTACCGTCACACCCAGTATAGCACCCTGGCCAAACCCCTAAAGGACTTAACCAAGAAAGCTCTTCCATGCAGTGTGGACTGGACCCCAGAATGTGAACAAGCATTTCAGGCCCTTAAGGAGGCCTTGGGGAGGGGACCTGTGTTGGCAGCACCAGACTTTAACAGAACTTTCTTGGTCCACACAGATGCCTCAGACAGCGGACTGGAGGCAGTGCTGAGCCAGGTCAACCAAGCAGGAGAAGAACACCCCGTTGTATACTTGAGCCGGAAACTGCTTTTCAGGGAGCTTGCTTACACAGTAGTGGAAAAGTAATGTCTGGTCTTAGTCTGGGCCCTCAAAAAACTGCAATCATATCTTTTTGGGTGGGAGTTTACGGTGTTCACAGACCACAACCCCTTGGTATGGCTTAACCGGGTTTCAGGGGACAATGGACGACTGCTGCGGTGTAGTCTGGCTCTACAAACTTTTAATTTTTCGATTAAGTACCAGGCAGGCCGGGAAAACCGGAATGCCAACGGCCTGTCCTGGCAAGAGGACACCTAATGGACCTAACACCCCCCATTTGAATGAGGACTAAAAAAAGAGTAGGCCATTACTGAAAGACTTATGGGCTTCTGGACTTGTTAGCCCTAATGTGACCACTTGTCAAACAAGTGAACACATTTGGTTTAACATACAGATCGCCCACAAGGACTTAATGCGACAGAGCTGCTGGTCTGTAGAGCCTCGACGACCCCTTGTCGGATTACGGGGCTAGCTGGTTTTCCGACAAGCAGTCGAAGGTTCACAGGAGACAGAGGAAATTGTCGATGAAATATCAAATGGTCGACAGAACATCATACGGACAGGAGATGAAGGCCTGATTGGTCGAATCTCTGAGCCAGACATTCAAATAACTTTCATAACCTAACATGGTGAAAAGTAGGCAGTTCAGGGATTGGCCAACAGGGCAATTCATACTGGTATTTGGTTGGTCAGGGTTGAAGCGGGACATTCAAAGTAGTCGACCAGCGGTTTCAACCCCTGACCATTGTCTCCCAAAAGATGTGTATTCGAGCTACTCCAGCCCAATTGCATTCTGTATTGCACTAAGGCTCCCTGCTGGGAGTTAATGCAAATAAGTCTGGTTCTTTGTGTTGTGTAAACCATTTGTTGATTTCCTTTTGTGTCCTTTGTTCCACCCTCTGACTTGAGGGGTTCAAACTCTGCATAAAAGACCTGACCCCGTTCAATAAAGTGTGTTCGTGAGGAGTAAACAGTCTCCTGTGTCGTGCTTACCCGGATGGTCTAAAAGTCGTTCGACTCCGCATCCAGAGATTCGACAACTTTGCCCTGCTCGTCTCGTTCGACACAAAGTCGAACCTCACAGAAGGTGTCCTCCAAGCTATTCGACCCGCCTGCCTCTCTTTCGACCGGTTCTTTCGACATCGCCCAGCCTACGTCAGGAGAGAAGATTCGGTTACAACGGCTCAAGACTCCATGGAGTCTTGTGTTCCCGTTATATAGTTCATGTAATGTTGTTAACCTTTTGAGTGCCAGAGGGGTAAGCAATGCATTGCATATGTTGTGTAACCCTCTGGCACTGTAATGTAGTACTTTGTTATGCACTGTCCGTGTGTCATACCTGCCTCGGGGTTCGCGTCCGCATCCTTGCTCGTCCCCCGTCCGGTCTTCCCTTCCTCACTGTTGTCCGTGTCTCTCTTCCGGTCGGGCGCATGCGCGGTAACCAGTTCCAGCTAGCTTAGCGCATGCGCCGTACTCTCCATCTCTCCCCCTACTGGGCGCATGCGCATCCGCTGTGCCAGATGTGGACCTCCAGCCCTGCCTCTTCCTGTCCCTATTCCTATTTCAGGGGGTGAGTTCTTTGCTTGGACTCGTTGTTATAGCGTCCCCAGCCTAGCAGTGTTCTCTCTGTCTGTAGTCTGGCTCTTCCTCAGTGTTCTTCTCAAGCCTTGTTCTGATCCAGCTTCCTCTCCTGTGTCCTGTAGGTCTCCGTGTATGACCCGGTTTGGTATCCCGTCTACACTCTGCCTGCCGCTCCTGTGGTGTTCCTGTTGCTCCTGTGTATGTCCCGGCTCTGCTGACCATTCTTCTGGATCTTGGAAGGACCTCCTCTTAGCCCTTCTGACCATCTGAGTGAGTATTGTTCCTGTTGGAGTTTGTTTTCTCCCTGGGGATAGCGGTAGTATAGATTATCAGGAGAGGGGCATCGTGGGACCTCTTTGGCTCAACCAAAGGGGTCCAATCTAGACTTGCGGCTAGCACCTATATAAGGCCTAGGCCGCAGGGCGTCTCCCTTCTGGCAACCTCCGTACGCGAGCTTCGCACCCCAGCGTTGTTCCCCAGCAGCTTGCTCCTCTATCTCTTGTTGGAGGAGTCTGACCTTCCTCACTCTTAGGCTTGGTTAGGGGGGCTTCTTGCAGGTACCTTTTCTCCCGGGTTTCTGACATTATAACAGCGCCACCTATTTCTCATGGCGGCCAACCCTAAAGAGCTGTCTGCTGCAGTTGTACAGCAAAGCGCGGTCCTAGAACATCACGCTGCTCAGATCCAAAACCTGGACCGTAAGCTGGATTCCATTTCTGACATGTTGCAGCATTTGCAGCAAAGCCTTGAGGTTCCCAGACCTTCTGTTTCCAGAACACCGGTGCTTCCGGATCCTCCTGTGACGACCGTTGCACCTCGTCTGCCTCTACCGGAACGGTTCAACGGTAACCCCAGAGAAATGAGAGGCTTCCTGAATCAGTGCCTTCTGCACTTCCGCTGTCAGCCTGAGGTATTCTCCACTGATCACACCCGAATTACCTTCATTGTTTCGCTTCTTCGTGGTCAGGCGCTGGCTTGGGTGTCTCCATTGCTGGATCGCCAGTCACCCATCCTGGATGACCTCAACGACTTCCTCTCGGCCTTCAGGTCTGTGTTTGACGTCCCAGGACATCGGGCTCAGGCGGAAGCTGCCATCCTCGACTCAACAAGGACAATGCCCCTTGAGTCAGTATGCGGTGGAATTTTGCACCTACACCTGTGACACCGACTGGGGGGACAGTGCATTAAAGGCGGCTTTCCATCGAGGATTAAACGACAGGCTGAAAGACGAATTGACCACGCGTCCGAGTCCTCCATCCTTGGAGGATCTCATAGCTCTATGCTCCTCTTTGGAGCATCGTATGTCCGAGAGGCGTCTTGAGAAGGAGCGCGACAAAGGGCGCCATCCGCCTCCACCTCGCCCTTTGGTTCGTTTAGCACACAGGTTCCAGTCTCCTGCTGGACACTCCGATTTGGGTACTGAACCCATGGAGATTGGTCGGGTGTTCTGGCTTTCCGAGGAGGAGAAAAGCAGGCGACGAAGACAGGGCCTCTGCCTGTACAGACACATCGCTCGTCTGTGCCCAAACAAGGCAGGAAACCCCCAGGATTCTGCAGGTAGGGGCATTCTGCTTAACCATACGTCTGTTCATGTTTCTACCACCCAACGTCTCACCGTTCTTGTCTCTCTGTCTTGGGCTTCTTCCTCTCTTCTAGTGCCCGCCTTTGTGGACTCTGGGGCTGCTGGTTTGTTTTTGGATTCCGGATTTGCTAGGAGGCAAGGAATCCCCCTTCTAACCCGGTTGTCCCCTTTACGGGTAGTAGCCGTGGATGGTTCCCCTCTTGGTACCGGTCGTATCACCTCTACCACTATACCTCTATGCATGCAGGTAGCCAAGAATGCTCCTGAGAGGGTAGTCTTTGATGTCATCTCTTCCCCCCTTACGCCTGTTATCCTTGGGTACCCTTGGTTGCGTAAAAACAATCCTATTATCAGTTGGTCTTCAGGTACTATATCTTTCCCTAAAGTATCAGTGGTAGCCCCAACTGTGCTTGAGAAGACTATTGGTGTCCCTTCCGTTCCTGTTTCCATACCTGCTCTGTATAGTTCTTACGCAGACGTCTTTTGTAAAGTTAAAGCCGGTATCCTGCCTCCGCATCGCCCCTATGATTGCGTCATTGACCTAGTGCCAGGGTCTGTGCCACCTAGGGGTTGTACCTATCCGCTGTCCATCCCTGAGACCGCTGCTCTGGAGGAATACGTTAAGGATAACCTGTCGCGTGGCTTTATCCGTCCTTCCACGTCCCCTACTGGTGCTGGATTCTTCTTTGTTTCCAAAATGGACGGGTCTTTACGTCCCTGTATTGATTGCCGGGGCTTGAATGCTATAACCCGTAGGAATTGTTACCCTCTTCCTCTCATCCCCGAGTTGTTGGACCGTTTACGGGGTTCTATGGTCTTCACCAAACTAGACCTGCGGGGTGCTTACAACCTTGTGCGGATGCGTGAGGGTGAGGAGTGGAAGACCGCCTTCAACACCAGATTGGGGCATTGTGAATACCTAGTAATGCCTTTTTGTCTCCGGAATGCTCCGGCGGTGTTCCAAGCATTTATCAACGACGTATTCAGGGATCTTTTGTTGTCATTTGTCTTGGTCTATCTGGACGATATTCTGATCTTTTCCAGGACAATCAGTGAACACAGGGTTCACGTCATCACAGTTCTAGAACGTCTGAGGGCTAACCATTTGTATGCCAAGCTTGAGAAATGCACCTTAGAGAAACCCTCTCTGCCTTTTTTGGGTTACATGGTTTCCTCCACGGGTATTAGTATGGATCCTGCCAAGGTCTCTGCTGTCACTGAGTGGCCGATACCACTAAAACTGAAAGCAGTCCAGCGCTTTATCGGTTTTGCGAATTATTACCGCAGATTTATACGGGGCTTCTCCAGCATCATCCTTCCTATCGTATCGCTTACACGGAAGGGCGCAGTCCCTAGTAAATGGTCTCCTGCTGCGGTCAGTGCTTTTGAGCAACTGAAGAAAACCTTTACTACTGCCCCCGTTCTCCGGTACCCGGATCCGCGCCGTGCTTTCACCCTGGAGGTAGATGCCTCTGAAACAGCTGCTGGGGCTGTCCTGTCTCAGCGCTGCCCTAAGCCCGAGGTTTCTCATCCTTGCTCTTACTTCTCCAGGCGTTTTTCTACTGCCGAACGGAACTATGACACTGGCAACAGGGAGCTCCTGGCCATTAAGCTGGCTCTTGAGGAATGGCGGTACCTCTTAGAAGGATCGCCACACATTATAACCATCCTCCCGGACCACCAGAACCTCGCCTATCTGGCCTCCACCAAAAGACTTACCGCCCGACAGGCTCGCTGGTCCCTGTTCTTTGCCAGGTTCAATTTTAAAATCTCTTACATCCCTGGAAGCAAGAACACTAAGGCAGATGCTCTGTCCCACCTCTCTGAGTCAGTTCAGTCTCCTCCTTCAGTTCCTGACACTATCCTGCCTCCTTCGTGTCTCTTGGCTTCCATTTCCTCCGGTACCCTTCAGGCTATAACTTCTTCACATCATCTCGCTCCTTCAGTTTTGCCTTCTCGTGTTGGTTCTGCTCTTTTTGTACCCCCTCGGTACCGGACTGAGGTCTTGCGTTGGGCTCACCACTCAGCTATAGCCGGTCACCCTGGCAGTGCTTGTACTTTGGATCTTCTTACCCGGCACTTTTGGTGGTCGGGCTGCTGAGCTGATGTGTTGGCATACATTTCTTCTTGCCTGATATGTGCACGGATGAAGAGTCCTCGCAGTAGACCCTTTGGCCTCTTACAGCCACTTCTGGTACCTGCTTTACCATGGACCGAGATCGCCATGGACTTCATTGTGGACCTTCCTCGTTCTGCTGGGATGTCTGTGATTTGGGTGGTCATTGATCGCTTCACTAAGCAAGGTCACTTTGTCCCGTTGCATCGGTTGCCCTCCTCATCTGTCTTGGTTGATCTCTTCTTGCAGCACATGGTTCGTCTCCACGGCATCCCCTTACACATCACATCTGATTGCGGGTCCCAATTTATCTCCAAATTCTGGAGGGCTTTTTGTTCTCGTTTGGGTATCCAATTACAGTTCTCTTCTGGGTACCATCCTCAGCCAAACGGTCAGACCGAACGTCTGAACCAGTCTTTAGAGACCTACCTTCATACTCATTGTAACAACAGACAGGACGATTGGGTGTCCCTTCTCCCTTTGGCGGAACTGTCATACAGTTCCCTCCTACCTACCTTCTCCTTTCTTTTCCGCCCTCGGTTACAATCTGCGAGTTCTTATTTTGGCTCATGGTGCTGCTCTCGTACCATCGGCGGAATCTTGTGTTCGTTCTTTAGTGGACCATTGGCGGTCCCTTCGGACTTCCCTTCTTGTCACTCAGAGGCTCCAGAAGGAATCCGCTGATCGTCGTTGCTCTGTGGCTCCAACCTTTGGACCTGGGGACCGGGTATGGTTATCAGCCCGCGACACCCATCTCCGGCAACCCTCTACGAAGCTTGGTCCTCGTTTTTTAGGCCATTTCCGAGTCCTTCAACGTCTGTCTCCGGTCGTTTATCGACTGGAATTGCCTCGTACTCTACGGGTCCACCCTATTTTCACGTTTCCCGCCTCAAGCCGTGGGTTCCTGCTCGGTTTCCCCATTCACATGTTCCTGCCCTTGTTCCCATCTCCGTTCAAGGGCAGGACGAGTATGTCATTGATGACATTTTGGATTCCCGTCGGGTCTGGGGTCGTCTGCAATACCTGGTTAACTGGAAGGGATACGGCCCGGAGGAAAGGTCTTGGGTACCCGTTCGGGATGTGCACGCCTCCGTACTGCGGCGTCGTTTCCACCGACGGCACCCCGATAGGCCTGCTTAGTGGCCTCCGGTGGCGGCCTTTGGGTAGGGGGTAGTGTCATACCTGCCTCGGGGTTCGCGTCCGCATCCTTCTGCATCCCCCATCCGGTCTTCCCTTCCTCACTGTTGGCCGCGTCTCTCTTCCAGTCGGGCGCATGCGCGGTAGCTGGTTCCTGCTAGCTTAGCGCATGCGCCGTACTCTCCATCTCTCCCCCTACTGGGCGCATGCGCATCCGCTGTTCCAGATGTGGACCTCCAGCCCTGCCACTTCCTGTCCCTATTCCTATTTCAGGGGGTGTGTTCTTTGCTTGGACGTGTTGTTATAGCGTCCCCAGCCTAGCAGTGTTCTCTCTGTCTGTAGTCTGGCTCCGTATATTACCCAGTTTGGTATCCCGTCTACACTCTGCCTGCCGCTCCTGTTGTGTTCCTGTTGCTCCTGTGTATGTCCCGGCTCTGCTGACCATTCTTCTGGATCTTGGAAGGACCTCCTCTTAGCCCTTCTGACCATCTGAGTGAGTGTTGTTCCTGTTGGAGTTTGTTTTCTCCCTGGGGATAGCGGTAGGATAGATTGTCAGGAGGGGGGCATCGTGGGACCTCTTTGGCTCAACCAATGGGGTCCAATCTAGCTTTGCGGCTAGCACCTATATACCGCCTAGGCCGCAGCGCGTCTCCCTTCTGACAACCTCCGTACGCGAGCTTCACACCCCAGCGTCGTTCCCCAGCAGCTTGCTCCTCTATCTATTGGAGGAGTCTGACCTTCCTCACTCTTAGGCTTGGTTAGGGGAGCTTCTTGCAGGTACCTTTTCTCCCGGGTTTCTGACACCGTGCATGTGTGTACTGTAATGTAGTACTTTGTTATACAATGTCCGTGCATGTGTGTACTGTAATGTAGTACTTTCTTATGCAATGTCCTTGCACATGCATATTGTAATGTGTTGTACTCTTCTCATTACAGATGATGCTGATGGAGTACCCAGCTCTGGCAGAGAGGTGATAAGAATTCTTCAGCCTGGAGCTGCAGCCGTTTGCTGCCACTGCTCCTGCCAGTGTGGCTGAAGAGGTGGCTGGTAAGTTGTTTTCTTAATGTCTCTCAGATACACACGTTTTTAGTCATGTTAAATTGTTCCACATGTGTATTAGCAAACAACCTCAGCTTGCTTTGGCCATATTGTTATATAACTATTACATTGACACAGGGGTGAGCAGCGCATTCATTGCTAAGCTATGCTTTGCTCACCTTTCTGGAACTCCAAGTGTAACATATCCCACTAATGCACATATGGAGCACATGTAAGAAATATTTGTCATGCTCCTGCCATTCACATGATGACATTGTAGGCATGATGGACACAAGCTAATGCACCATGATGGATGTCTTGGTATGTTGAAGTCCTACCATGTATTGCAGTGATGCTTTGTAGGCCAAATTTGTCTCTCTGTTATTGAGTAAATCCTGATAACTAGGTTTGGACAAATTGAGTAACTGAGCAGTCAAGTGGCAAATGAGATTCAATATAGACAAGTGTAAAGTTATGCATTTTGGTTATAATAATAAAAATGCAACATATAGTTTAAATGGCGTTTCTCTGGGGAAATCTACTAATGAAAAGGATTTGGGAGTAATGGTAGACAATAGACTTAGTAGAGTGCAGTGCCAGTTGGCAGCTGCAAAGGCCAATAAGATATTGGCATGTATTTAAAGGGTTATTGACTCAAGGGAGGAAGATATTATTATGCCTCTTTACAGGTCCATGGTAAGACCCCACCTAGAATATGCTGTGCAATTCTGGGTGCCCATTCAGAAAAAGGACATTATGGAACTAGAGAAAGTGCAGAGGAGGGCTACAAAACTAGTAAGGGGAATGGAAAGTTTTAGTTATGAAGAAAGGCTAGAAAAGTTAAACTTGTACACTAGAGAAATGGTGTCTTAGAGGTGATATGATAACACTATATAAATATGTTCAGGTCCAATAAAAAGGGCTCTCCAAAGACCTGTTCATTAACAGAACAGTACAAAGGGCAAGGGGCCACCCACTTAGACTTGGGGAAAGGAGATTTCATCTACAATAAGGGAAGTGTTTCTTTACGGTAAGGACAATAAAGGTATGGAATTCACTGCCTGAGGAGGTGTTGCTATCAAATACATTAGATGATTTTAAAAAGGGCCTGGATACTAATTTAAAAGAGCGGAACATAGAAGGCTATGTATGTTAGTATTGTGATTAATATTTTGTTAGTGCTTATTGATCCAAGGAGAAATCTGATTGCCGTTTAGAATCAAGAAGGATTTTTTCCCCCCATTCAAGAAAGAATTTGAAATTTCTGTATTGAGGGATTTTTTTGCCTTCTTTTGGATCAACGATCGTAAACAGGAATAGGAAAAGGGTTGAACTAGATGGACGCAAGTCTTTTTTCAACCTAAATTGCTATGTTATTATGTTACTATTCCACCTTGGTGCAGTTGTTGTGAACCGGAATGCTTACACATGTTAAATAAAACTGAAACATTTAACCCCTTCAGTGCCAGAGACTTGGGCCATTTCCTGTACCCTTTAGGCCAGATACTTTTTTAGCATTTTTGCTATCCTTCTGTTTAGGCTTGATTTCCTCTGGGAATTTCTAGTTACATATGGAAAACTATATATTGTTTTTTTCAGAACGAATTGAGCTTTCTCGTAGTACCTTACATGAAGAGAATTTTGCATCGTGCAAAAAGCTATGATGTCATAATGACAAAAAAGTGAAAATTTACTTATTTTGCTAAAATCGCATACTATGTATCAAAAACATTTACCTTGATTGAAAAAGTTTCAATTATTTGAAAAAGCCCTGAGTCCTCCAATTAAAAAAATACAAAATTTGTATAGTTATACCTACATCCATGGCTAGCGCAGAGCCCTAATCACCAGCAGCGCAAAATTACATTTTCAACTTTATGAGCTAAAATGCGCTTTCTAGAGTTTTTATGGTAAATCTACCCTAAAACAATTGAATAACTACATAAAACTATATATTTATGAAAAGTAGACAACCTGCTGCATCTAATGAGATGAGGTGAATTGCCTTCTTACCCCAAGCCTGTTGTGCCCAAATGCTTCCAGAAGGTGGCACTATAGGAAAAAAATGGTATTTTCTTACATTTCTGCCCTTTACCTGTACTGAAATCTGTGAAAACCTTGGAATTTCCAACTGTATTCATTAGCTAGTGCTCTTAGGACAAAAATGACACCTCATTGGTATGAGTTCACCTACCTTAGGGGGAGCTACAAGTACAAAACTACACCTACTACAACCTCTAATTTTTCTAACATTTTCTCAAACATTACTTATATATACAAAAATGGTTATAACAGCTACAGAAGTGAAGAAAGGCTATACAAACCATACCATTTTGGAAAGAAGACAACCTGCCACATCTAATGAGGGGTGAATTGCCTTCTTATCCCAAGCCTGTTGTGCCCAAATGCTTCCAGAAGGTGGCACTATTGGGAAAAATGGCATTTTTTTACATTTCTGCCCCTTCAACTGTACTGAAATCTGTGAAAACCATGGCATTTCCAACTGTATTCATTAGCTGGTGCTCTTAGGAGAAAAATGACACCTCAATGGTATGAGTTTACCTAACTTAGAGGGCGCTACAAGGCTATACAAACCATACCATTTTGGAAAGAAGACAACCTGCCGCATCTAATGAGGGGTGAATTGCCTTCTTACCCCAAGCCTGTTGTGCCCAAATGCTTCCAGAAGGTGGCACTATTGGAAAAAAATGACATTTTCTTACATTTCTGCCCCTTCAGCTATACTGAAGTCTGTGAAAACCATGGAATTTCCAACTGTATTCATTAGCTAGTGCTCTTAGGAGACAAATGACACCCCACTGGAATAAGTCGACCTACCTTAGGGGTGCCAAAAGCACATAACTACACCTACCTGTTTGCTTCCTCGAAAATGGCTGCTTGTACTAAACTGTTAATAACTGTTAGATACATGAAGGAAAGGTGTAAAAGATATACCATTTTGGAAGGTAGACATTCTCCCGCATCAAATGAGGGGTCACTTTCCATTTTGGAAAGAAGATAACCTGCCGCATCTAATGAGGGGTCACTTGCCTTCTTACCCCAATACTGATGTGCATAAATGTTTCCAGAACGAGGTGATTTCGGAAAAAATTGCATTTTTTTTACTTTTCTGCCCCTTCAAATGTATGGAACTCTGTGAAAACCATGGAATTTTCAACTGAATTCATTAGCTAGCACTCTTAGGAGTCAAATGACACCCCATTGGTATGAGTTGACCTACCTTAGGGGGTGCTAGAAATAGAAAACTACACGTACTACAACCTCTGATGTTTCTAACATTTTCTCAAACCTGACTTGCCTGTAGGAAAATGGCTATAACACCTTCAGAAGTGAAGAAAAGGTAGATAAACAGTACCATTTTGGAAAGAAGATGACCTGCCGCATCTAATGAGGGGTCACTTGCCTTCTCATCCCAATACTGGTGTGCATAAATGTTTCCAGAACAAGGCGATATCGGATAAAATTGCATTTTTTTACAGTTCTGCAACTTCAAATGTATGGAACTCTGTGAAAACCATGGAATTTTCAACTGCTTTCATTAGTTAGTGCTCTTAGGAGTCAAATGACACCCCATTGGTATGAGTTGACCTACCTTAAGGGGTGCTAGAAGTAGAAAACTACACCTACTACAACCTCTGTGTCACGGTTTTGTTAAGAACGCTCAGTTATGTAAGGTTAAAAGCTTTATTGAAAATAATTAACAATCGCCCCACTCAGGTCCAGATGAGGTCCGTACCAAGTACTTTCCAAATCTGACTCAGGTCAGGGTGAGAACACACACAGTAGTAATAACACAAGATAAATGTGATGATCTTGCAGGCAGAATTTGTAGATAGTTTCAAGAACAAGAATATCCTCAACAGCCCCACACTGCAATAGGTGACACAAGTGATGGGTAACTGCAGGGCAATCCCCTAGTGGACTAGGGATATCGGAGGCAGCACAATGTACAGGTAGACACCTGACCCTAGAATTCTAGGGTTAATGGAGGCAACACAGGCAAGACTCTGGCAGAGAACTGACCCTAGAGGTTTAGGGTAACAGAGGCAACACAGACAGGACTCTGGCAGTGACTGGACCCTAGAATGCTAGGGTTAACTGAGGCAGCACAGACAGGACTCTGGCAGCGGCTTGACCCTAGAACACTAGGGTTAACGGATGCAACACAGACAGGTCTCTGGCAAATACTTGGCCCTAGCACGCTAGGGTTAGCGGAGGCAACACGGACACGACTCTGGAAGTGGCTTGACCCTAGAACGCTAGAGTTAACGGAGGCAACACAGATAGGACTCTGGCAGCGACTTGGCCCTAGCACGCTAGGGTTAACGGAGGAAATAGACACCAGACACTGGCAGTATACTGGCCCCAGACCACAAGGGTTAGCGTAGGCAACACGGGCAGAAGTCTTGCTCAGATTGGACCCTAATACTATAGGGTTACCGGAGGCAACACAGACACTGGTGAGTGATAGGGCTCCGACAGGCCCCAGGAGACTATTGGAGCTGGTAGGCCTAACAGGCGCTATGCGGTAAGCGAGTGGGAGAGAGCAAGGTATGCAACATAGCCGGTCCGTAACCGGTGTCGCCCTGATCGGTACATGGAGGTAGTTAGCCAGTCCCGTTAGCAACGGAACCAGAAGCTCAACCAGGTCGGCACACACGGAATATACAGCCAGTCTAGATGGACAACCAGACACTAGCCCAGCCAGGTCGGTGCACACAGAGTAGTCAGCCAGTCCTTAGTCGGTAACGTAATCAGATACTCAGCCAAGCCAGTTCGGTACACAAGGAGTTAGTCAGCCAGTCCTTAATTGGTAATGGAATTGGGTACTCAGCCAGGCCAGGTCAGACACACGGAGTCAGCCAGCCAGTCCTTAGTCGATAACGAAATCAGATACTCAACCAAGCCAGTTCGGTACACAAGGAGTTAGTCAGCCAGTCCACGGTCAGCAATGGAATCGGATCACAGGAGCGTCAGGAACTAAACGTAGTCAGGCGAGTCGGGTCATACACGGAAACAGGAACAAGAACTTCTAGTCGCTAGTTACGGGTACACCACGAAAGGGCACCTGTAGAATGACAGGAGGGTGTATTTAAAGGCAAACCCTGGGAGGAGTCACCAACACAGAGCCAATAAGAATAAGGCCAGGGTAAATCTGGAAGTAACAATGTCGCTCAGTGCAGAATCACGGGCACCGTGTTTCTAACATTTTCTCAAACCTGACTTGCCTGTACAAAAATGGCTATAACACCTTCAGAAGTGAAGAAAAGGTAGATAAACAGTACCATTTTGGAAAGAAGATAACCTGCCGCATCTAATGAGGGGTCACTTGCCTTCTTATCCCAATACTGGTGTGCATAAATGTTTCCATACTGGAAGAATTAGAGGGCTTCTATATATATATTTTTTTGTTTTGATTGGGAGGGTAGAATTCTGATCCCGGAGATACGCGATGGATCCGGTTTTTGGATCGTTGCGTGTCTCTCCGGTATTGGAAGAGTTAAGGTTATTTGATTATTTTAATTTATATATATTATGTTGGATGAGTTTCAATGTTGTTAATGTTAATTTTGAAGTCCTTATAGTAATATGCAAGTAACTTTATATTATTCAATGATGTTTCTATTTGTGAGATAGTATCCAATCGGATACAGTCAATTAGCTTTTAAATCTCGTCACTTTGTAGCCGTTTTTCTTCTTGTAAGGCTTGTTTGGTTGATAAAGCAGCCGTGGGTGCTGTGAAACGCGTTCCGTAGAGCCTTGTTTTTTGCCCAATTGGGCATTTATTTTATGTTTTAAATAAAGCATTTTTATTGAAGAATCCGGCTACTATTTTATTTTATTTTTTAAACAAGACTGTTTTGAAGATTTGTTCGTCTCCCATTTGGATTATTCAATCGGAGTGTGGAACCCAAGCAGGGACGGGTAAAGTACCCTGCAAGTGTGATTGTTGATCATTGACGTATGTCTCTAGGTCAACTTATTGTTAATGTGAGTGAACTTTTGTGTATCATTTAATATCAGTATACTGGGATAACGCACTATTGGCGCTTTTTTCTCCTTTTTTTTCTCTTCGTTTGTATATGATACTACTCTGGATCGTGAGTTGTTTGGAGTGGAGCTGCCATTATCCTGTCCCAAGGGAGCAGGTTGTTAATCCCTGAAGCACTATTGCTGAATTACACATAAGTGTTTTATTCAGCCATTGTTCGTGTGAGTAGATTTCTTACGGTGGTGGTTGGTGATACTGTTTTCTAGAAGATTTTACACTAGGAGCGCCTCCTGTTTTTTCTTCTCTTTTCTATAAATGTTTCCAGAACAAGGCGATATAGGAAAAAATTTCATTTTTTTTACATTTCTGCCCCTTCAAATGTATGGAACTCTGTGAAAACCATGGAATTTTCAACTGCATTCATTAGCTAGTGCTCTTAGGAGTCAAATGCCACACCACTGGTATGAGTTGACCTACCTTAGGGGGTGCTAGAAGTAGAAAACTACACCTACTACAACCTCTGATGTTTCTAATGTTTTCTCAAACCTGACTTGCCTGTACGTAAATGGCTATAACACCTTCAGAAGTGAAGAAAAGGTAGATAAACAATACCATTTTGGAAAGAAGATAACCTGCTGCATTGAATGAGGGGTCACTTGCCTTTTTACTCCTAAGTTAGTGTGCAAAACTGTTTCCAGAATGTGGTGCTACGGGAAAAAAAGAAAACTTTTTTTTACACATCAGTCACTTCAACGATACTACAATGGTTCAACGGCGTGGAATTTCCTAGGAGGACTTATTGCCAGCCTAAGAAAAATGGTACCCCACTGCTGGGGGTTGACATACTAATTTGGGTGAGAGGAACGTAGTTACCAGTGAAACAGGGATGGGAAAGCCAACAGTGTATGTGTGATTTTATGGCTAACAGATGAAAGAAGCTAGGGCGTCAGCCGGTGTATGTGCGGACCTGTGACTACCAATGTAACAAAGTGTGTGGGAGGGTAAGGGGTTAGGCAGTGTGTGTGGGTATGAGCAGAGGAGCAAGGATGGTGATGATGGTGGGGGGACAGTGTCTGATAGTGTAGATGGGGGATCTGTGACTACCAGTGTGCACTATATGGCCCCCTCATACAACGTTTGATTTCCAGCCTGTATCTAGTGCAAACTGGTACTTTGAGTCTACCAGTAGGCAGTGGAAACAGGCTGGGGGTCAGGCTGGGGAATGGGACTGCCAGTTGACTGTGGAACCAAGCAGGGGGATATGGTACGTGGGGGGGGGATTGGAGGCATTTTGTGTGCATGCCACAGGAGTGCCCAATGCACTGCAAAGCAATACGTTGGACCACCTGTTGCACACAAAGAGTTTTTTTTTTAATTATTATTTTGTATTCATACCTCGTTGGGGAGGAGGTATCAGTAACACTCCTGGTGTCCCCTATCAAGGTCTAAAAACAGACTAATGAAAAAAAAAGTGTGTGTCACAGGGGGTCCAACGCATTGCAAAGAACTTCCTGTGGCACGTGTATTTTTTGGGGCTTTTTCCCACAATATTTTTGTGTAGACCTCATTGGGGGCATCAGAACCCATACAATGAGGTCTGAATAAAAAATAAAAGGGGAAAAAAAATAATCCTTTGTGTGCCACAGGGGTGTCCAGTGAGTTGCAAAGCAATGCATTGGGCCTTTGTGGCACACAAAGGGTTAATTTTTGTTATCATTACTTTGTATTCAGATGGCCACCAAACAAGCTCTGATTACAAAGTAATGATAAAAAGTCCTGTGTGTGCCACAGGAAGGGGGTCTGCATTGAACCCCTCCTCCCCATGGCACACACAGGGTTAATTTTTTTTTTTTTTTAATTATAGACCTCATTCAGGGGCATCAGGAGCCCCCGATCCCCCCAATGAGGCCTTGGTAAAAAAAATATATATGTCCACAAAAGAAGTGACCCTGTGAGTGCCACAGGGGTTTCCAGTGCATTGCAAAGAAATGCATTTGATCCTTGTGGCACTCAGAGGGTTAATTTTTTATCATTACTTTGTAATCAGAGCTTGTTGGGGGGCCATCAAGACCACTCCTGATGGACCCCCCAACAATCTCTGATTACAAAGTAATGATAAAAGCCCTGTATGTGCCACAGGAGGGGAGGGATCTACATTGGACCCCCCCAGGCACACACAAGGTTAATTTTTTACTTATTTTATTTTTTTTATTATAGACCTCATTGAGGGGCATCAGGACCCCTTCTGACCCCCTCAATGAGCCCTTAGCAAAAAAAAAAATTGTCGTAAAAATAAGTGTCCCTGTGAGTGCCACAGGGGTCTCCAGCCCACTGCAAAGCAACGCAGTGGACCCTTGTGGCACTCAGAGGGTTAATTTTTTTTATCATTAGTTTGTAAGCAGAGCTTGTTGTGTGCTTGTTGTATGCCACAGGAGGTGGGGGTGCACTGGACCTCCCTGTGGCACACACAGGGTTAAATATTTTTTTTTATTTTTTAATTATAGACCTCATTGAGGAACATTAGGACCCCCCTGATCCCCCCAAAGAGGTCTTGCAAAAAAAAAAAAAAAGTCCCCAAATGATGCGACCCTGTGAGTGCCAATGTGCTGGGGACCCCTGCGGCACTCACAGGGTTACTTTTGCTGTCCTTTTTTTTTTTTCATAAGACCTCGTGGGGGACATCAGGACCCCTACTGTTGT
Organism: Rhinophrynus dorsalis; assembly: GCA_037306005.1. NCBI lineage: Eukaryota > Metazoa > Chordata > Amphibia > Anura > Rhinophrynidae > Rhinophrynus > Rhinophrynus dorsalis. Next base: position 114,343,104 of record CM074725.1, read on the forward strand.
CCCCTCAGTTATTGATCTCAATATGGTGAACGCAGGAGAGCAAAACCTCTCCTGCCCTTCTCTCCTACCACCGGGGAAACTTTCCAAATGTCATCGGTGACCATGTCACCGATGATGTTGGGAGGCTTCCCCGGGTCCCGCCCACTCCTACCCCGAAGTTCGGGTAGGAGAGAGGGGGAAGGAGAAGCTCTGCTTCTCCTTCTTACATATTGATCTCCCAGCACGATCGGCTGGTAGATCAATAACTGGGGAGGCATGAGCTGAAATGCGGCCACTGCAAGTCGGTTATACCAGCTTATGCAGTGACCGCATTTTAGCTGTACAATGTACGAGAGTTGCACAGCAGGTACAGCTGTGTCCACTCGTATATTGTACCCACTTGGCACTCTAGGGTTTAATGAAGTCAGTGTTTCTCATCACATGTTCATTCTTTCGATATCCAAAATAGGTCCAGCTAACGTGCTGGAAGCGGAGGAAGGCCAGGCCGAGAGTGGAGAGCAGGCCCCGTTGGTGCACCTGGGGACCACCACGTGGAAAGGGCAGGTGAGGATAGGTTGAAATATGTCCTCCATTCAAAACATGTACATTCGTTCAATGTCTAATACCTCTTTTGTTGTATGTTGGTGGTTTGTGTGTGTGGGAAGAGTTCTGAGTTTTGTGTTTCTGATTGTTGTAACCATTTAAATGGCAGAGGGTTACGCGTTGCGTTCTCCAAAAATGTCACACCCCTTTGTCATTGAAATGGGTTAAGGCTTCATACAATATCTCACCCTAGTGATAATGTCCTGTATCTCCTCAGGGTCATTGTAGGCTGTATCCAGTGAGGAGGCTGAAGAACCACCTCTGGAGGCGTCTCTGTCTGCTCCTGAGGCTATGGGAGGGGAAGCGTTTGGTAAGTAAAATCCTAAATCTGCTGTCCCATGTGTGTTCCACCTGTCTCCTCTTCCCTTACCAAAATTCCAATGTCCCTGTGGTAATCTGTGACAGTATCATGGTATGAACAAATATCATTGTTTGATTTTTGTTCATGTGATGATCATGTCACACACGTATGCTTGGCTCTAGGCCATGGCACACACCTACAGTTCCCATTTGCCGACTTGAGCGTGGATGGATCAATCACAATGACAGTGATGATCCACCTGTACCCAATCAGGGCTAAAGGGCAAGCCTGACCTGTCAGTGTGTCCATAGCAAGGGTGGCCAATCCTGTTCTCAGGCCACAAGTTTGCTGCATCTCATCAAATTAACATTTTGTGGGGTGATTCTCAGCAATGGTCCTGTTGTCTCGGGCATACAGTCATGCCCTCTAACCAACCCAACAGTGCATGTTCAAAAACAAACCTGCGCTTCTCCATACCATACTGTGAATCTGTGCCCTGCCTTGGGCATATATAATAACTCTGTTGATAAATATTTCGATTTAGTTCATTATTTGGCCAAAAAATGTTAAGCTTACCACCTCGCCAAGGTACCACAAATTTTGCAAGTACCTACTCTAATACGCTTATAAATTCCTATCTGAATTAAAATTAAAATCATAAGGTTGACAAAGCAGTTGAAGATGTTATAAGTAAAAGTATACCTGATTGTTAAAAACTTGTATGACACAGTGTATGCAATTGAAAACAAGAGTTTTTGTTTTGTTTTGTTTGTGCACTTTGGGTTTAGGACCAGTGTTTTTGGGGGACTGGGGAACCCTCTCATTCCTTGCTATGTAGATGTCAGTTATTTGATATAATTTTCACTTCATTCACTACGTGTATATATTATGGTGAGCTAGCGCTGTGAGCTTTTTTCTTTTTGTTTTGCCAACAGTGCATGTTGTCACTTGAATACAAGTAAATGTCAATACCTCTTGTGTTTAAGTGAGAACATCCTGACAACATGCACTGTTGGGGGTGGTTAGAAAGCATGATTGTGCATTCTAGAGAATGGGCCCATTGCTGAGATTCACCCCTCTAAACACATCAAACATCTGTGTGCCGGAGAGGTGCTCACTGCTTTGCATTTCTTTTTTTTCCCCACAGCTGTATCTGATGAAGAACAGCAGTACCCTTCCCGCCAGGCGCACGCAGAGACCATGGATGCCCTAGGTGGGATCACAGCTTCCATCTGGGGCTTACAACAGCAGCTGGGATACACCTTGCACTGTCTGTTGGCACTACTCCTGCAACTAGTGGAGCAGAACAGGGTGCTTCTGGGCCTCCATATCGTGCAAGGCGTGCTTCCTGGTCCAGGCCCCGCCTCCAGCAGCTTCTCATTGGACAGAAGACTGGCATCATCCAATGCCCTGCCTGATGCACGTGGTAGGGGTCACCTAGGCAGATGGGGGCCCCGCACAAGGGGAGGAAGGCAGCGTCCCCACTGATTCTGTTTCCGGCAGATAATATTTTATTATTATTATTATTATCATTATTATCATTTTATATTTTAACTAAATTTTAAATTTTTCACATTCAGCATTGTTGTTGTCCATTTATTTCATACGCAAACTCCCAAGATTTATATATATATATATATATATATATATATATATATATATTTTTTTTTTTTTTTTTTTTTTTAATATATTTTTATTTATTTTTTTTTTAATATTCCAAATATAATACTTAAATCCCTGGTGGGAGAAGTGGAAGGCAGTGGTTCTGACTATGTAAGTCCTTCAGTTGGTACAAGCCACGCTCTGAACAGGGTGTTTGTGCTTACCACAGATGCTCCTGGCAAAAGGTCGCCAGCACACATCTGCATTTTATATACAAGCCGGTCATGTGACCGGCGTCAGTCTGCCCTCTTTCTGAGACCTTCCCCCCAGACATGCTGCTCCTGCTCTATGCAGCCATAAGCGTTGTATTGTACAACTTCATAAATTAGCATTTGTTTGTTCTAGGATTACAGGTTACCATCTTCGACACTACTTATGGCTTACAGGTTAACATCTTCGACACTACTGTTTTTTTATAGTGGTACAAAACAAATTTAGAGGAGTAAACAATGTTATTTAAGAGCACGAAAGTTAACCCTTTCGCTGCCAGATGGGTACGTAATGCATTGCTTTGCAATGCGTTGAAGACCCCATTTGGCGCTGAAAGGGTTAACCTACTATATTAAACACTACATTTTCTACAGTGTTATAAATTATCATTTAGAGGGTTAAGTTCCTTTATTCCTTTCATCAGTATTTATAGGAATAATCTCTGAAATTGTTAAACTCCTTTATTAAACACCACTCATTAGAAAAAGATTTAGGAGTATTGATAGACGATAGACTTCACTGCAGTGTGCAGTCACTCAGAGGCTGCAAGAGCAAATAGAGGACTAGCCTGCATAAAAAGAGGTGTAAATGCATGGGATGCTAATACTATTCTACCTCTATATAAATCTTCGGTTAGGCCTCATCTGGAATATGGAGTACAGTTTTGGGCACCAGTTCTTAAAAAAAGACATTGTTGAACTGGAAAAAGTGTAGAGACGTGCAACAAAACTGATAAAGGAGATGGAGGAGAGACTAGCCAAACTGAGTTTGTTTACATTAGAGAAGAGACGTCTAAGGGGTGATTTGATTAACGCTTACAAATACATTCAAGGTCAATACAAAGAACTATCCAATGAATTATTTACGGAAAGACCTGAGCTAAGAACGAGAGGTCATCCATTAAGACTATAGGAAAGGCGATTTCGACTAAAACAAAGGAGGGTGCTTTTTTAATAGTAAGGGTGATAAAGCTATGGAATTCTCTGCCTCGGGATTTTGTACTTGCAGATACTGAACTGCTTTCAAAAAAGCAATGAATGAATATCTAGTACAGAACAATATTGAGAATTATGACAGATGGCTTCAATGCAGATAGGTTGTCAGGAAACTATCTGACTGCCATTTGGCGTCAGGAAGTAATATTTTTGCCCACATGTGGCTTCATTGGAAATGGCTTCAATGTTTTGTTTTTTTCCTTTGGATCAACAGGGGTGGATGGGCATGAGCTGGACTTGATGGGAGCATGTCTTTTTTCAGCCTCATCAACTGTTACTATGTTAAACATGGTACTGTCCCAGGTTTTTTTTTGTCATCTGTTCCCATTTAAGCCCACTTAATAAAATCTGATACAAAGTTAGGTGTCCTTGTATTGATTAGTAATTAATGATTTATGTCATAAATAAAGCATAATAATGTTAATGCTTTGGAGGGTCCACTAGGGGCAGTGTGTAGGCCATGTGCTTCTAGCAGTGACATCATAGGCCAGCCTATTCTAGGGAAGTTACTTCCTATAAAACATTCCACTGGGAATGAAAAGGAGAGATAATAGAGATTCAGGGCTTCCTCTTGACTGTACCTAGGATGTAGTCCACCAGCTCTCTCTCTCCTTAGCCCCAGCCAAGGGCTGGGGACATTTGTAAGTTATATGTTGCTGTTTGTTCATTGTTTGCTTGTTTTTTCTTTGTTACTGTTATCATAATGTATAGCCTGTTACTTGCTATAATTTATAATATTACGTTTTGTGTATTTTCTATCCACATATTCAACATGACTCCATTTGCATATGAAAATACTTTTAACTGTTACTGTTGCACAGGTTTTAAAGTAGGTGAGCTAATTTAAACTGGTTTGGTATGTAAGGATTTTTAATTGCGTTAGTTCAAAGGATACTAGGACTAAACTGATTAGATTAGTAGCTAAACTGTTTTTTCCTAAAATGTGTTATAAAAAAAAGGAAAGTTTAGTAAAGCAGATTCAGCTAATTATAGGATATTAGTATGTGTGTATATGTATATAGTAACATAGTAACATAGTAAATAAGGTTGAAAAAAGACACAAGTCCATCAAGTTCAACCTTCGCCTCATACCTCAGTAACTGAGAATTTTATAGCTTTCCTGCTACCATTTAAATTAGTCTTTATCAGACCTTCCTGATCAGCCTACTGATAAACAGTATAACTCTGTATGTTCCCTTTTGAAAGAAATGTATCTAATCTTCTCTTAAATGTATCCATTGTATCTGCCATAACTACCTCCCTGGGCAATGAATTCCACAATTTGACAGAACTTACCGTAAAAAAACCCTTCCTATGCTGAAGTTTAAACCTCCTTTCCTCTAATCTCAAGGGGTGTCCCCTGGTCACCTGATCAGGCCTTGGAATAAATAGCTCACCGCAGAGATCCTTGTATTGACCTCTCATATACTTGTACAATGTGATAAGGTCTCCTCTTAGTCGTCTTTTCTCTAGAGTAAATAAACCAAGTTTGTTTAGTCGTTCCTCATATGTCAAGTCCTCCATTCCCTTAATTAATTTTGTTGCTCTCCGCTGTACCCTCTCTAGTTCTAGTATATCCTTTTTCGGAACCGGTGCCCAAAATTGCACTGCATACTCAAGGTGAGGTCTTACCAATGATTTGTATAATGGCAAAATAATGTTATCCACTCTTGCTTCAAAACCTCTTTTTATGCAAGACAGGACTATGTTTGCCTTTGCTACTGCTGTTTGACACTGGTCACTGTTTCCAAGTTTGTAGTTGACAAGGATACCCAGGTCTTTTTCTAGCAACGAGTCACCTAAAATTATTCCATTAAGTTTATAAGTAGCCTTGGGATTGTTTCCTCCCAAATGCATGACTTTACACTTCCCCACATTAAACTTCATATTCCAAATGTTTGCCCAATCTGACATTGTATGTAAGTCCCTCTGTAGAGAGAAAATATCCTGTTCTGAATTAATGACTTTACATAATTTAGTATCATCTGCAAATATTGATATTTTGCTTTCTATATCTATTTCCAGGTCATTTATAAACATGTTAAAAAGCAGCGGACCCAATACTGAACCCTGAGGTACTCCACTCTCCACTTTAACTGTACTGGAGAATTTTCCATTTACAACCACACACTGTTCCCTATCCTTCAGCCAGTTTTGTATCCAATTGCAAAGGTTATCTCCTAGCCCCAATTTCCTTATTTTATACACCAGCCTTCTGTGTGGTACTGTATCAAATGCCTTTGCAGAATCTAGATATACTACATCTACTTCCTTGCCATTGTCTAGGTTGCTGCTTACCTCCTTATAGAAGCTGAAAAGATTAGTTTGGCATGATCTATTCTTCATAAAACAATGTTGATTCGTGCTAATGATCTTATTTTTTGTGTTGTAATCCTGAATATAGTCCGTTATTATCCCTTCTAATAGTTTTCCCACTACAGAGGTCAAACTCACTGGTCTATAATTCCCAGGTTCTGTTTTAGTTTCCTTCTTAAATAGAGGCACTATGTTAGCTCTTCGACAATCCTGTGGCACTGAGCCTGTGGTAATAGAATCTTTAAAGAGTAAATATAGGGGTTTTGCTAACACTGCACTGAGTTCCTGAAGAACCCTTGGATGTATACCATCAGGACCCGGTGCTTTGTCGGTCTTAATTTTGTTCAGTCTTTTCCTGACATCTCCTTGAGTTAACCCAATATCTATTAATTGTATTGTTTTATTTGTTACTTGCGGAGGCTCTTCTACCATTCCTTGCTCCCTTGTATATACTGATGCAAAGAAAGTGTTTAAAACATCGGCCTTTTCCTTATCCTCACTAACCAACTCACCCATCTCATTTTTGAATGGTCCAATGCACTCCCTCTTAAGTTTTTTGCTATTTATATATTTAAAAAACTTTTTTGGATTAGTCTTGCTTTCCCTTGCAATTCGAGTTTCATTATATATTTTTCCTACCCTAATTGCCTTTTTGCAATCTTTGTTGCACTCCCTGTATTTTATGAAAGATTGTTCAGTTCCTTCTGACTTAAATAATTTGAATGCATTTTTTTCCTTGCCATTTCCTTCTTTACATGTGCAGTTAACCACATTGGCTGTGACTTACTTCTTTTGCACTTGTTCCCCATTGGTATATACTGTTGGGTACATTTCTGCAACCTAAATTTGAATTCTGACCATTTTCCTCAGTATTTTTGCCTTTAAATAAAATATCCCAGTCTATGTGTTGCATTGAGGCCCTTAACAATTTGAAGTTCGCTTTTTTAAAATTAAGAGTTTTGGTTGAACCTATACATTTTTGCTTTGCCAGACTGATCTCAAATGTAACCATGTTGTGATCACTGTTTCCCAAATGTTCTCTTACCTTAATATTGGATACCATTTCTGTGTTATTAGTGATCACTAGGTCCAATACATTGTTATTTCTTGTCGGCGCTTCCACCATTTGTGACATGCAGCTTTCACGAAGTGTGTTCAAAAACCTTCTACCCTTAGTACTCTGACAGGTCCCATTTTTCCAGTTGATATCTGGATAATTAAAATCTTCCATAATTATAGTATGCCCAATCTGGGCAGCTTTCCTCATTTGCAATAGCAGTTGGGCCTCATCATTGTCATCAATATTTGGTGGTTTGTAGCATATGCCCACCAACAACTTTTTTTTACCTTTCACACCACATTTAGTCTCGATTTCTACCCATATGTACTCCACAGTTTGGCCAGTTTCCTCACTAATATCACCTTGCAAAACTGGATTTAGCTCTGTTTTCAAATATAAGCACACACCTCCACCTTTTCTATTAATTCTGTCTCTTCTAAACAGGGAATAGCACTCTATATTTACAGTCCAGTCATGTGCATCGTTCCACCATGTTTCTGTTATTTCAATTATGTCCAATTGCTCATTAACCGCCAGCAATTCTAGTTCTCCTATTTTATCTACCATACTTCTTGCATTTGCTAGCATACACTTGATTTTGAAGTCTTTACATATATTAATCCCTACATGCCTTTTTTCTTCACCTTCATTTACTAGGAGTTCCTCCCTACTGACTAAATTTCTCCCCACCCTTTCTCCACCCCTCTAGTCATTTACTTGGACCCAGTTTCTATCTGCTCTATCTACCCCATTTTTGCTATCTATACCCACCCCCCCTTTCCTAGTTTAAAAGCTCCTCCAAGCTTCCTAGCATTCTCTCCCCTAACACAGAGGCTCCTCTACCATTTAGGTGCAATCCATCTCTTCCATATAGATTGTACCCAAGAGCAAAGTCTGCCCAGTGTTCTAAAAACCCAAAACCCTCCTTCCTACACCATTGCCTGAGCCATGCATTAAGCTCCCTGAGCTCCCTCTGCTACCTTAATATATATGATTATGACCATACCTGGGAAGACTCAGGGTTTTGGCCCAAACCTCAGGGTCTCAGGGTAAAGAGCCAAAATGGCAGGGTGAGAGAGTTCAGTGCTACCTGTTATATATTCTGTTCCAGTTAAATGCTTCTTTAGTCTCTAAATTGGTGCCACTTGTACCAGAAAAGCAGAGGGGGAAGTCCTTCTTGATTTATGTGTTCATGCAGTGATATCTGTAAGTTGTTGTGTGTTAATGGCCCCTTCAATGCTGATTGGAGCAACTCTGGATTACAGCATCAGGGATATATCGCTGATAATCTATATTATGGGAAATTTAAGGGTTAATATTTACACAATCTCAGGGTCAGCTCATTTTGAAAGTTCCCAGGTATGATTATGACTCATGAATGAAAGACCACCCTTTAACAGTTTTGTGTACAACCTAGCTAGAACAGTGAATCACATGATTGGGGGATGGTGATGTAAGAGACCATCCTTTTCAGCTACAGCTGTGGGAAAACTCCTTGTGTACACTTTGTGGGAGTGGGTTGTCTTGTCTGTATGAGATAATAAACCTGTACAGTAGAAGATGTATTGTTTTTAAGTGCTTAAACTAATCATTTTGTGGAGTATGTTTTTCAGTCTTAATATCCAGGACTAAGGAATCACAGTGCGTGCAGGAATTGGTAACAGGTGAAAAGAAAAATGGTAAAATAATTCCTTTTTGTCCTATTTGGTTTTGGTAGAATATTTTAACTAGTGAGCATTTTTAACAAAGGAAGTGATAATAGCTGAAGCCATTTAAAACTTATTGTGTACTCTCCCCCCTAAAAATGAGCATGTCCGGAATAAAGGCAAAAGATAGGCGGAAACCATAGCTGTTTAGCAGTTCAGATATTTTTCAGTTGCAGACATATTGGCCTATATCCTTTTATTGAGTGAAAGTCCAGAAAAAGGCAGAGGTAGGATGAAACCATAGCTCTTGGGTTCATACATTTTGAATATCCAAGATATTGACCTACAGCCTTTTAAACTGTGGATATGGGGAGGGCAAAAGGTAGGAGATGACCCCATTAGTCCCTGAGAAGGGTAGCGGCTATAGCCTTTAACCCCATGATGATGACATTTGTGATTTACAGGGGCAATCACCCCCATGACGAAGACATTTGTAGTTTAGCGAGTGGGCAGAAGCAGATGAAACCATTAGTCCCTGAGAAGGGTAGTGGCTACAGCCTTAAACCTGAGGGGTGGGGAAGTATTAGGTATGTTTTAAGTTAGCTATTTTTGTTTGTGTGCTCCTGCTAAGTTTGACTCAAAGAAAGAGCAGAAAGCATTTAAAAAAAACTGATTGGTTTAAGAATTAAGAAAGCTGCCTTGTTAAACAAGCAGTTTATTAAATGGAAGGTTACAGGAATATATCCATATACATACTTGCTGGTGTTATAGGATAACAGAAATTAATTAACTAAAAGCAGATTTAGGTTTTATAATTGCCTTTGCAGTGTACAAATTAGTGGTTGCTATATATAACTGGGAAAAGTAATTGTGATCCATTTTATTTCCTTTTAGATATAGCAGAAGTCAGATGTGAAAATCGGAACACAGATGCAGTACAAATTGAAGATTCACATTTAATATTTATATGCATAAGGGTTTACTATCTATGATCAGCTATTTAACCCCTTAAGGACCCTTGACGTACCAGGACCGTCAAGGGTAAATGTGCTCCAATGACCCTTGACGGTCCCGGTACGTCAAGGGTTAAACTCTTCCATCGCGGCCGCACGGAGCGATGGAAGAGTTCAAGCCCCTTGTTATTAAGTGTCCCGGTATCGGGACACTTAGTAACAAGCGGTAGAAACATTGCTGCAACATGCGATTCGCTTCAAAATCGAATCACATGTTGCAAAACCTGAATGACAGGGACAGTATTTGTAAATACTGTCCCTGTCAGATCTCTATGCCTCCCTCCACCTTGCATACTGCTGAGGTGGAGAGAGACATAGAGACATAGTGTTGCAGTGTTCCTGTAAAAAAAAAAAAAGTAAAAAAAAGTTTAAATAAAGAAAATTAACCCTTTGATCACTGTTCTGCAGTGATCAATAAGTTCCCCCCATCTGATCACTCTTGGAGTGATCAATTTGCTGCAGATCAGTGTTTTCTGATCTGTGGGACACCCCCCATCCCCCTTGAATTTTTTTAGATTTTTTAAAAAATGTTTTAAATTTTAAAAATTTTTTTTTTTTTTTTTTTTAAATAGTAAATATAGTTTAGGTAGGTAGTTGGGTAGGTTTAGTGTAGACGAGTGTTAGGGAAAGTTTTAGGGATAGATTTAGGTTTAGGGAAAAAAAAAAACCCCAACCCCCCCCCAAAAAAAAAAAAAATATATATATAATAAGCGCAGTTTAGATAGGTAGTTCAATTGGGTTAGGTAGGTTCAGGATATACGTAGGTTAGGGTAAGTTTTAGGGTTAGATTTAGGTTTAGGGATAGCGTAAGAAAAAAAAAAACCCCAAAAAAAACCCAAAACCCCCCCCCCAAAAAAAATATATATAATAAGTGCAGTTTAGATAGGTAGTTCACTTGGGTTAGGTAGGTTCAGGATATACGTAGGTTAGGGTAAGTTTTAGGGTTAGATTTAGGTTTAGGGATAGCGTAAGAAAAAAAAAACCAAAAACCCCCCCCCAAACCCCCCACCAAAAAAAATATATATAATAAGTGCAGTTTAGATAGGTAGTTCACTTGGGTTAGGTAGGTTCAGGATATACGTAGGCTAGGGTAAGTTTTAGGGTTAGATTTAGGTTTAGGAATAGCGTAAGAAAAAAAAAAAGTTTTTTTAGTGGGCAAAATGCAGCGCAGGTACAGCGTTGAAGAGGCATATGCCTTTTTGGCGTCTGACTCTGAGGCAACAGACACTGCGTCAGATTTTGACATAACGCAGTTTTCAGAAAGTGAGAGCAGCTCTAGTGATGATGCTGGGCCTTCTGTCAAGAAAAGATGCACTGCCCCAAGAGCTGCTCTGGCAACTGCCCCAGCACCTGCCAAAAGAACTGCCCAAAGACCTACCAAAATACCTGCCCAAAGAAATGCCCCAAGTGCTGCCCCAAGAGCTGCCCTGGCAACTGCCCCAGCACCTGCCAAAAGATCTGCCCAAAGACCTACCAAAGAAATGCCCCAAGTGCTGCCCCAAGAGCTGCCCTGGCAACTGCCCCAGCACCTGCCAAAAGATCTGCCCAAAGACCTGCCAAAAGACCTGCCCAAAGAAATGCCCCAACACCTGCCACTCCGGATCCTAATGAATGTGTATAAATTTATGGCCACAAATCTCAGAATTCACAGGCAACCCAGGGATTCAAATTGATGTGGAAGGATTTACCCATGATCATTTTTTTGATTTGTTTTTGGGGGAAGACATTTTAGGTGAAATTGTGTCCCAAACCAATTTGTATGCAGCCCAGTATACTGCCGCCAACCCTAAGTGTGAAAAACGCTTTTTTTTTTTTTACTTACGTCATAGTTTACGAGGGATTGGTGGTAAAATGACTGTGTATAAAATTGGAAAAAACACCTAAAACGAGAGCCTGGGGTGTCTACTTTCCAAAAATATACACTTTTGGGGGGAAATCTTAAAAAAAGAGCACTGTTACACAGCCCCAAATGAGACATGGCACCAGTAACGCAAGCTGTGAAGATTCAAAGTGTGAACCTGGAAACGCGCATGTTCCAATTTGGCCCCTGTAGCTCCCCCAAACCATGAGAAAGATATGCATATGGGGTATTGCCGTACTCAGAAGAAGGAGCTGAACACTAATCAATTCAGTTTATAAAATCTTCACCTATTCTGTGCTTGAAATTGACATCAACATTGAAGGCAAAGTGTGAAAAATGCTGAATTTTTTTTACTTACGTCAAATTTTCACAGGATTGGTGGTAAAATGGCTGTGTAGAAAATTGGAAAACACACCTAAAACGAGAGCCTGGGGTGTCTACTTTCCAAAAATATACACTTTTGGGGGGAAATCTTAAAAAAAGAGCACTGTTACACAGCCCCAAATGAGACATGGCACCAGTAACGCAAGCTTTGAAGATTCAAAGTGTGAACCTGGAAACGCGCATGTTCCAATTTGGCCCCCGTAGCTCCCCCAAACCATGAGAAAGCTATGCATATGGGGTATTGCCGTACTCAGAAGGAGGAGCTGAACACTAATCAATTCAGTTTATAAAATCTTCACCTATTCTGTGCTTGAAATTCACATCAACATTGAAGGCAAAGTGTGAAAAACGCTGTTTTTTTACTTACGTCAGGTTTACGAGAAAGTGGTGGTAAAATGGCTGTGTAAAAAATTTGAAAACACACCTAAAATGAAAGCTGGGGGTGTCTACATTCCAAAAATATACACTTTTGGGGGGAAATTCTAAAGTGCAGCACTGGAACATAGCCCAAAATGAGTAATGGCATCAGTTAACCAAGATGTGAAAATTCAATATTTGTTCAAAATTGGGCCCCGTAGCTCCCCCAAACCTTGAGAAACCTATGCATATGGGGTATTGCCATACTCAGAAGAACACTAAAGCTGAACACTAAACCATGCATTTTTAAAAATCTTCACCTATCCTGTGCTTGAAATTCACCTCAACATTGAAATGCAAGTGTGAAAAACGCTGTTTTTTTAACTTACGTCAAGATTTACGAGTGATTGATGGTAAAATGGCTGCGTAAAAAAATTGAAAACATACATAAAATGAAAGCCTGGGGTGTCTACTTTCCAAAAATATATACTTTTGGGGGGAAATCTTAGAGTGGAGCACTGTTACACAGCCCCAAATGAGACATGGCACCAGTGATGCAAGCTGTGAAAATTCAAAGTGTGAAACTGGAAACGCGCATGTTCCAATTTGGGCCCCATAGCTCCCGCAAACCTTGAATAACCTATGCATATGGGGTATTGCCGTACTCAGAAGAAGGAGCTAAACACTAAACAATGCATTTTTAAAAATCATCACCTATCCTGTGCTTGAAATTCACATCAACATTGAAGTGCAAGTGTGAAAAACGCTGTTTTTTAACTTAAGTCAAGATTTACGAGCGATTGGTGGTAAAATGGCTGCGTAAAAAAATTGAAAACATACATAAAATGAAAGCCTGGGGTGTCTACTTTCCAAAAATATATACTTTTGGGGGGAAATCTTAGAGTGGAGCACTGTTACACAGCCCCAAATGAGACATGGCACCAGTGATGCAAGCTGTGAAAATTCAAAGTGTGAAACTGGAAACGCGCATGTTCCAATTTGGGCCCCATAGCTCCCACAAACCTTGAATAACCTATGCATATGGGGTATTGCCGTACTCAGAAGAAGGAGCTAAACACTAAACAATGCATTTTTAAAAATCTTCACCTATCCTGTGCTTGAAATTCACATCAACATTGAAGTGCAAGTGTGAAAAACGCTGTTTTTTTAACTTACGTCAAGATTTACGAGCGATTGATGGTAAAATGGCTGCGTAAAAAAATTGAAAACATACATAAAATGAAAGCCTGGGGTGTCTACTTTCCAAAAATATATACTTTTGGGGGGAAATCTTAGAGTGGAGCACTGTTACACAGCCCCAAATGAGACATGGCACCAGTGATGCAAGCTGTGAAATTTCAAAGTGTGAAACTGGAAACGCGCATGTTCCAATTTGGGCCCCATAGCTCTCCCAAACCTTGAGAAACCTATGCATATGGGGTATTGCCGTACTCAGAAGAAGGAGCTGAACACTAAACAATGCATTTTTAAAAATCTTCACCTATCCTGTGCTTGAAATTCACATCAACATTGAAGTGCAAGTGTGAAAAACGCTGTTTTTTTAACTTACGTCAAGATTTACGAGCGATTGGTGGTAAAATGGCTGCGTAAAAAAATTGAAAACATACATAAAATGAAAGCCTGGGGTGTCTACTTTCCAAAAATATATACTTTTGGGGGGAAATCTTAGAGTGGAGAACTGTTACACAGCCCCAAATGAGACATGGCACCAGTGATGCAAGCTGTGAAAATTCAAAGTGTGAAACTGGAAACGCACATGTTCCAATTTGGGCCCCGTAGCTCTCCCAAACCTTGAGAAACCTATGCATATGGGGTATTGCCGTACTCAGAAGAAGGAGCTGAACACTAAACAATGCATTTTTAAAAATCTTCACCTATCATGTGCTTGATATCAACAGTAGTATTGAAATGTAAGTGTGAAAACTGCAAAAAAACAAAATATTACCACAATTTTGAAATTTTTTTCTGGAAAAATAGCTGCATGAAAAACTCCAAAATTCTCCTGATTATTTACTTTATGTTGTGTAGTTTTCAGAAACATATACCTTTGTGGGACATTTTTGGTTCTGGCACCGTCAGCTAAGCTATAATGCTCACATGCCAATTGTTGAGAAATTACAAGTTGGAAATAATGGCATCCATCTTGTAATATTTACCTTGTAAATGTGAGGAAGTGATTGAAATACTAGGCGTATGGGGTATTCTTATATTCAGGAGAAGCAAATGAATATATTTAGGGGTATTTTTTTGTCATAAACTAATTGTATGCAAATCCTGACACGAAAATATAAGCAAAATGTTGTTTTTAATTTTTTTGCTCTTTTTTTCTATTTTAATCAAATTAAACAATGAGGTATTCATATAATTGTGGTATCAAAAGAAAGCCCTACCTGTGCTTAAAAAAACAGTATATAATTTATGTGGGTGCACAAAAGGAATTAAAGAGAAAATATGGTTGAACAAAGACATAGTCAAAAAAGTCAAAATTGCTCCGGTCCTTAAGTCAAATCTAACTCAGATTTTCCCGGTCCTTAAGGGGTTAAAGTGTCTTGAATTATTGTGTCTCTTATTATTTACGTCTGAACTATGAACTTGTGCATACTCTTCTCTTATAATTTATTGACAATTTCACAATACCTCTAAGTTGTTATAGCCAAAGTTATTTAGAAAGTGGATGGGTGAGGGGTTTTATTTTGCTTTTGTCTGGCCTTTAAAGGGATAGTAATACTTCGTTTTAACTTTATTTTATTTTGTAGGCATTAAAAAACCATGAATAATGATATAAGTCTTATCTCTCAAACCTTTATGGTTTATGAGATATTCACAAGCAAAGTTTCCCCCTCCCGCCCCTTTTACCTACTGTAAACAATCTCTTCTCAGATGTGGAATGCAGTCCATAGACTGGACAGATAACAGTAGGGGACACTCTTATTCCTATGAAAACAATGAAATCCCTGCCTTCCTTGACAAGCTTTTCAGGTTTTTCCCTTATCTTAATTGAAGATTGTCCCTCTCTGCAGTTTACCTGGGCACCTCCCTTCTGCTCTAGCTGAACAGTGTGACATCAGTAAAAGGGGTGGGAGGGGGACACTTTGTCATTGAATTACTCTTGAACTACAACTCTGACAGAACTGAAATAACACTCTCCAAAGTCCAAATACTATGATGATTAATTAGAGCTGTTTTTATTATGAAACATTACTATCCCTTTAAGTGTTTGTGTTTATCCTTTCTTGGTTTAAGTACTGATCTAAGGAGGAGGGATTGCATTGTATACCCCTATCATTGCAAGGTATTGGGAATTCATAGTAGTCGATTTATAGTCAAGAGGAATAAGAGAAAGTAAGCATTTTTAGTTAAACTGCAAGTTTGAATTGTAAGGGTGGTGAATTGTACCTGATTTTATTTTTGGTTGTTCAGTTTAATCTGTGGAGCAGAGAAGTGGTATTGTGTTTATCTGTGAATCAGGAGTGTGGAGGATGTGAAATAGAGAGGTTGCAGGAGATGGGTAGGCATTTACCTGCCTCCATAGGGTAAAATATAGTTAAGACAACAACCAAATAGTTACTTGTGATGAATGGCACAAACTCATCTGCCAATTCTGTTTGTGTTCATCATTGCCTGTGTTTTCATTCAAGAACTTTTCAGCAAGGAGATTTTATAGCAACTCATGAGCCAGAAGGAGAAAAAGCAGCTCTGGACACTAAGCTCAACTGTTGCTGCGAGAAGAAATACTGCAGCTGAGAGTGATGAGAGTAGGTAAAATAAAGCAGCAAGATCAGGAACCAGGAACCTGTGCTACATCAAGGTGAAAAATGGAATAAAGAAAAAAAATAAGTGACCACAAAACACACAAAAGTCCCTGCACACACAACTGTTATTTTCCAATATCCTACATCTCTGCTCAAATTATTTCTTTCATTTCTATCTCCATTCTTCAAGTTCGATGAGATAAAAAAACTGTCCAAGAAGAGAGTATCCAGTTTCCAGGACTAATGTCAAGCACACAGACCAACCATAAGCTACAGAAATCCAGCTCCAGTGACTGTTCTGCTGTGTCATGATTTACAGGTGTTATCGGGTTGTTGTGTCTAAAACTATATTAAGCTCCACCTCATATCCTCACATGAATATAATATCATTGGTTGATTTAATAAAAAAAAGTTTGAGTTCACTATTATAAGGGTGGGTATGTGCCTATTTTAGGCCAAGGACTCCCAATTGGTGGTGCACGTGGTCAGTGGTGAATATTTGAATAGGCAATGAAGTACCATAACTTTCTGTGTAAATGGTTATTGTTTTTTTTTTTTTAAATGGGATTTGTTGTGGGGCAGGTAGTGTTACAACCCGGGAAGATTCAAGAGGTATTGTTTTATAAATGCTTGTTTTCTGACATAAGACAAAGGGTGGATTGTATTGATTAGTAATTAATGATTTATGTAATAAATAAAGCATAATAATGTTAATGCTTTGGAGGGTCCACTAGGGGCAGTGTGTAGGCCATGTGCTTCTAGCAGTGACATCATAGGCCAGCCTACTCTAGGGAAGTTACCTCCCATAAAACATTCCACTGGGAATAAAAAGCAGAGGTAAGGGAGATTCAGGGCTACCTCTTGACTGTACCTAAGATGTAGAAACATCAGCTCTCTCTCTCCTTAGCCCCAGCCAAGGGCTGGGGACATTTGTAAGTTATATGTTGCAGTTTTTTCTTTGTTTGTTTCTTCATTGTTACTTTTATGTAACATAATGTATAGCCTGTTACTTGCTATAATTTATAATATTAAATTGACATATAATATTACAATGTTTTGTGTATTTTCTATCCACATATTCGACCATAATTCTAAGAAATGTAACAAATATTAATGTTGTAACTTATTACTTAATTATTGTATATTAATTGACAGATTAATATTCGTAGTTAAGTTTTGGCAACTACAATTGGTATTACAGGATGTGTGATAGTGAGGAACTGGAATTCTTTTTTGTTGAGTATCCCATTTTGATAAGCACCTAGGATAAGTTTATTGTTGTCTTCTTGGAATGTATCAATAGGGTTGGGGCTTAAAATCTTATAAAATGAGCGGTCTCCTAATATTCTGTTAGCTTCTTTGATATAGTTGTCCTTATTTTGAATCACCAAACCACCTCCTTTATCTGCTTCTCTAAAGATAAGGGAGTTATCGTCCATAAGTAATCTTAAACTATTCTTTTCTTTGCGGGTAAGGTTTTACTTGAATTTGATTGCTTTTTTATATAGCTTGTGAATATCCCTAATCACCACATCCAAGAATGCTTCTATATGCAGGCCTCTTATGTGAGTTGGATTAAATTTGGAGGGTGGTTTAAGATGTGTATGTTTGTATTTTCGTAATTCTGTAGCCAGTTCCCCCTAGTATAAGAGAATAGTTTCTTCTTCACATAATTCAACCAATAATTCGAATGTTTTGCCGTCTTTTTTGATTAAATAGACAGATCTCTCTTTCCTTTTCGTAATATTTCTTTAAGGTGAGTTTTCATACAAATTTGTGAGTGTCTACAAAAAGTTCAAACTCATTTGGTATTGAGTTTGGAGCGAATTTAAGTCCTTTTTGTAAAAGTGAGATATCGTATGGTGATAAAATATGTGAGGACAAACTGAAGATACCTGTTACCTTGTGTCTTGGCTCTGGTTCCTCCTTTTCTTTTCTCTTTGTTCTGCACCCTCCTCTCCTACTTCGTCTGATCTTTTTCTTCTTAGGGGATTCTTTTGGTGTTTGCCTCGCTCCTTCTTCCATTCCCTCCTTAGCCATGCCTGTATTGGTGTTTTCCTGTCCTGACACAAAAAATATGGTTGGTTATGTGAAGCATTCTCCTTCAGTCTCCCTCCTAGTCTATTATACCCTTTTATATTGGTTTTGGATGACATAGCCTTATCTCTTCCATTGTCTGAGTTTGTCATCTGGCTGGTTGTGGGTAGTTGGTTATGATAAGCATTCTCCTTCGATCTTGCTCCTTGTCTATTATACCCTTTTACTGTGGTTTTGGATGCCGTAGTTCTATCTCTTCCATTGTCTGAGTTTGTCATCTTGCTGGTTGTAGGGATGGTACTTATTGATTTGATTCCCATCACTTTTCTTGGTTTTGGTATTGGTGGAGTTGATTTTGGAACGATTGGTAGAATTTTTTTGGTAGAGATATCTCGTATTGGGATATTTTGTAGCACAAGATCTTCCTCATTACTAATGATTTGTTGTGGTTGGTGATTGGTACTATTGTTGTTAGTTCCATTGTCTGTCTTCCCAATAGTAATGGTGTTCTCAGATTGGGAATTATTCTTGTTAATTTTGTTGTACCTAATACTCCTATCAATTATGATCGTCGAAATTTCATTTCTAGGTTTGTGTCTCAAACTGTGGTTATTTCCATAGGTATTGCGAGATCTAACGGATATATTTCTGTTAGCGTTGCTGTTGTCCTCACATTTCCAGTGTTGGATATGTCCAGTTGAGTAATCATTCTCATCCCTCATTAGTTTCCTTTGCTTACGTTCTATTAGTGTTTTCTCAAATCTCATGACTCTATCATTTATTAAGCCATCTAGATTTGAAAAATTGTTGCTGGTTTTGAAAGGTACTAGGTTGATCCTTGTTGTTTTGTATCATGTCCATGGTGCTGTTCAGTTTCTTTCCCTTAAAAGAAATGATTAGTTTGATTAGGTTGAATGAGCATCTGTCCAGTATATTGTTTCATTCATTATAGAATTCCGTTTCTTTTTGACCAAAAGCTAGTTCCTTAATTATACGTAGGCCTCTTGGGATTTGTTTTTTATCCAGATATTTCTGTAAGGTAATTATTTCCCACCACTGGGACATTTCAGTTGTGAGTAGTTTCTCTAATTCAAAGAAAAGTTTTTTCAGATTCTTATCTGGATTATTTCTGTTTGAGTTATTATTATTGGTACCGTCTCTCTGGGATTGTTTAGTATCATCCCTAAAGAATGATGCCACTAACTCCCCCCCTTTGTTCTTTTCTATCGAGGCAATGTAGCATAGTAGATGTTGGTGTAGTCCCATTGGACAATTTAGTGTCAATAGGATTTTATTGATTTTCATGAATATTACAAGTAAAACATGTAGACAACAGGAAAACATAGGTACGATAGTAGAAAAGATAGAGAAGAGGGGGGAAACAGAGAGAATAGAAGGGGGAGAAAGGACACTAGGGTCATATTTGCCATACACTAACACTGATATGATCATTTCTTATAAGCACTAGAGGAGTAGGTGCTCAGCACCTGATCTACGGGCCAGACCAGACATGACAACCACCCCTACCCCGGGACCAGCTTAGAGAAGTCTGCACTCTCCAGAAATGATATCCAATGCACCCACATCTCAGAGTATCTAGCCATCTTGTCTGCCGAGGAGGAATCCAACCCTGCCAACACTCTAAGTTCTTTAACCTTTTCTACCCACTCCTTTACACTAGGCGGAGAAGAATTCCTCCAACGTAGAGGAATTAAACCATTGGCTGCCACCAGCAGCTGCGAGAGCAGAGTCTTCCTATAGCGATACGGATTATGTGATGTGTGATACAAGAGAAGGTGCTCCAGTTTAAAAATGGGGGGAGCCTCCATAAGGTGTACAATAATCCTATAAATCGACTCCCAATAGGGGGCAGTCAAGGGGCACTCCCACCATATATGTAGTAGATGACCAGGAGCCAATCCACAGCGCCAACAGAGACCATCTCTGGAAGGATCCATTTTTTGCAAGGTGATCGGGGTCAAGTACCACCTGGTCAATAGCTTATAAGCCGATTCCTGAATTTTGGAAGAGGTGGACACATGATGTGCAAGGTACATAACTTGTTCCCATTGCCGCGGCGTAATGGCAATCCCCAAGTCCCTCTCCCACTGCTCCACATAACCTGGGCTCTGTGATGTACTGTCTGTAAGCAGCATTATATACAGACGGGATACGCCATGCGCAAACGTCTCCAGTCTAGTGCACTCCTGCTCAAACGGTGTGAAGGGCCGGGACAGCTGGTGTCGCTGGTCAATGGAAGCTACATAGTGCTTAAGTTGATGGTAACTATAGTGAGCCAAGAAAGTCAGGGATACAGTATCAAAAATGTCAGAAAGGGGTAGCAGTTGTCCCGCGGACATGACCTGAAACAGGTGAGTCCACGGGCCTGGTGTCACAGGAAAAAACCTACTCCCGGCAATACCTGGAGAGAAATCAGGATTATGTACTGTGACACTGCGGTCCTTATTTAGGTGAAAAACAACCTCGGCAGAGCGATGGGCAACGCCTGAAAAAGATATAACATTCGGGGTAATAGATTCATCTTGACCACATTTATCCGTCCCAGCCAGGTAACATAAGGGAAAGCCCACGTCTTCAGCTCTGTACACATTCGAGAAAGGAGGGACATAAAGTTTTCGCTGTATAGATCTGCTGGGTCCTTGGTAAGCCAAACCCCAAGATACTTAATCCGATGGGCACACCATTTATAAGGGAATGAGGCCTGTAGGACAGTCTTCGGTCCGTCAGGCACGGAGGCATTAAGAACCTCCGACTTAGTCATATTAATCTTCAAGTTAGAGATGGAACCGTAGTCTGAAAACGCACGTTACAGCACAGGCAATGAGATGATAGGCTGCGTGATCAAAAACATCATATCATCTGCAAATGTGGCTACCTTGTATTGTACTCCCCCCACCTCCACACCATGAATATCAGCGTTAGCCCGGACCGCATTCAGAAAAGGCTCCAAGGACAACACAAACAGGAGCAGCGACAGAGGGCAGCCCTGCCTCGTACCATTCCCAATGTTGAAAGGCTGTGAAAGGAGACCATTAGCCCTCACACAGGCGGATGGTCTGGAATACAAAGCAGCGATCCAAGCACGCCTGTTCGGTCCTAATCCTACATGCTCCAAAGTCGCCATTAAATATCGCCAGTTCACCCTGTCAAAGGCCTTTTCTGCATCTGTCGATAGCAGAAGGAGCTCCTGACTACTTGACCTCACTGAGTCCATTAGGCCTAGTACTTTAGCAGTATTATCCCTGGCCTCTCATCCCCCTACAAATCCAGTTTGGTCGGGATGCACAAGGCCGGACAAGTGAGGTGCCAAACGAAGAGCCAACAACTTGGCCAGCACCTTCACGTCTGCATTAAGCAGGGAGATGGGTCGATAGCTGGAGCACAGGTCAGCCAGAAGCAGTGAATCAGGATACAGAACAGGAACAGGTTGCCCTCCTGGACAACCACGGGAATGGCAGGACGGCCAACCAGGTCAGGAACGGAAGCAGGAACAACACCAGGACCGGAGCAGAAGCAGGATCAGGAACAATAGACAACCGGATCTGGAACGAGGACAGGAACCATGCAGCAGCAGCTCTGACAGTGGAGAAATGCTGACACTGGTAGCAGATACACAGACCCAAGGAAACATCAGACAGGTGACTGCAGGTGCAGAGACACCACGAAAGGGCAACCAAAGGGTGCCTCAGGCTGGTTTAAATAGACAGTGCTAGGTGGGTGTTAAACAGGCGGCCAATGGAGAATACACACACCTGACTGACAGCAAGGGCGAGCAATCACGGGCACCGTGATAGTAGTGCCCTGTGTAAGAAAACAGGACACTAACTCTCCCCAGGAGCCAAAAACCAGTCAGCAAGATGATTCTAGCAATAGAGTAGATTGCACGCATCAACAGTTTAACATAAACTGACAATATAGCAATAGCAAATGATCAAACAATGGCAAGCCCAATGCAATTCAATTCTATAAGGCAAGCAGTTGTACAAAAATGAAACAAAAGACTGCACACAGTGCCTAGGAAGGAACACTTCCGGTGCAGGTCCGACGCAATGCCCAGGGTCAACCCAGTGCTGGTGCACAAACCAGCGTCCTCCACAGCCAGGTGTCCCCAGGCGGTGCATCCACGCTGCTACACAATGCCACCCTCAACCCCCAACAATGCTCCCCGTGTCCTGGCATACTCCGAGTCGACCACCAAGCCCCCCAGGACTGAGGGGCACAACTGGCCGAGTCCGCATGCGGCATACCATAACCTCCCGCCTCAACCCAAGGGTCCCCCCCGACCCCAACCAGGGAAGACCGGGATCCTCCCGGGCAGAGACATAAAAAACAAAAAAACAAAAACAGACCCCCCCAATGCTAACAGAGCACTATGTAGCACCCCAGCACCCAAGGCCCTATGTTACCACACGGATAACACACTGAGTCACTAAAAGACTGATAATACCGGAGTGTAAGATCATCCGGACCCGGCGCCTTACCCACCTTAGATGCTCGAATGGCCCTGGATAATTCCTCTACAGTAATGGTGTCTTCCAGGGACAGGGCTGCCGCCGGTGTCAACTTACTATGTACATGTTCCTCCAGGTACCGACGAATAGTAAGATCCAGGACTGCCTCACCCAGAGCGGCCTCGTGCATCGTAAGATTGTATAAAGAAGCATAATATTCCTTGAACTCCTCCGCGATATTCAATGATGTATGGACCAGCATCTGACTAGCATTCCGGATCCGCGGAACATGCTTAAGCTGAGATCGTTTACGTAGCATCCTCGCTAACAAGCGCCCGCTCTTATTGCTATTCTCAAAAAATATTTTTTTAGTATGGAGATGCGCCTGTCAATTTTTAGTACGTAACAGGTCGGCTAACTGCCCCCTCTTCAACAGAAGAGATTGGTAATCCGCATCTGTAAGAGTATGCTTCTGAGTGCGTTCGAGGGCGGAGATTTACCTAGTCAGTGTGAGAATTTGGAGTTTCCGCACCCTGAGAAATAAAGTGGCCCCTGAGTACACTCTTATGAGCCTTCCAGACCACCGGCAAGTTTGTGATAGCTAGTGACGTCTCAGAAACTAGCTTTGGGTCAAGTAAGATAGATTCATTATGCCGCCAATTATCCCTCACTGCTAGGGTCAGAGGCGAGCGTAATTTCAATTTAAAAGGTGAATGGTTGGACCACGTAACAGGCTCAATAGAGACCGATACATGGTGGGAGCGCAAATCACACATAAAGTTAGTCCATTTCTCAGGAACATTAAGGCCCCGGGCATTAATGGTATAGATCACAATGGGGGCAGGTACCGTCGCCATGCCTGATCTGCTCGACAGAGGGACTTGCGTACCCTAGGCCAAGGAGGGGAGAGAAAAGAAGGAAAGGGAAAGGATAGATAGAGAAGCAGACAGTACAAAAATATAAACAACTCCTCCGTGGAGAACTGTGTCAAACACAGGAGTCACCGCCAACAGAAGTAGTTGTCATGGTTTGTTATGACTCTCAGACACTGAGTAAGATAAAAATCAAACTTTATTGAAAAGTTTAATGGGAACCCTCACGGGTCTAGTACATACACATATGTCAATTACACAATCTGGGTGCAAACAGTAGTAGCAAGATACAGCAGTATAGGCTCTACCGGCCTTGCCAATATACCTGGCAAGGCAGCCAGTAAGATGGTACAACAGAATGTAAATAGGCTCTACCGGCCTTGCCAATATACCGGGCAAGGCAGCCAGTAAGATGGTACAACAGAATGTAAATAGGCTCTACCGGCCTTGCCAATATACCGGGCAAGGCAGCCAGTAAGATGATACAACAGAATGTAAATAGGCTCTACCGGCCTTGCCAATATACCGGGCAAGGCAGCCAGAAAGATGGTACAACTGAATGTAAATAGGCTCTACCGGCCTTGCCAATATACCGGGCAAGGCAGCCAGTAAGATGGTACAACTGAAAGTAAATAGGCTCTACCGGCCCTGCCAATATACCGGGCAAGGCAGCCTGTGGGAATATGAGGACAGCTCCACTAAGGCTGAGATGGTAAGGCAACAGCCCAGAGAGGAGAGTGGAACAAACCAATTACAAGCAATGACATATGAAATAGCCCAACCGGTTTGCAAAGGAATATACAACTGGTGTGTGGAGTAAACCAGTACCACGTACCGGAGCAACGGAATACCCAACCGGTACTATGCAACGGGTCAGCAACTGGCAAGCAGAGTAAACCAGCACCGTGTACTGGAGCAAAGGAACACCCAACCGGTTCTTGCAACGGAATCAGCAACCGGTATATGGAGTAAACCAGTACTGCGTACTGGAGCAAATGGAACGCCCAACCAGTTCTATGCAATGGGATCAGCAACCGGTATATGGAGTAAACCAGTACCGTGTACTGGAGCAAATGGAACGCCCAACCGGTTCTTATGCAATGGGATCAGCAACCGGTATATGGAGTAAACCAGTACCATGTACTGGAGCAAAAGGAACGCCCAACCGGTTCTATGCAATGGGATCAGCAACCGGTATATGGAGTAAACCAGTACCGTGTACTGGAGCAAATGGAACGCCCAACCGGTTCTATGCAAAGGAATCAGCAACCGGTATATGGAGTAAACCAGTACCGCGTACTGGAGCAAATGGAACGCCCAACCGGTTCTATGCAATGGAGTCAGCAACCGGTATATGGAGTAAACCAGTACCACATACTGGAGCAAATGGAAGGCCCAACCGGTTCTATGCAATGGAGTCCGCAACCGGTAATGGAGTAAACCAGTACCGCATACTGGAGCAAAACAGAACGCCCAATCGGTTCTAGTGCAACGGAATCAGCAACCGGTATCTGGAGTAAACCCCATGATGAAAATGTCGCCCAGGCGACAGGCAGCCAGAAGCAGTGAATCAGGATACAGAACAGGAACAGGTTGCCCTCCTGGACAACCACGGGAATGGCAGGACGGCCAACCGGGTCAGGAACGGAAGCAGGAACAACACCAGGACCGGAGCAGAAGCAGGATCAGGAACAATAGACAACCGGATCTGGAACGAGGACAGGAACCATGCAGCAGCAGCTCTGACAGTGGAGAAATGCTGACACTGGTAGCAGATACACAGACCCAAGGAAACATCAGACAGGTGACTGCAGGTGCAGAGACACCACGAAAGGGCAACCAAAGGGTGCCTCAGGCTGGTTTAAATAGACAGTGCTAGGTGGGTGTTAAACAGGCGGCCAATGGAGAATACACACACCTGACTGACAGCAAGGGCGAGCAATCACGGGCACCGTGATAGTAGTGCCCTGTGTAAGAAAACAGGACACTAACTCTCCCCAGGAGCCAAAAACCAGTCAGCAAGATGATTCTAGCAATAGAGTAGATTGCACGCATCAACAGTTTAACATAAACTGACAATATAGCAATAGCAAATGATCAAACAATGGCAAGCCCAATGCAATTCAATTCTATAAGGCAAGCAGTTGTACAAAAATGAAACAAAAGACTGCACACAGTGCCTAGGAAGGAACACTTCCGGTGCAGGTCCGACGCAATGCCCAGGGTCAACCCAGTGCTGGTGCACAAACCAGCGTCCTCCACAGCCAGGTGTCCCCAGGCGGTGCATCCACGCTGCTACACAATGCCACCCTCAACCCCCAACAATGCTCCCCGTGTCCTGGCATACTCCGAGTCGACCACCAAGCCCCCCAGGACTGAGGGGCACAACTGGCCGAGTCCGCATGCGGCATACCATAACCTCCCGCCTCAACCCAAGGGTCCCCCCCGACCCCAACCAGGGAAGACCGGGATCCTCCCGGGCAGAGACATAAAAAACAAAACAAAAAAAAAACAAAAACAGACCCCCCCAATGCTAACAGAGCACTATGTAGCACCCCAGCACCCAAGGCCCTATGTTACCACACGGATAACACACTGAGTTACTCAGAAAAGTAGGGGCCTAAGATTAGAGTGACATGCCCTATCAGGACGGTAAGGGAAATATTTATTCACAATTCACAATTACAAAGGGGTGGGAGGCTGTACACATAATGCCAACACGGGAAACCAGCCCAAGGGTCATTTATGTTAAACCACCACCCAGGAGCCAACTAGGCAATGAATGAATAGGACCCACAACCCACCCCAATGAGGAACACAGAAGTCCGGGCAGTCCCCCGAGATCAAGGACGGGGACCCGTCCCAGAGGACAATCCAGACCCCAGAAAACCATGTATATGCTCATATGAGCAAATCAGTGGCATTCTGCCCCCCAGTTCAGTTAGCTTCCATCGTCAGTCCTGATGCATTGGGTCAGGGATATCATTTAGCCCCCATCATAACACCTTAATCAGGCCACTGCAACACAGGTGTAAGGACTCTTCCATGAATAGTCAGTTACATACAGACCGCCGTGTCGGGACAACAAGG
Source organism: Rhinophrynus dorsalis (assembly GCA_037306005.1). Taxonomy (NCBI): domain Eukaryota; kingdom Metazoa; phylum Chordata; class Amphibia; order Anura; family Rhinophrynidae; genus Rhinophrynus; species Rhinophrynus dorsalis. The sequence goes on from CM074725.1 coordinate 114,369,735, forward strand.
ATCCAGAGCTACAGAGTCTGTCATCACTCCTCAAGCATCAATTAATTCCTTTGCGTAGAAGGGGCCGGGGGTCTCTCCCACTGTCTCATCGGCCCTACTCTCCTCAGTTGACGGGACCTTGCAGCAAAGTCCGGAGCATCCCAATCAGGAACAGAGACATTTGGAAGGTTAGCTGCTCTGAGCACGCCAGGAACATCAGTGCGGCTCCGCACCACATTGGTGGAATTACCAAGGCGTACAAGAAGGCTGAACGGGTAGCCCCATTTGTATGGATATCCCTAGCTGAGAGGGCCTGCGTAAGAGGCTGGAGCGCCCTGCGCTTCTGCAGCGATCTTGATAAAGGGCAACCTCCGAATTTTGGAATGTCCACATATGGCGAGCCCGTGCGCCTCTCATAATGTCCTCCTTTAGCCTGAAGCTTGATAAGCAGCAAATTACATCCCGTGGTGGACCTTCTGGCGAGCCCCGCTGGCGCAGTGCCTTATGTGGGGCATTAAGAGGGCCTTAAGAGGGCCATTAATGCGGACAAGAGGTCTCCAGCCTGAACATCCTCAGAGAGACCCCTCACTCTGATATTGTTGCGGTGGCCTCTATTATCAACATCCTCCATTAGTATCCGGAGTTCCACAATCTGCGGATTGATCAAGGCCGACATGCCCCTAACCTCCCCCTCGATGCGGGAAATGAGCTGCTCATTATTTGAGACCCTCGCCTCCAACTCGGTAAGTCCCGCACAGAGGCCAGCAATGTCATCCCGAACTTCCCTCACACTCTACTTAATCTCTGCCACCAACGTGTTAAAATCGACCTTAGAAGGGATAGCCCTCAAAAGTTCAAGGATGTCTTGCGGCACCACCAGTGGAGGAACAGCCTCAGCCAACGAACCAGCCAGGTCCAAAGACCCCTATGATGCCTCTGAGTGCGAGGGAGATTCAGCCATTATAGATGCAGCGTCGTGGGTCGGAGTTCCAGTTGGCGTGGTGAAGTAGATCCTTAAAGGTGAATCTCTGAGTCCCCGGCCGGACCCAGGTGTCTGCTGTTTCTTGGTCTGTCGTCGGTGTTGGACCATAGTAGCAAGATCTGCCAAATAATAGCTATTATTCAATTACCAGGACGGAGCTAAGATACTATGCTGCCATCTCGCTTCCTGGTCAGCCACGCCCCCCATTGGACAATTTAAGTACAAATAAAGGAATCGTCATCTTGGCACCCTTTGCACCAGAATTAACTTTTTCCTGAAGAAGGAGTGATCTACTACGAAACATGTTACAATACCCATCTCAAAGACAGAGGTCTACGCCCAAAGCCCGGCACAAAGACCTGAAAGAAAAAACTGCACCATTGGGGTGGCTCTCCCCAAAACCACATACACGGGATGAGACAGGAGGCGGTATTGAGACTTGGAGCAAAAGTGGAACCTCAGAGACACTTGCTGTCAGATTGACGAGCATTACAACAAGAAGCCATCTGGTGAGCGAACAACTATACTTGTAACATATATGCTCTATAACAAGAATTTATTTGGTGAGTGCACAAACAAGGGGGGAAAATAATAGAACTCCCCCACATATACCACACTCCGATCATCTTATTTTGTTTGCATTGATTTTACTGCCGACCAGCATCTCCATTTCCATACTGCAACTCCGAGACTGTCCCTTTTGTTTTACGTGCAGATCCAAAAACTATTGGGGCTGATATATTCATTTGCCATGTTTTCCACTATAGTCCCTATTTTTGAACCCCATTTATTTTACTTACTTTCTCTTATTCTTATACATTTAACATCTCCCATTACGACTACTATTTCAAATCACTATTTTCATTTCTTTCTTATTTGATCTTATTTTATATAAACTTGTTTATACTTCACCAATGTTTAGATTGGTATTAGTAGCTACTTTGTATTTTTTAATTCACTTTTATTTGGATATATACCTATTTATATATATGGGTATGTGTACTTTTACTTTTAAATTCTGCTCGTACCAATAAATGTTTATGGTTTTATGCATCTTGTATGCACATTTTTTTATGTGAATATCACCTCTTATTCAGCAAGCTACACTTAGTACGCTGGTGCTCTGTCCATTGCAGAACACTGGAGCAGGCAGGACTCAGTAGATATTTACTACAGACTTTTGTTAGAAAAGACTACAAAACTGAGGATGACTGGTGCAGGGCAGACTCAGGATGACAGGAACACTGTAGATGTAGCCAGCAGCAAACCTCAGAACACTGGAGCAGGCAAGACTTAGTAGATAGATACAAGCAGACTTTTGTTAGAAGAGACTACAAAACTGAGGATGACTTGTGCAGGGCGGACACAGGGTTACAGAAACACTGTAGATATAGCCAGCAGCAAACTGCAGAACACTGGAGTAGGCTGGACTCAGTAGATAACTGTCACAGTTTTTGATGGTAAGGAGTAGTTAGGAGCTACATATAATGTCAAATAACTTTTGACAGGTGCCACGCCCCTTTTTATAAATAAGCCCCACCCCCGAGTATAATAAACCACACCCACAGCTACATATAATGTCAAACTGGTTTTGACAGGTACCCCGCCTATTTTTAGGGTGAACCACGACTACTGCGCATACTGACCTCCACCCCTTGAGCTTAGTGTCCACATCCCTTGATATTAAATGCTATAAATGATATATTTTAATGAAACCACGCCTTTTGATCAGTTTTACCATAACCCTTGCACTTTATTGTGATGTAATGAAACCACGCCTTGTGCTCTGTGTTACCACACCCCTTGCGCTTTATTGTGTCATTGATATACCCACGTCTTTACATATGTGGTCTCATGAGGCGTACCAACATACGTTTATAGCGAATTATAGTGCTTACATCATTTTAATATGTGTATTATTTTTGTGATTGGTGCGTACATTAGGGAGGAGGGGTTCAGGACAAGTCTGGGCATGTTTTAGAAAGGCAGCCATGTCCGGCCATGTTTATGTAAGAATGCGTACAAGTCCGGACATGTTTTTGAGTGAGAACTATGACACTGCGCCAGACTTTTGTGCGCATGACCAGGAAAAAAAAATGGCGGAGATGAAATCATTGTCAATTGTTTATTAGAGCAAAAACATTGCTATAGTTACAGAAATAAAAGAGAAACAAAAGATTATAAAGTTATTGTAAAATTTACAAAAGAACAGGTACATTATACTTAAATATAGAATATACAGCAGATATTAAAAACATCACACAGACAGAAAAAATAGGATTACAAAGTCAACCAGTCAGTAGACTGCTGCATTATACTCCCACGCCTTTTAGGGAGTAAATAACCGTGAGGAGTAGTTAAACCAGGCGATGTTAGAGAAATATTCCGCGGTGATAGTTTTTTTTAGGAGGTGTATGTTGTGCTGTGGTGGTAGATGTAGATTCATGGTTCTGAATTTTTAACTGTTCCAGATAGTCTCTATTTGAAGCATTTCCTACAACTGTAGAAGGTATGTTCAGCTCAGCCATAGCCTGTAGAAAAGTAATCCACCCCCTGGGCATTTTACGAAGACTAACATTATGACTCTGTGTAACACCACGGACCAAGTCTAGTATATTAGAACCAGGTACAACAGTGTCTTTGTAAACAAATTCACCCTTATCATTCCACGTTGTAATGTGTTTAGAATTGGCCATTTTACTGAGCAGTAATTCAGCATTTTTTTTATACCGGTCATTTACATTATTAATTACCTCCAAAAGTACACCATCTACAGCACCAGAAACTTCAGCAGGCTGAACCTGCGGGGTAGCATGTGTTGTTGAGGTGGATTCGCCAGGAGGTAGGAGAAGCGTCAATGACATCTTTTCACGCTCATTCTGCTTAGCATGTACCGAGTATCTCTGCAATATAGTGGTATACCTTTTTATCTTTTCAGCCTCTGTTATATTTCTATTCTGAAGGATCGCCATAATTTCTGAATCAAGACGTTGAATGGCAGACTCATGCGTGGCTGCAGAGCGCTGGCCTGTACGCTGTATGAGGTCCAAATCTTGTCTAGGAACCAGATACATTTTCTCAGCATGCTCCATTATCTGTTAGTTAGAAGGCCTGTTAGCAGTGGTATAGCAAAACCTAACAGAGACCCAATGAAACTGCCAGACTGTTTAATCAGTCTCTTCTTCTTAATAATTGAATTTTTCTTATCGCTCAGAGCCTTTATATTTTTACGCCACTTTCTAAGCACTTCTACTTGGCGTGGTGATAAAGGTAATTTCCCTTTAAGGGTATTGAGCGCTATTTCAGATATTGCAGTGACTAAATCATGTGATGCGGTGCATAAAATAGCTTTCCTTTGTGAAGGTGAAGAGCGTATTAAAGTTTTTAAAACCTGCCAATTGCGGCGTATCCTCTTAGACATGTTCACAGTTGCTGAGTATCTGCACGAAATGACAAATCATTTGCAAACTATCTATTTTTAGAGGGGTGTTTTTTATAAATATATGTTGCAGGTATATCTGGTGGGAAGAGACCAGTTCTTAAGCGGTAATCTTCCGGAGTCATAGATTTTAAATCTACCAACAAATAATCATATGGTCTATGGGTGGCATCTTCAAAAGCATCTAAAAAGTATTGTGATTTTCCTGGATACATTTGACGGGGTAGAGTAGTAATTTGTAATTTATCTCTAGGATTCTTAAAAAGCACCATATAGTTAGTATTTAAATTTATAGTCCTGCTTTTTTTACCTTGGCAGAAAAAAATTTGAACAAGGTACAAGATACTCAGGTTCCTGTGATGTACATACTTGGTAAATGCTTTTTCAATTTCAGAGCTCTCACTGGCAGCCTCCATTAGGTCATCCACAATTGTCAAATTTACTCTGCTAGGTGGGAACAAATCATCATCATTAAATGTGTTTGGTAAACCCTCAATAAAACGAATATGAGGCATCATGCGCAACAAATCATCATAAAGCACTTGCCAGCAGGCATAAAACCAGACAATGTTATCAGGTCTGTGAGACAATAAACTGGTAGCATTCTGCAAAAGCTGTTTAACAAAAAAAACTTTTTCCTGAATTAGAAGGACCTGCTAGTATGCATGAAAAAGGATGTTGTAACTTGGTGTCCATTCTATTTAATCAGTATCCAAAGGGGTGTGTGGTAAAATCGTTTTCCAAAAGTCTCTTAGTGTATACACACTTTTGTGTTTTACGCACTGGTCTTGTCTCTATCTGCCAACACAGTCTGTTTCTGGTGATACCGGTCTGATTCACAACTATTTTTTTCTGTTCGTCAGGGGCAGAGTGGATGGGGTAGTCCAGCACCAACTCTTTCAAACTGTCAAAGTTAATGAGCTGTATGTTGCTGGCATTCAGTGTTATGCCTTTCACCTTTAGACATGTCTTATTTGTTGACAATTTGTAGCCATAAGTCTTGGGACCTGCAGATACAAACTCTGTAATGTAAGTACCCTCAGGTATTTCGCTAGTCAGCTCACCTAGATAGTCACCCAGAGGCGGATTCCGGTCACCCTCTTTGCTGACAAAAATAACAGAGTCTGTGTCATGATAGAGACAACGTTCATTCAGTCTGTCCAAAACCTTATACAATTCTAGGCGTGCGTAGGAAGTGGTAAAACATGCAATAAAGATATTGGTGTTACGAGCCACACTATGACAACCATCGGTATACTTCCAACTGAGCAAAGCTGTTTCATCAGTTATGAAGGATAACGAGGATACATCATATTGTGGTAAAAATACATAACCAAAAAGTTGGTCAGGATCAGACACAAGGCTTGTGGTTTGCAAATTAGATTTTTTACCAAATTTACCCCATAAAGAATTTAGAAATAATTTTGCAATCTGTCTTTTTGCAGGATTGTGTTCTATCTTTTCAGGCCTTAACTGCGCTCTTTCTTTAGTGAAATAATCATCAATGTACTGTTGTCTTTTCTCATCATCTGTACACTAGCCTGAAGCCTCCTGTTTATCTCTGAGATGCACTTTTATGTAATCTTCAAACAACCTGTTTGTAGAGTCTGGAAAATGCCATACCTCAAAGATTTCACCTAGTCTGTACCCCTTAGCCAATGCATGTTTTATTTCAATGGTGCGCCAAGTGCCTGTCAAAGATCGCTCTTCTTCTGTATGCTCACAAAGTGTGGTTTGGTTATTGGCAGCACATGTGTAGCATAATGGGAACAAAAGTTTACCATGCATTTTAACTGTGTAGCGATCAAAAGACTTAAAATTATCAAAAATGATTACTGGGTGACCTGTGGGGTATGTTTTTGTTTTGTTGACAAAGGGATATAAACTGGTGAAATCATAATAGTGTATGCTTTCACCTGGAGCCGCTTTGTGATACAGTTTAATAGCATTTGTGCGGCCGCCATAAAGTGCATCACGCGGGTCCATGAGTTGCGGGAAACTTTTTTCATTAAGAAAATTCTGTAACTCCTTGTCAGTTTCCAACAGGTGTTTCCAGTCATGTTCCCACATCTCATGAACCTCATAACCCTGTTTCTTTAAAAAATGTGTTTTTATTGTGGTTTTGTGATATAATTGTCCATAGGTGGTGCCTGTGACACTGTTAAAGCTCTTTTCATTGTAACAAATGGGGCAACCGTGGTAAAAGCAACCCTGAAATTCAAATGTTGTAGGCTTACCATCAATCAGCGCATAGCCATCCAAAAAATAATTGCCAACTGATTTTTCTCCACCCTGTAAAGCATGCTGTATGGTAATACCATCCCTGTGCTTGAGATACATGAACCATTGTATAGATGCTGTTGAAAAACATTTTTTACTTCTGTGGTAATTGTCAGCGGGCAAAATTGCTATGGTGTCTGCTGGCAGAAATTTGAATCTGTACATGGCCATGCAGACAGATGCCAATGTAGTGAGTTGGAATGGGTCAATATCATTTATGACTGTCTCAGGACCCAAATTACTCATAACTATTTTTTTTTTTTCTGTTATTTCCATTACACTTTTTCTGTAACAGACACAGGCCTGTTTGAGGATTTTAACATCCTGAATGCAGTATTTTTTAAGCTCAGTTTGAAAGTTGAATTCACAGTGGCGATTCTCTTGGTACCAAGCCATAAACTCTTTTTGTTCATCAGGCATCATATGCTCAAAACCATAATGCTCTACAGAGGGCATAGCTCCAACATAGTCCTGGTTTTGAGCGGTGTTAAAAAAGTGTGGAAAATGACCTTTACAACCCGTGAACGCCAAGGCCTGAGGTAGCTTGCTCAGTTTCATGGGTAAGAAATTTAGAGAGTCTATGAATCTGATACCAAAATCCTTGACAGTCACACAAAGCAACTTTCCACCTTGAGCTAGTAAGTCAATCTCAATTTTCTCTTTAAGGAGTTGGTTTACCACAAAATAAAAATCATACCTGCCGGCATTATGGGCTATGAAAGTGTAACCGCTAAATAGCTTGTCTATGTATGTTGTCACAAAATCCTCTAGACATGATGGACCCTGAAACTCCCAGAATGTATCATCAGTGTAGCCCTTATCATCTAGGTCTAGTGCATCAGAGTCACACTCATCATCAGGCTGTAACTGTAAAGCATAGATATAATTAGGTATATGTACTCCAGTCTCTTGCATACATTCAAAATCATAAAAAATGTATTTGTCAGTGTGGTCTTTTGGTGTGTATTTACGCATATAACAAATGTGTCCATCAAATGTGTCTATCTCAGCATAGCAAATCTGGCATTTAAAGCCTGGGCATTTATGATTTTCCAACACTGTGTAATGGCCGCATGAATCACAATATGATTTGCATTTGCACTCTATCTTACCAGAGATGGCAAGCATTTTGTGCTGCTTCAAACAATCTTGCGAGCGACAAAATGCACGTCAAGAAGGGCATCTAGGTATCTCATTTCTCACTTCTACACAATTTTGTCTATGACATGCTCTACAAAAATAACGGCAGGAATGATTGTTTTTGTGGTAAAACGGAGTGTGACAGTAATCACAGAAGTATGTTGATCCAATGAATGATTTAATTTGTTTAATCCCATAGTAATGTGTGCCTACATGGTATATAAATAAAACATTGTCTTTACATGGCGCGTTTGAGGAAAAATATTGCCATACACCACGATTGTGGTAGAGAATTTTAATTGTAACTTTTAAATGTTTTTCAAAAGCATGTATATCACTGAAACTGACTAAGCGGTCATCAGGGATGCCCAGAGCCTTATGAATATCCCGGGCTCTCTGCAACAACAGGGCGTCCTCTGTGTCTTTCTCAGCTAAAAGAGCACAGAGACTAGCGGCGAAACATAAGTTGTTATTAGCATTGTTTAGATCATAAAGCCAGCGTCTTTTTTTTGCAATGATATGGCTGTAGGGGGTTGACCTGAGACGTCTGCGGCTCATTACACCGCCGGCTCTATTCCTAACAATGATAACAACAAGCCTTAAAGAACCGTTACCAATTATTTCAGCATTGCTTTGCACCAGGTTTGCCACATCATTTAAAAAGACTTCAGCATTTAACAAATCCTTAGGTTGCCTAATAGAGTATAAAGGTCTATTGAGCCCATCACCATCTAGCCTTAACTGAACAAAATAATTTGGGCTTATATCAGGCATCATTCTATTTAAAAGACCTTGAACAGCACCATGTACAGCCCTAATTGCAGCATCAAATGATGGTAATCTGTCTAAATTTACAAAGCGAAAGTGCTCATAATATTCAACAGCATTAAAATTATTGATATCCCTTCGCCGCGTTTCAATACGTTCCAAATATACTGGAGCATCTATATCATCATTTGGGTTTTGCACTTCAGGCTGTACATTTGCCTCATCTAGTTCAACAATATTTTCAGGTGTCAGGGGCGCTAGGTGTACCGCTGGTGAACATTGCTGTTCTGATACAGCTATTACATGATCGGTTGTGCGTGGTGTCACAGTTAAAACAGGAGTGTTGTGTACATTACCAGTTGGGTGTGTTACATGTGTTAAACTACCGTCTGTAAAATAAGGTGATCTATGCTGCAGTCTATGTTGTTCAGAGCGTCTTATGCCTCTCAGTATCTTTAATGCATTTTTAACAGTCCTAGCTCTGTGCTCAGTCATACGTCGCTGTCTAAGCCATTTTTGTGAACGGTGTGCTAAACCCCTTCCAACCATGACTAGAGAGGAATGCTTCAACAAGCACTGTCAATTATTGCTATCTGTTCCAACAGCTTAGGCAGTCTAATATTGTAATCAGTCACACTAGCTAACTGGCGAATATCTCTTATCACAGACAATATAACAAGTTTTAAAGTTAGCCAGAAATCAATTTCACTTATGAACCACCGTGAGAAACCCCAAATATTGTCAGTGGGCGGTATACAGGTTAGTGCTGCATTGTTTATGTTCACTGACTTGTCTGGGGCATTATTTGTTAACAAATTATAACCCCTTCTAAATGAACTGCCTGCCTTGTGAAGTATTAGACTGAGCGGTTGCCCCTGACATAACAAACCTTCATCAGTAAGCACTCTAAATATCTTATGGAGTGTGTTGTCAACAACAGTTTTAACCTTATACCAAAAAGGTGCAGTACGCACACACCACGATCTCTGTTTTTTTTGTATGTTTGGTATGGAGGATAGAACTGTATGCCCTAAATGTTTGGTTATGTCTGCGTTTGCACAATGCGTTATGTCCTGCAAAACATTCCTCCTTTTTTTAACCAGGGATTGTGCTGTTACATCTACAACTGTTCGTTTTATAGATACATTTGCAGCTACACTGGTATGTTTAAAACCTGATGGTGTTATGCCTGCTGACTTACCCCAAGAGTTATGCTCAGTTGTAGACAGGCTTCGTGGTTGTTGTGGTGGTTTCTTTGTTGTAACTGTTGGTGATGCTTTACCACAGACTATCACTGATGAGATTCGCGGCTGTTGTGGTGGTTTCTTTGTTGTAACTGTTGGTGTTGCTTTACCAAAGACTATCACTGACGTGCTTCGCGGTTGTTGTGGTGGTTTCTTTGTTGCAGCTGTTGGTGATGCTTTACTAAAGACTGTCACTGACGAGCCTTGCGGCTGTTGTGGTGGTTTCTTTGTTGCAGCTGTTGGTGATGCTTTACCAAAGACTGTAGCTGACGATGTAGAGGGTTGTTCGTCATCACATATAGGGATACTTTGAGCAGCTGTGTATCTAGCAGCTTGCTTCCTGGTTAGAGACAACTCTGAAGCTGTATAAAAGCATAAAAATATATAAAATACAAACAGATTCATACAGATTGTTTATGTATGTGGTCTCATGAATCGTACCAACATACGTGTATAGCGAATTATAGTGCTTACATCATTTTAATATGTGTATTATTTTCGTGATTGGTGCGTACATTAGGGAGGAGGGTTCAGGACAAGTCTGGGCATGTTTTAGAAAGGCAGACATGTCCGGACATGTTTATGTAAGAATGCGTACAGACACACACTCTGTCACCCATTGTATAGTTATTATCTACATATTTTTTGCTATCTAAATCACCACTTTATATTTATACGCACCAGATTTTAGTATTTGTGGTGTGTTGACCCTGGTATCGCTGTGATTCAAGACATAAGACTGTTGATGCTGAGCAGTCTCAGCTATTGATATTTCTGAAACAAACAAAAATTAAATGAGATCTTATAATGCTATAGCTATTGCAGAGCAAAATACAATGTTAACAGCTAAATGACAGTAATTTTTTAAATGTATAAACACTCACCAGTGGTCTGTGCATCACACTGCGGGTTGTAATCCGCTGTCTGAGTCACACTGATGGGTGTTTCAGATAATAGATCGATATTAAAGTTATCCACATAAACTAGAAAAATATAAAAAAAAGCAATATTTTAGGTTCAAGTATGAAAAGCCTAGGAACCATTTTAAATCAATGTGTGACTTTAAAATTATTTTAGAGTTTTAACAGACAATATTACAACATAAACTTACATGATTGTGTGGACCCAGTGACACTGATAGACGACCAGTCTGGATATGATGTCTGGCTGGTTTGATCCTGGAACACAAAGTACTGAAATCCTTATACAGTAAAATTCCTAACTCAGCCACGCCCACAAAGCTGCACGCAATGCTCATTCAAGTAAAAAGAATTACATTTTTAAAAGCTATAAGGTTAAACTGTTAATAAACTATGGCAATTATAAAATAACCTGAGTAGCACAACACATATTGGTAAACAACATTTGTAAGTATAGCTTAAGGCTACATTTTTTTACTCTGTACCCCCTCAGGCACTCTAAGGTTAAGGTGTCTAACCACTATATGAATAGCGGCATTACGATTTAAGAAATATACTGACTAATTGTACATAAGCCATGAAAAACACTTATAATACATTTGTATTTGTAGCGTAAGACTAGTGTTTTTAAAGCATCTAACAACTTTATAACTATACATATTTAAAATACACTGTTAGATGGTTAATAAGCTATGATAAAGCATTGCATAATGTAAAAACATTCTATATAACAATTATTTTAAAGTACTCACTATGTCTTTGGAATCCATTATGCGGCTATAATCAGGACACTTGCTTGCTTCTTCTTGTGGCTTCTATCCTTAAGACTCTGCATGCTTTTACAATCCTCAATTTATACACAACAAGCCTGTAAGGGTGGATGACTACAGAGGGTGTGGGGTCTTCAGGGGATGCTTTTGTGTGTGTGTGTGTGTGTGGGTGGATGAGGGTCATGCCAGGGAGGGGTATCAGTTTGACAGATTAATAAAAGTAAATGAGCATACAGAATACAATGTGATAAAGGGATAATTTTATTATAATTAAGGTTAATGTATACATAACCAATATGTCTAAAATATATAAAGCTCTGTAAATTAATATTTCATCTTTTATTTCATCTTTTTTGACAACATGCAACACATTTTTGGACATGCACGCTATGGACCCTTCTATTCCTTAACCCCCGCATATATTTCCACACAAAGCGCGACACTAATTAATCATTTTGTTTTAAATCACTAGTGAAATGACTTAAAACCTCTTTAAAAGTTAATCCTTTACACATATAATGAATAAAAAATATGCAAAACTCCCCACAGACAGTTGACATAGCACTTTGCAATTGCATATTTTGAAAAAATATCTGTTTAACATTTCTTTTTAAAAATAACAGTATTTCTTTGGGGAATATTTTGCTTGCAGGGGATAGTCCAGCAGAAGCAAAAAAATAACCACGTCTCTTTTGATCAATATAAACAGCTACCCAATGCTCCCCAGGTAGCGTATGTGGATCTGTATTTATTATGAACGCTGCGGGCACACAGTCCAGTTTATTTTCAGGTAGCAAATCACATGAAAATACACCAACAAATATCCCTCTGGAATATGGGTCTGTCTTTAAAATGTGTGTCATGTTTCTGTTTAGAGGAAATCGTATAGCACCTCCCTTCTCTGGTTTATTTCAATAATATTTTCAAATAGTCCATAGACCACCATATTCACAGTATGATCCAGCGCTCTTGAAAAGGGTATTTCAGCTCTTATGTTACCAGTAGAAATTAGTGAGAAGTGACTGTTGCATTCCTGATCAGGAGATAGATCAAAGGCAAATAATGTGTAACCATTCACGAACTCTTCTCTATTAATGATGATTCCAGAATCTCCGCAATTCTTCTGTGCCAATAATAAAAATGACATATATTCACGTACAGCATTAGAATGCTCAAAATCAGGCTGAAATGGTTTGGGTGGCAATTGTTGTCCATCGTGGTATAGAGCAGCAAAGTTTACATTATTATGTGTGAAACACAAGGGGTTTTTGTCATAAGCACCAGAAAATGCATCATTATCAACAAATGCTAAAATTACAAGTTTAGGTATCTGTCCTAAGAATAGGTTTTCTTGGTTACAAACCCTGCTGCCTGCCGGCACACTGAACACTTTCATACTAACACGCTCAATTGCGTATTTAGCATTAGAGGTTAAAAGTCCTTGGGCGTGACCAATCCGCACCGCCGGTGATATTTGTACTCTTTTGACAAATAGTGATACATTTAGAATTTGAACTTTGAATGGTTCTTGCTCTGCAGACATCAGACAAAAAGCATCTTTATTTCTGGTAAGTTTTATCTTCAAATCCAATCCACTCAATATAAGTTTTTCTTGAAAGAAAATATCACTGTGAAGATGCCCTAGTAATTCTATAGTTTTTCCACGCTCTGTCATTTGCGCTCGTTTTGTGAATCCGGTGTTGTCGCCATCCAAAACGCGGGTTTGGTGATGCCCCGCTGTATCCTTGTAAAATAAGCCAGCTGTAAATCGCGTAGATAAAGCATTAAAGCTGTAATTAAGAAGTGTTTCAATATATGCTCTGTAGCTGTAGAGGTTATTGGATTGTGAAATCAACCGGTCCCCAAGAGTAACATCAAGTTGGTTAAACAGTGTCACTATAGGGTAGTTGATCAGGCTAACGCGCGCTCCATCAGGAATAGCTGTATTGTCGTTTTTAACAATTTTACATGTAATGTATAATAAGGTGTTATTCAGATCTAAATAATGTTCGCCGCTTCCTGCAATGTAAAACTCAAGTGGCGATGTTTCAGAAATAGCGGCTAGTGGCTGTACTTCAACATAAAGGCTTTTTTCTATGCTGGTCTGTGTTGGCTTTATTTAAAAAATGTCCAGCTCTGACTTGGCGCACTCTACAGACGCTGTGTGTATGAATGCCATAACTGTTGCTTAGAAGATATTGTCTGTGTTACGCCGTGAACTCCTTCTCTTTCTTCTTGACTTGCATGGCCTCTTTTTGTTTAGGTCACATGACACACTAGGCGGGAATGCTACAGCGTATTTCCGCTTGTTTTTAGGCATAGATTTACCAATGTAAACTAACCCTGACCCCTCCTGGGGCTCTCCGCCCATTTTATTGATCATGGTTGTTGAAACACGCCCCACAACATCTTTTGCAATGTTCTTTGCTGCCGTTTTCATATGCGGTTTTACAATTTCTAAGCCACGCCTGAACAGTGGCACAGCTTTTCTGAATAAACTTCTAAAAATACCACCTAAGCCACGGCCGTACATATAAGGGCTTCCGTGAAAACCTGGAAGACCGTATCCAGCCTGCGACTTATAATAAACACTGTAAACGTGTGGTTCCCCATAGATTTTAGCAGCAACCATTTTTGTCTATCTTCAGTAGAAACTACCTCTACACGGACGAAAGTGTAGTTTCACGATGGACTTCCCGTATTTGAATGACACATTTCTGTTTTGATCATTCTTTATCTCAATAGTTATGTTGTCAAAATGATATTTACTGACAGGTATGTAATCCGGTTTGATGTATCGCTGAGTAATTATTTCATTGTTGTTCCCTGTAATTTCTACTATACGTAACAGTGGTACAAAACTGTCGCCAACCCGTTGGTGCTCTATTATGTCTGTGTAAACAAAAAGTGTATAAAAACCATTTTTTATATCCGCACATTTTCATACTGTTTTGCCGCTGCCCATATGATTGGAATCAATACCAAGAATGTGTGTCAGTCGATCACTGGCTATAAAGTTATGTTTGCCAATGACCGTCACTGTTCGTGATAGCCCGTCATATTCTAATTTTACATCCATCGGTGGTTGTTTGTAACTAATAATGCGTTCATTAATACCCTTCACCAGGTTTTTAACATCATTATAATATCCAGGTTTTATACTGAGCTGTTTGAGTAGGCCACCAGGAACGCCAACATATATTAAACCCTCATCTGCTTCAAACGTGTCCCAAGTGTGTGGGTACTGAATTTCTGAAAGCCCCTCTTCCCATTCTCCTTTTAGGATGATTGGCTTAGAGAGTTTTGTTGTATAACTGGATATTTCATTTTGTGGATAAGTTTCAGATGATGCGTTACTAGGCAGCGTTACATAAAATGCATTTTGCTCCATGGCTCTATATTTTAGATTGTGGTTAACTGACTTTTTTCAATCCAACTATTAAATGATGCTGGGTATCCTAGCCACTTAACAAAATATAGTTTCTTGCCTTTTACAGTCTTCTGTTTTAAAACATGTTCAATCCTGTAAACACGATCGCTGTTTGTAGGCACCTTTTGTATTTCTTCAGAGTAAAATGATCCTTCAATCAATTCACCACTACAGTCTTTTAACATATAAAGTGGCTTAATACCTCTGGTGTTTATTCTGTCCACTGAAAATATTTCATCTGTGAAAGTCTGCTCATAGCCTTTAGCAAAAACATCCTTATGCCTTGATATTCTGACTTGGTCACCAATTTTAAATGCAGGTTTAATCTTTTTACGTGTGAAATAATCACCATAAATATTTTTCCAAACTGTAAGGTTGTTTTCACGGGTAACATCTACTGGAGCACAGCGTATTGATCTGTGGATTGCGTGGTTGTAACTAAATATTAGTTCACCCAGAACATCTATATATCTGTAAGTATTGTAAGCTGTAAAATAGAGCCACATCTTGGACTTTAATGATCTGTTAAACCGCTCCACAATAGCAGCTTTCACATTGTTATTTGTTACAAAATGCTGAATTTCATACTTTTTTAACAATGATTTTAAATCTCTGTTTAGGAATTCTTTGCCTCTGTCTGTCTGTAACTTTTGAGGTACACGTCCATTCTTGAATATACTCTGGAATGCTTGGGCTACACTTTGTCCTGATTTATTCTTTAATGCTACAGCCCAAGCATATTTGGAAAAAACATCTATAACCGTCAGTATGAATTTTTTTCCATTATTATATCTTGCAAATTCAATCATTGAGACAAGATCTGCTTGCCACTGCGTGTCTATGTCAGAGGCGCACATCATATTTCGTTCATAATTCCATCATACAGTCTTGTGTAATGTGTATGAATCCTGATCTGACAGCCATAGTTTTACCTCTGATCTTTTAAAACCGTGTTTTTTGGATGCCTTATACAGTTTTTCAATACCACCAAAGCTGGCAGGTTCTTTTGGTGTGAAATATATATCTTTTAATAATTCACAGTTGTTTTTGCTTAGTACTTGGGTCATTATTAAGATATTCACTGTATTTCCTATTATGATCCAAAGTATATCGTTTTTAAGGTTTTTTTTAAGACAATGATCAATTACTGCCCTCAACAGTGTTTTTTTCAGCTTTTACATTCAAGCCGCATCTGCATTGTGTGAAGTTATTTTTATGACACCACTTAATGACTCACCACAGGAAACAGCTTTGGTAAGAACATAGTCCCACATTACTCCTTCACCCAAATAACATGATCAGTTTCCATTCCCCTTGCATATTTGGAAATAACAAAACATTAGTTTTCAGCAAATGCAATACACTATGATTTAACCTAACTTAGCAAAATATCTTATCAATCTATGTGAAGGGGGGGGGAGAATGAGCTGTGAGTTTCTCTGCTTATCAATATGTGTGCAGGAAGATGGGAGGGGGAAGAAAGAGTGACATAAGTTTTCTTTTTGGAGACCATAAACATGTGCAGATAACAGAATACAGAACTGTAAATTTCTGCTGTCTCTTTAGGTACTGGTTAACCCTTCCCTTGCTATATTGTGTGATGTAGCTTATGTTTAAACACTTGGTTTTCTGTCTGTGTGATGTTTTTAATATCCGCTGTATATTCTATATTTAAGTATAATGTACCTGTTCTTTTGTAAATTTTACAATAACTTTATAATCTTTTGTTTCTCTTTTATTTCTGTAACTATAGCAATGTTTTTGCTCTAATAAACAATTGACAATGATTTCATCTCCGCCATTTTTTTTCCTGGTCGTGCGCACAAAAGTCTGGCGCAGTGTCATAGTTCTCACTCAAAAACATGTCCGGACTTGTACTCATTCTTACATAAACATGGCCGGACATGGCTGCCTTTCTAAAACATGCCCAGACTTGTCCTGAACCCCTCCTCCCTAATGTACGCACCAATCACAAAAATAATACACATATTAAAATGATGTAAGCACTATAATTCGCTATAAACGTATGTTGGTACGCCTCATGAGACCACATATGTAAAGACGTGGGTATATCAATGACACAATAAAGCGCAAGGGGTGTGGTAACACAGAGCACAAGTCGTGGTTTCATTACACCACAATAAAGTGCAAGGGTTATGGTAAAACTGATCAAAAGGCGTGGTTTCATTAAAATATATCATTTATAGCATTTAATATCAAGGGATGTGGACATTAAGCTCAAGGGGTGGAGGTCAGTATGCGCAGTAGTCGTGGTTTACCTTAAAAATAGGCGGGGTACCTGTCAAAACCAGTTTGTCATTATATGTAGATGTGGGCGTGGTTTATTATACTCAGGGGCGGGCTTATTTTAAAAGGGGCGGGGCACCTGTCAAAAGTTATTTGACATTATATGTAGCTCCGAACTACTGTAAGGTTAAAATGACTTTATTAGCCTTTCTCCTTCTTTTCATAGACGTTTATGGAACAGGACTTAGGGATTTCTATTTCTGAGAGTCAATGGAACCGGTCTTTCCATACTCGCACGTCTCTTATTACTAATGCTTCGCTTAGAGAGATCACTTATAAAATTGTTTTAAGATGGTACCGTACCCCAACTCTTTTAAACAGATTCCATTCCAATGTCCCTGACTACTGCTGAAGATGTAGTTGTAGGGTAGGACCTTTACTTCATATATGGTGGGATTGCTCCCTGGTACAACCATTTTGGAAGGAGATATATGACAGTATGCTTACCATCACAGGGTTACATCTTCCCTTTCTACCCCAAATATTGCTTTTGGATATTTGGCCATCAGATAATATTTTGGTGGGAGCTTCGACAGGCACTCTACGCTCCTGGTTGTTGCTGGTCTCCACTGCTCGAGCGTGTATTCCTGGGCTGTGGAGGACCACTGTTCCTCCTTCCATATCCGAATGGAAATCTCGCCTCCGAGTTGTACTTGACATGGAACGGCTATATTTTACCTCTGTAGGAGGACTTTCAACTTTTCATACACACTTCTCTCCATGGGTCTCTTTTCTCAACCCTCCACCAGACGTGTAAATTTTGTCTACCATAATGTTTCCTATGGTTTTTCTCATTCATGACCTACTATTCATTCTTTGCAAAATCGTCCCTTTGTGTTTCCCTTTTGTCTCTGTCCTTCATCCACCCCCCTTTTATTCTTTCTTGATTCTTTTTCTTTTTCTCTATTTCCTGACCAGTAATTGTGCTGGTTTTCAGCTGATCTATTTGCATTTACAGTATTAAGGTCTGTAGTTTTGCCCAGGCCCCTTCTGACTTTATTAGTATAAAGTACATGCAATAATTTAGGCTCACAAACCCACAATAACAGAACATATATTGCAATAACAATCCAGTCCCTTGATATATAGGAAGAGATGGAGGCAACAGCTGGCTGGAGAGAGTTCTGAACTTGAACCCAAATGACTGGAGGCACATGAGACAATAGGCAACCAAACCCTAGTGGACTAGGGGCTAGCGGAGGCTACGCAGCCCAAACACTGGCGGCAGGACCCTAGAACACTAGGAGTCCAGTAGTAGGTAACTGGCAACTAGACCCAGATGCTTGGGAGGCACTGAACCCAACTGAGGCAACACTGACCCTAGGGACTAGGGTCACAGTAGGAGCAAGGCAACCGCTTCTGGTAGGAAAACCCTAGAACACTAGGGGTGGATCGAGGCAACAACACGAAGGCAACTGGTGGCAACTTGTAAAGTGTTATGTAACGCAACAGCTGGCTTTTGAGCCTGGAGGCTGCTGCAGAAGGGAATGGAGCACTGACCCTGCCTAGAGGATCTAGGCACTGAAAGGGTCTAAAAGTAATGCCCAGAGAGAAGTCTGTAACTCCCACAGGGAGTGAGCCCAGCTATGAGATCAGAGTAACTCAGTCAGCGCTATACAGCACTGAACCGGTACTTCGCATGTGCACACCGCCTGTGGCTATAGCACGAAAGCTCAGCAGCTAAGCAGTAAGAGGCTATAGCACGAATGCTCAGCCTACGGTCGGCAAGAGAATGGAAGCGCCAAGCAGCGCTACTACAGACAAGCACAATAGGAAGGCAGCAGAGTGGAATGCTAGCCAGATAGAGGCAACTGAGCGGGTTCAGCCAGGTACAGTTAGCAACGGAGCGGGTTCTCAGCCAGATACTGTCAGTAATGTAGCGGGTTCTCAGCCAGTTCAGTCAGCAACGGAGAAGGTTCTCAGCCAGATACTGTCAGCAATGTAGCGGGTTCTCAGCCAGATCAGTCAGCAACGGAGCGGGTTCTCAGCCAGATCAGTCCACAACGAAGCGGGTTCTCAGCCAGATACAGTCAGCAACGTAGCAGGTTCTCAGCCAGATCAGTCAGCAACGGAGTGGGTTCTCAGCCAGATCAGTCAGCAACAGAAACAGCAACACAGGATGCGCAGGAATGTCGTCAGGCAGGCCAGGTCATACACAATCAGAGCAAAACAGGAACTAACGTCAGGAACAGGTACACCACGAAAGGGCACCTCAGTGTAGACATGACAGAGTATATAAAGGCTGGCCCTGGGTGGAGTCAGGATCGCAAGACCAATAAGAGAGAGACAGTGAATCAGGAATAATAATGTCACCGCCTGCGGCCTTGAGAACGGGCACCGTGATAGTACCCCCTCTCAAGGACCCCCTCCCCACGGAGGAGGACCATGCTTAGAGGGGAACTTAGCATGGAATCGACGCAACAACACTGGTGCATGAATATCAGACTGCTTGACCCATGAACGTTCCTCTGGCCCATAGCCCTTCCAATGAACCAGGTACTGGAGTTGACCACGAACCCTGCGTGAGTCTAAAATACTTTGAGCCTCATACTCATCTTGGTTTTGAATATGGACAGGACCAGGAACCACCAGAGCAGAGGTATAACGGTTGCACACCAGAGGTTTGAGTAGAGATACGTGAAAGACATTGTGAATTTGCATACTTGAGTGAAGTTCCAAAGCATAGGAAACAGGATTGACCCGCTGGAGGACTCTGAATGGTCCAACAAACCATGGAGCAAATTTGTTGCAAGGGGTTTGCAGATTCAGGTTTCTGGAAGAAAGCCACACACGGTCCTCAACCTGAAAAACAGGAGCCGGCAACCTCCTGTTATTGGCATACCGTTGATAGCGTTGAAAGGACTCACGTAGTGAGGTTTGCACTTGTGCCCACGTGGAGTGGAGTTGCCGGATATGTTCGTCAAGGGCTGGCATCTGCTGTGCCTGAAAAGAATCCGGGAGCAAAGATGGTTGAAACCCATAATTAACAAGAAAGGATGAGCTCCCAGGTGAGGTATTAATGGCACAGTTTCTAGCGAACTCCGCCCAAGGTAACAGCTCAGCCCAGTTATCATGGTGGTTGGACACAAAGCAAACAAATAAATTGCTCGAGCCCTTGGTTAGAGCGCTCCGCGACCCCATTTGTCTGTGGGTGGTAAGCAGATGAGTATGACAACTGAATGCCCATTTGACTGCAGAAAGCCCTCCAAAATCTGGAAATAAATTGACTGCCACGGTCCGATACAAGCACCTTGGGTACCCCATGGAGTCTAAATACCTCTTTGGCGAATACTACCGCCAGCTCCTTCGCGGAAGGCAGACCAGGCAGGGGCACAAAATGGGCCATTTTAGAAAATCTGTCTACCACCATCAAGATGTACGTGTAGCCCTTCGAGACAGGTAATTCACCCAGAAAATCAATGGATACATGAGACCATGGTCGGTCGCCATTAGGAATGGGCTGCAGAAGACCCACTGGCAGATGCCTTGGTGACTTAGAATGAGCACACACAGTACATGTGGCAGTGAAGTTGGCGCAATCCGATCTAAGAGTGGGCCACCAGAAAATTCGAGACAACGACCAGAATAATTGATCTCTGCCCACATGACCTGCAGCCCGAGAAGCATGATAGGTCTCAAGTAGTCTGGTCCGAAACAGTTCAGCCACAAAACATTTACCCATGGGCTTTTCAGGGGGAGACTCAGCCTGAGTTGCCAAGATCTCTTGGCCCAGAGGGGAAGTGATGCTGGTTCGCAATGTGGCCAGGATGCGGTCTTGGGGAATAATCGGTACTGGCTGTACATCAGACTCTAGTTCCGGCCCATGCTGCCTGGACAGTGCATCAGCCCGCACATTCTTGGAACCAGGCAAATAGGACACTATGAAATTGAAGCGAGACAGAAAGAGAGCCCATCTTGCTTGTTTTGGCGATAATCTCTTAGCTTCCGACAAGTACAATAAATTTTTGTGATTGGTCAGAATAAGAATCAGCGCCCTAGTGTCCTCCAACAAATGACGCCATTCAAGTAACACAAGGATGATGGCCAACAATTCACGATCACTAATCTCGTATACAGATTGCGCTTTGGTCAGTTTTTTTGAAAAGAACACACAAGGTTTAAGTACCTGACCAGGACCAGACCTCTGTGATAGATGTAGCCAGCAGCAAACTGCAGAACACTGGAGCAAGCAGGACTCAGTAGATAGATACCTCAGACTTTTGTTAGAAGAGACTAGAAAACTGAGGATGACTGGTGCAGGGCTGACTCAGGATGACAGGAACACTGTAGATGTAGCTAGCAGCAAACTGCAGAACACTGGAGCAGGTAGGACTCAGTAGATAGATAGATACCGTAGACTTTTGTTAGAAGAGACTACAAAACTGAGGATGACTGGTGCAGGGCAGAGTCAGGATGACAGGAACACTGTAGATGTAGCCAGTAGCAAACTGCAGAACACTGGAGCAGGCAGGACTCAGTAGATAGATGCGGCAGACTTTTGTTAGAAGATACTAGAAAACTGAGGATGACTGGTGCAGGGCTGACTCAGGATGACACTAACACTGTAGATGTAGCCAGCAGCAAACTTCAGAACACTGGAACAGGCAAGACTCAGTAGATAGATACGGCAGACTTTTGTTAGAAGACACTACAAAACTGAGAATGACTGGTGCAGGGCGAACTCAGGATGACAGGAACACTGAAGATGTAGCCAGCAGCAAACTGCAGAACACTGGAGCAGGCAGGACTCAGTAGATAGATACAGCAGACTTTTGTTAGAAGAGACTAGAAAACTGAGGATGACTGGTGCAGGGCTGACTCAGGATGACACTAACACTGTAGTTATAGCCAGTAGCAAACTGCAGAACACTGGAGCAGGCAGGACTCAGTAGATAGATGCGGCAGACTTTTGTTAGTAGATACTAGAAAACTGAGGATGACTGGTGCAGGGCTGACTCAGGATGACACTAACACTGTAGATGTAGCCAGCAGCAAACTTCAGAACACTGGAACAGGCAGGACTCAGTAGATAGATACGGCAGACTTTTGTTAGAAGAGACTACAAAACTGAGGATGACTGGTGCAGGGCAGAGTCAGGATGACAGGAACACTGTAGATGTAGCCAGTAGCAAACTGCAGAACACTGGAGCAGGCAGGACTCAGTAGATAGATGCGGCAGACTTTTGTTAGAAGATACTAGAAAGCTGAGGATGACTGGTGCAGGGCTGACTCAGGATGACACTAACACTGTAGATGTAGCCAGCAGCAAACTTCAGAACACTGGAACAGGCAGGACTCAGTAGATAGATACGGCAGACTTTTGTTAGAAGACACTACAAAACTGAGAATGACTGGTGCAGGGCGAACTCAGGATGACAGGAACACTGAAGATGTAGCCAGCAGCAAACTGCAGAACACTGGAGCAAGCAGGACTCAGTAGATAGATACAGCAGACTTTTGTTAGAAGAGACTAGAAAACTGAGGATGACTGGTGCAGGGCTGACTCAGGATGACACTAACACTGTAGATATAGCCAGTAGCAAACTGCAGAACACTGGAGCAGGCAGGACTCAGTAGATAGATACCTCAGACTTTTGTTAGAAGAGACTAGAAAACTGAGGATGACTGGTGCAGGGCAGACTCAGGATGACAGGAACACTGTAGATATAGCAAACAGAAAACTGCAGAACACTGGTGCAGGACTCAGTAGATAGATACAGCAGACTTTTGTTAGAAGAAACTACAAAACTGAGGATGACTGGTGCAGGGAGGACTCAGGATGACAGGAACACTGTAGATGTAGCCAGCAGCAAACTGCAGGACACTGGAGCAGGCAGGACTCAGTCGATAGATAGATACCGTAGACTTTTGTTAGAAGAGACTACAAAACCTAGGATGACTGTGCAGGGCAGAGTCAGGATGACAGGAACACTGTAGATGTAGCCAGTAGCAAACTGCAGAACACTGGAGCAGGCAGGACTCAGTAGATAGATACTGTAGACTTTTGTTAGAAGACACTACAAAACTAAGAATGACTGGTGCAGAGCGAACTCAGGATGACAGGAATACTGTAGATGTAGCCAGCAGCAAACTGCAAAACACTGGAGCAGGCAGGACTCAGTAGATAGATACTGCAGGCTTTTTTTTAGAAGAGATGAAAAACAATAGAGCAAGACTGAACAACCTGTATAGTGGGACAACAATGTAGACTTTAAATTCCCACCTGTGTCCCACCAAGTCAGGGGGTGTCCTCTGCCCAGCCTACCATGGTTCTAGAGCTGGGCAAGCTGGAGCACTCAGCGTATTATGGTACTATGGATGATTGTAAATGAAGTCCTTTTTTTTTTCTACTCTTCATCGAACCTGAGAGCAGGGTAACTCAGCTTTGGCAGGCTGACTTTTAAAAAATAATTTGCTCCATGAGCTGGGGGGGCAATTGAGAGCACTTGGGGCTAAGTATAATTCCTGTTACGGAAAATACCCACTCACTCTGGACAGTGGTTGAGGGGCAAGAAAGCAACTCCTGGGCTACCAGGGACAAAGTAGGCCACGCAGCCCTCTTGTTATCCCAGAAACTCAAGGGATCTGTACTTGGGGGAAAAAAGGTTTCAAACTCAGCACTTTTTCTATTTATGGGGAGCTCTTTCTTTTGTCTGAAGCATAATCGGTCCATTGACTCAGCATAAAATGCAGCAGCTGCTCCACTGGAGCAAGATAAAGTATTACTGGCGCTGCTACTGTTAGGTCCTGGAAGACCACCACACTCCTCCAGCACATCTGTGGAATCTTCTCCCGCCTCCTCTGACTGCATTCTGTTTTTTCTTTGCCTCTCATGCACCCCCCTGTTCCCTCCAGGCAGTGAGGGAATTGGAAGTAAGTGCCATCTTGCCTTTGATGCAAGGATCGCAAATTGTGGCAAGCATTATCTCGGGACAATTGTCCATATGCTCTTCTATGCACCGAGTCAGTTCCTTTTTCACCCTCATTAGTAGTGCAGCAACATCTGGAATTATATTACCCTCAGCACGAGGCAAGCGTTCCCTAAGGGCAAGGAAATCGTCAATTTTTAAGGAGAGGTGTGTGAAGAGGGGAATGACTTCGACCACGCTAGCGTTCTCTCTGTGTCATGTCGCCCGCCGCGGACTAAACGCGAGAGCTCACCTCATGGCCGCCCGGTGCGGCGGCTGCCTCTCCCGGCTTCCTGCTGTTCCTCACTTGTGAGTGCGGGCGGGCGGCTCCCGCCTGTCATCCACCCGCCACGGTGGTTACCTCTCTCCTCTCCCCGCTGCCTCTCAGTGGCCGATAGCCACACAGCACACCACAGCAGAGGGTCACAGCGCGCACACATCCAGCCAGCATTGTGTGCGCGCCCTGCTGGAGGTCTTAAAGCTCCCAGGGCGTTGCTATGGCAACGCGGCGTTCGGCTCCGCCTCCCTGCTACCTCCACACGCCCCCAGTCTCAACTATAAAAGCCCAGTGCTCACTATGGGCTTTGCTCAGTCACAATGTGCTTCCCTGTGTTACAGTTGTCTCTTGCCAGCAGCTCTCCAGTCCTTGATCCTGTTTTTGACCTTTGACCTTTGACCTCCTGACTCTCTGGCTTCTTACCAGGTTCAGCTCTCTAGTATCCTGATCCCAGCTTGATCTCCTGGACGTTGCTACTCCCTGGTATCCTGACCTCTGCCTGACCCCTTGGACTTCGCTGCCCTCTGGTATCCTGACCTCTGCCTGACCCCTTGGACTTCGCTGCCCTCTGGTATCCTGACCTCTGCCTGACCCCTTGGACTTCGCTGCTCTCCGGTATCCTGACTTCGGCTTGACCCCTGGACTTCGCAGCTCTCCGGTATCCTGACCTCGGCTTGAACCTCTGGACTCTGCCGCTCTCTGGTATCCAGACCCCAGCTGGGCCAACGGACCTCCTTCCACCTTTATGTTGCCCATGCTCGCAGACTACTCAAGGAAGTGGTCTATAATTTGACTCAGCCCTCTTCCTGTGTGCTGCTTCAGCAAGGGTGACAACTTGCCTCTGGGTTCCTGCTTCTGAAAAGTGAGTACACCTCTACTACAAACATAACACTTTGCTTAAAATTTCTGTCAAAACACGGAAAGGTATAAGAACTGTCACTACCTGTTCCATCAGAGCCCAGTCAGCCATGCCTAGTGTTCTGTTATTGCCAATGAAATGGAGACATGATATTGTGTGAATTGCCTTTTTCTGTTCCAGGATACGTTCTAGCATATCTAAGGTAGAGTTCTACCTGGTCCCAACAGCTTGTTTGAGGTGGTGCTCTGGGAGGTCTGCCTTTTTCTGTTCTTCCCTGAGGAGCTGGGTATCTTTGACTCTATGATGCAAGTGTCCAGCAATTTGTCGGCAGGACTCCTGAAGTGCTGACAACCTTCCAGTGTCATTGCCATCCTTGAGAGCAGCCTTAACTACCAGATGCAGGAAATGCACTGAGCAGCTCACACCCACAAATCCCCGGAGAGCCTTTATCATGTTAGCTGCACCATCAGTGACCACACACCCCATTTGTGCCTGTGTGCCTGCCTGCTCCCATAGCCACTGCGCCACCATGTTCTGCAGTGCTTTGTGAATGTTATCTGAGGTGTGCTGCTGATCCATTACCTCAGCATAGAGGAGGAAAGAGCGGTGCCCCTGCTTGGCTACTGCCCCTGAACTTGTTGGTATCAGTAATGATGTGTCTTGCAACTCACTGGGTTGCCACCAATGCGGCGTCAATGACAGGAAGGCATGCTGGCCACTCGGAGCACTCTATAAGTCAGTGGTAAAGTGCACTGACTGGCCACCAGCCTTTCCTAGCAGGTCCTTCAAAAGCCCAACGCACGACTGGTACAGTGAGGGCACTATAGTTCGAATAAACAGGGTGCGAGATGTAATTTTATATCTGGGTGCCAGAGCCTCCATAAGTTTCTGGAAGGGCTCCCTATCCACCAAATTAAAAGTAGCACTCCCAACGACTATGAGCTGTGCAATGAGGCGTGTAAATTTTCTTGACTGCTGTCTGCACATCCCCTTTGAATGAAACCCACCAAAATCTTCCAGTCTGGCCTGCATTCATTTTGGGCTGTTACTGTCTGCTCTTACTAGGACCAGATGTGGCATGATCTCCTTGCCCTTTCTCCTATCTACTGGTGGTGAGTGTGACACTGGTATATGTAGTAGTCGCACTTTCTGCACTTATCAACACTGAATTCTGGTAGTTGTTCAGGTGTTGGTTCATCCCAGAGGTGGTTAGATGACCCAACACCCTTCCATGGCTGACTTCCCTGCCACACAATTTACATTTGCTAGTGGCCATCGCCAAGTGTCCCAAAATGCTCCCACGCTTTCAAGCGACGAATGACTCTGGAAGGTGATGGAAAAGAAGAAACTGAGGTGACACTTTCCTGATCTTCACATGCTGGAGCAACCTCACTATGCGTTTTGGTTCTATGTACCTTTACAGGGGTACTGGTAGACCTAAAGTTGGCAGCAGGGATGTTGGGACTGGGAATGGAGGAGGATAGTGGAGTAACAGTGGTGGTGGAGACACTAGTAGCTACTACCTGCCTGGGAGACTCAGAAGGAACTGGAGAAGCAGATGTTGAGTTTTAAATAGAAGACACAATTGTAGCTGGAGAAACAGGAGGAGTACTATGGGCAGCAGGGTAATAATCAAGCATAGGAGGCCTTGGTCACTCATATTCTTCTTCTACCTCTTGTAGGTTTGGACAGGAAGAAAAATCAGCAGCAGAAGATTTTGGGGGAGACCTGCTGAATTCCCTCTTCTGCCTGGTGGCTACCGGGAAATGGTAAACTATCTCCCTCAATAACATTTTTTGGAGAAGATATGCTCTCAGTGGCAGTGACAGTGGTGGCAGGAGAAATTTTCTCCAAATACTGAAATAATTTCCATTTGGGCTGCTTACACGGACGTTTGAACAGTAGTGTTAAACACGATAGGTGTCCCCAGGTTTATAGAACTGGCTGTAGTGGAGGTGGTGATGAAACTAGCAGTGGCACTAGTCATTCTGCAGGTGGTTCTGGGGGGAACATCATAAACAGGTGACAAGAAACCGATGCCGGCTGCTTTGTGATATCAGAGGAGGACCTGGGCCTCTCTACCCTCCTAGTAGATGTAGAACGACCTGCAGTTCCCTTCTTATTTTTATTTTTTGGTTTGGAGTGCTGCTGCTGAGTCTGACTATGACATTGACCACTAGTACTAGTACTACTGACAGTCCTCTTCTTTAGCCGCCTGCTGCTGCTAGCTCTGCTTGAAAGCAACAGCACTGTGGTGGTGTTGGTGGTTGCTGGGCCAATGCAGCTGGTACCAGGACAAGGAACATCAGGTTGTTCACAAGAACTCAAATCCATTACCGATTGGTAGGTAGTGTACTATAATAATCTTAAAATTTTAAAACCTGGCCATACGACAACTGTCAGACTAGCTGTGTCACTCTGAAAATTATTATTAACACAAATTCCTAATATTTTTATTTTCAACAGGAGCAAAAATGACTTGCAGTGTCAATATGGCACTAATGTTGGATGCCTGCCTGCCTACACAACTGTCAGATCGGCTGTGTCACTCTGAAAATTATTATTAACACAAAATCCTAATATTTTTATTTTAACAGGAATAAAGATGACTTGCAGTTGCAATAAGGCACTAATTCTGGATGTCTCCCTGCCTTCACAACTGTCAGTCTAGATGTGTCACTCTGAAAATTATTACTTACACAAATTCCTAATATTTTTATTTTCAACAGGAACAAAAATGACTTGCAGTGGCAATAAGGCACTGATGATGGATGCATGCCTGCCTATACAACTGTCAGACTGGCTGTGTCACTCTGAAAATTATTATTAATACAAATTCCTAATATTTTCATTTTCAACAGGAACAAAAATGACTTACAGTGGCAATAAGGAACTAATGCTGGATGCCTGGCCCCACTACAACTGTCAGACTGGTTGTGTCACTCTGAAAATTATTATTTACACAAATTCCTAATATTTATATTTTCTTTGTTTTTTTTTTTAATTCAAACTTTATTGAAGATTTATATTACAGAGAAACAATCAAGACACAGTAAGCACTGCAAGTGCAGTGGGGTTTACATGATTCAGGCACACTTAAGCATGACAAGAGATAAAAAACAGCGCACAGGGACCTCTAAGTGTAGCTGAGTTAAGTTATTTATTGATAGTATATTGCACAAAACATCTTTTACACATTAAAAATAAAATCATATAAAAACTTTTTATGTGAAATAAATGTACAATTAGAAAACAAAAGAGGTATGTAAGTGGTTAAAATAATAGTGTTATGGAGCTCGGGTGGCTAGATGGGCAGATGGGACCTATTATGGGGTATGCGTTTAAAGGCATATGTGAATACAACTTGTATTGAGAAGTTCTTCAGTCAAATAGTGTGGAGACTGTTACAAAGTTCTTAATAACTGCTCACCAGATTTTTACTTTTTCTCGGGCCCGTAATACTTCCTCCGGTGGCTGGTCTTCTGTTTTTCAGTCCTTCCGCGCTGCCCCTGGTTCTCCGCCCGCCAAAAAAACTAGTTTCAAAGGAATATAGAAAAATCTGACTTGCACTGTGACTCTTACATTGTACTCCGATTTATGAAAATTTATTTATGAGACCATTTGGGATGGAGGGACGTAGCCCCTTATAATTCATGACATTATACTTTGATTCATACACACATATTGACTAATATATTTGGAATAGGGACTTGTGATATGATGGACTAAAGAAATACATATTTTGAGGATTTTTTGGGGACCAATACTTAATTTGATTGAAGGGTCTATCTTAATGATAAAGTTCTTTTCATTTTCTCTTATTGTGAAATCACTAGAGGAAAAATTAATCTTACAAGCACCACAAGTCTAATTCCGCGTTGAGGCCCATAGGTGTTAACGTTTGGAGTTTGTAAATCCAATAGGTCTCTTGCCTGGAGAGTTTCATAAATCTATTCCCTCCCCTTGCTGTTATTGGGATATGTTCAATTCCTGAAACCCTTATATCCATGATGTTCTTGAATGAAATGCAGCCTAGACAATGTTTAGAGACTGTATGTTGTTTATTTTTCTTAAGGATATTGTTTCGGTGTTCCAAGAATGTCGTTTTTAAGGGTCTTGTTGTTCATCCAATATATTGGAAACCACATTTACATTCTAAAAGATAAATTACATCATCTGTTATGCAGTTAATGAATTGTTGAATTTGGAAGGTTTCCCCTGTACTGTTAGAGGCAAAGGATTTGCATCTGTTTTTCATGTGTTCACAGGTTATGCACCTATTGTGGCCACATTTATATGTGCCAATAATCGGTGCTCCTGTGAGATCTTTCTGTGGTACTGCCATTTTTTGGATACCTGTTATCATAGACAGAGCCAGCTTGCTTTTTAGATCAGATGATTTTTTTATATATGAAGTTAAGTTTTTTTGGGAGTATCTTCTGGAGGTACTTGTCACTCCCTAATATATTCCAATGTTTGCATATAATCCTTTCAACCTTATTTGTAGAGGATGTGTATCTTGTTATAAAAGGTAATTCTGGTCTTTTGGATTTTTGGGTTGTAATGGTATTTTGGGTTTCTTCTTTTTTGTCTATTAGTAGCTGCTCTCTTGGTTTGTCTAGGGCCTTCTTGAAAGCTTTTTGAATATCATTTTCTTTATAGCCTTTTTCAAAAAACCTAGTTTTGAGTGCTTCAGCTTCCTTTAGGAAGTTTTGTGTTTTTGAACAGTTCCTTCTTAATCTAAGAAATTGGCTATAAGGTACACTCTGAAGCCATTTTTTGTGATGGTTGCTTGTGGCTCCTATGAATCCATTAACATCCACTGGTTTATGATGGGTGTGTGTACAGATATTTCTATCAGATTGTGTTACAATTTGTACATCTAAAAAAGTTGCTGTATGGGGGCTACTTGTATGAGTAAAATGTAGACCTAACTGGTTTTGATTGATGAAATCATTTAGTTTCTGTTCGCCTCCCTTCCAAATTAGGATAATGTCATCTACGTACCGTCTGTACATTGCCATATTTTTAATATTATTCTTCCATATACGTTCTTCCTCCCATACACTTAGGAATAAGTTCGCAAAGCTGAGCGCAAGGCGAGTGCCCATCGATGTGCCTCTTATTTGGCGAAAATAATTTCCTTCAAACATAAAGTAGTTGTGATGGAGTATGAAGGCAATCCCATCCAATAGGAAATTGATCTGTTCATGAGGTAGTTGTTTATCTCTGCGTAAAATTTTCTCCACTGCTTTAATACCTTCTTCTATGATTGTGTATAATGATGTTACATCACACGTCACCCATAGGAATCCATCTGTCCACTGTATGTTTTCCAGTTTTCTCAGAATATGAGATGAATCTTTTATATATGAGGGTGTTTTCTGTACATAGGGTTGTAGTATATGGTCAATGTATTCAGAGAGGTTGCTTGTAAGTGACTGGATCCCTGAAATGATTGGGCGACCAGGGGGATTTTGAAGGTTTTTGTGAATTTTAGGGATATGATAAAAGATAGGTGTGACCGGATGTTGAACTGATAGAAAGGTATATTCCTGCTTGGTGAGGATGCCGATCTGGAATGCTTGATGGATGAGGTGATCATATTTTGCTTTATATTGAGTAATGGGATTATGTGGTAATGGTTCATAAAACTCTTGATCTCCAAGTATCCTTCTGGATTTTTTTATATAATCCATCCTATCCTGGATAACAATTCCTCCTCCTTTATCCGCTTCCCTAAGTATAAGATTCTTATCCTTCATGAGTTTTTCAAGACTCAGTTTCTCATCTCTAGATAGATTATATTTGATTTTGATTGGGGTCTGTAACATATTTTTTTATATCCTTAACTACCAATTCTAGAAAAGTTTCTATATGACGTCCTCTAGATTGTGTGGGATTAAATTTAGAGACAGATTTTAACGTAGTATGTCTAAATTGGGGTCCTATTTCTATGTCATCAGTACAAGGGTGATCTTGACCATTCTGGTTTTCAGTCCATAAATTCAGCAAGGTCTCTAAAATGCTCTCATCATTTGCTTCATCCAATGTATTTGCTAAACTTTGAGTCAAAGGCGCCTCCTCCTCTTTTTTCAAAAAATATCTTTTGAGGGTAAGTTTTCTGACAAATTTATGCATGTCTATAAATAGTTAGAACTCATTTGGTTTGCTGTGGGGAGCAAATTTTAGACCCTTATTAAGTAATGAGATATCCTTTGATGAGAGGATATAAGAGGATAAATTAAATATTCCACCTAAATTGTTGGAATTACTTCTTGGTTTCTTCTCTTGTTTTCTCTTGCCTCCTCTGGTTCCCCTTCTAGACTTTCTGTTCTTTTTCTCCTCATTGGTGTTCTGGGCGACTTGTCTCTCTCTCGGTTCCATTCCTTTCTCGCCCAGGCTTCTATTGGTGTTTGTGGGCCCATAGATAAAAGATCTGATTTTTCTTCCTTCGCTTGTGATGCACTTGCTTTATTGTTGACCCGGGGTCTTGCACCCAATTGATTATAATTAATCGGTTCAGAGTCATTTCTTTTAGGGATTACATTACATTTTTGATGGTCTGTTTTTTTCTTTTTTTGTTTTTGTTGTTCCACATAATTGTTTTCTCTAATGTTTTGGATTGTAGTTGAATCCTGGAGTGTCTGACTATTTCCAGACTTTTTGTTAAGTGGTTGGGTATGAGTATTTGGTTCTTTGGTTTCAACTGGAAGAGGATTTTGTGGTACCAGAGTATTATCAGTGATAATTCTTGACATAGATTCTTGTTGTTCTTTATTTTTGATCGTTAGATTTCTTTCTTTACCCCCGTTCACATTGCTATTTGCTTCTACATCAGTAGTTTTACTTATTGGTAATTCTTTTTTGTTTCCAAAATGTGTATAATGGTAATGTGTAGAGTTTCGGTATCCTGTATGGTTTTTTCTCCAACTCCTAATGTGGCCTGAGTTGTAATCCTTATCATCTCTTTGTAATTTTCGTTGTTTTCTTTCAATAATTTCCTTCTCATGTCTCATAACCCTATCATTGGTTTGTTTATCCAAGTTATTAAAGATAGGATCATCTTTATATCTTTCTAAGGAATTTTTTATTTTTTCTATTTTGCTGATCGTGGTCTCCATTTTCTTTATTTGAGATTATCAAGGCCATTAGTTGATATGAGCATTGGTCTAAAATAGCATTCCATTGAGTTAAAAATTCCGGTTCATTTTTTCCAAAGGCTGGTTCCTTGATAATTCTTAGGCCTCTTGGTATTTGGTGTTTGTCTATATACTTTTGAAGGGTAATGGTTTCCCACCACTGGGACATTTCTATTTTTAATTGTTTTTCTAATTCCAAAAATCTTTTTCTTAAATCCCCATTATCACTGCATGAACAGTGCAGACCAGAGGCCCCAGAGAAGAAGAAAACAAACAAACAAACCCCCTAACATGTCTACCAACAGGGAGACACATTGAGACCACACATGGAGGCACAAGGAGGATAGCAAGCAAAAAGGCACGCAGCGAGTAACAAAGCCAAAAGGACAAGAAAAGAAAGCTGACCAGAAGTAGAAAAAGAATAAAGAGAAAGAATACCAAGGGGGAAGGTGGGGAGGACAAAAAAAAAGGGGGGGTAGGGGAGGAAATTCAGTGCAGCAAAAGATCCAGACAAAAATCGTGAGCCAGAACATTGTCCACCCACGGAGACCAGATAGCCAAATAAGAGGCCGAGGAACCACTAGAGTAAGTTGTCAGTTTTTCCATCTTGAGAAGTTGCCAAATCCGGCTCTCCAATGGAAAGCTATATAGCATCTAACCACAGTACAAATGCGGAAAATCAACTTGTTGGACGAAACCGTCAAGTTGCAAGCAATGTAGAGACGATTTAACAGGCCTGTCCGGGTGCGGAAGAATCCAAAGCCACAATGTAAGCGTTTTCGTTTACCTTCCGAGACGGCTGCAGAGCATCTGTGGGCAGCCGGTCCCTGAGAGCTGGCTGCCCTGGTTTCCTGGTGGGCAGCCAGGTTCCGCTCCGTGTGTTCTGTAGAGTGTGGACGTGCATCAAGGGGATCCCCTGTGATGTCGCAACCCAGCTCTTAAAGTCATAGCACCTCAATTGCTCCACCTTCTGGAGGTGGAGTAATTGATACTTAAACTGCCTGGACACCACATCGGTTGCCCTTTCGTGGTGTTTCAGTGCAGTTGTGTTGCCTGAGCTCTGTATATTACCTGGTTTGTCTGACTACCCAATCTGGCACTGACCTGTGGCTCTGTCTGACTATCCGCCTTGTGTTGCCCCATGGCTTGTTCAATAACCATTCTGGCGCAGACCTGCGGCTTTGGCTGACTACCCGCTCCATGTATGACCTGGATTGTCTGACTACCCACTCTGGTGTTGACCTGGGGCTCTCTCCACTGCGTATTCAGCATACCAGTGCTCCAGTGGATATCCTATCTGGTGCAAACCTGTGGCTCTGGCAGACTACCCGCTCCATGTATGACCTGGCTTGTCCGGCTATCCATTCCATGTTACTGGGGTTTGTCTGGCGATCCCCTAGGTGCGGACCTAGGCTCAGACATTCCTTACTACCACTGCCTATTGATTAAGTCTGGTTTCCCTACAGGCACGGACCTGGGATTCATACCGTTATCCTTCCTGATTGTCTTTCTTTATAGTCTAGTAGCCTCCAGGTGTGGACCTGTGGCTCTGCCGACTATGCATTTGTTTCAGCTACTGGGCCATACTGAGCGAGTTTCTTACAGAGGTAATCTCCTAATCCCTAGAGGTGTCACTAGCTCCGTTGAATACGTATTCCTCTGGTTGCCGTCTACTGCTGAGACGTGCCTTACTTTTTTATTATTTGTGCTTAATAAAGTGATTGTTACCTATAAGTACTTGTCCTGTATTCATTTGTACGAACCGTTACAGTACTAAAGGGCCATGTCTACGGACGGTACTTGTAACCCTTCTGCCCAGCACATCCTAGCCAGGGTGGAGACTCAGGATCAATGTATTGATCAGATAACATTAGCATTGCAGACTCTGTTGAACCTTGATCGTCCTGCTGGACAACCGGTGGCCCCTCCCGCTGTTAACCCGGCACTGGTAGTGCAAGTCTCTCCTGACGCAGGCATGATCAGGAGTTTTTCCAGTTGAGCTCTGCTTCCTGATGGGTATGGGGGAGACCCAGCGCTGTGTCGTGGGTTCCTAAACCAAGTGGGTATCTATATGGAAATGGTAGCACATGTGTTCCCCAATGAGCGCAGTAAGGTCAGATTGGTGATCTCACTTTTGTCAGGCAAGGCCTTGGCTTGGGCCAATCCACTTTGGGAGAATGATAAACCCATCATTCACGATTTTGATGAGTTTGTGGCTGCATTTAAACTAGTGTTTGACATACCCGCACGCTCTGCCTCTGCTGCCAAGCAGTTAATATCTATCCACCAGGGCAGTCGTGCGGTGGCTGAATATGCGATCAAGTTTCGCACATTGGCTGCAGAGGTGGGCTGGAATAATGAGACACCTGTAAGCCGCCTTCTCACAGGGGCTAAGTGATGTCATCAAGGATGAAATTGCTGCCAGAGAGTTGCCTTCGAACTTAGACCAATTAATATTGTTTATTATCCTAATTGATACTTGTATCACAGAGAGACCTTCATTTAAGGAGCACCTGCAGAGGCTCCAGCATGCTTGGCACCGACGTTTAGCTGCCCACCCATTCCTCCCTCACCTCCCATGCCTCCTAGGTCTGACTTAGGAGGGGGGGAGCCTATGCAGTTGGGGTTTACCTGTCTTTCGGCTCAGGAGAAAGCATTCCGCAGACTGGAGAGGCTTTACCTATATTGTGGTAAACCTGGATATTTGTTGCGCACTTGTCCCGTACGTCTGGGAAACGGGAGCACCTAGAGTTACGTAGGGGACAAACTCTAGGTGGTGTCTCACAGTCCCCAGGAGATTTCCAAGAAAAGCCCACTCTGGAGGTCCTCATGTCTTGGGCCAATTCCTTCATAATTACATCGGCCTTAATTGATTCAGGAGCGGTGGGGTATTTCATTGATTCTGGATTTGTAGAAAAACACTCCATCCTTGTACAGCTGCGGGCATCTCCATTGACTATTGAGGCAATCGACGGTAGGCCACTGCAACCGCCTCAGGTGACCCACGAGACCATTCCGGTAGCCCTGTTGGTTGGAGCCCTACATTATGAGACATTCCAATTTCAGGTCATAAACTCTCCACATCATGCGGTCATTCTGGGGTTTTCGTGGGTCCAAAAACATAACCACAGGGCAGACTGGAGTAGTTGCGACATTTTATCTTGGTCTCCACTTTGTACAGAGTCATGCCCGACTCAGCCACTACCTTACCGCTTCATAGGTCATATGACTGCGCTATTGAATTGATGCCAGGGGCTATTCCCCCTAACGGTTGTGTGTACCCCCTTTCCATGGCAGAGAATAAGGCCATGGAGGACTATGTGGTGGACTCTATCTCTAGAGGGATTATTAGGAAATCCACTTTCCCGGTAGGTGCGGGGTTCTTTGTAAAGAAGAAGGATAGCGAATTAAGACCATGTATTGATTTCCATGGGCTCAACAAACTGGTGATCAAAAAGGCATACCCCATTCCACTGATCACGATCCTGTTTGACCGGTTGCATGGATTAACGGTCTTTACTAAGCTCGACCTATGATCCGCATATAATTTGGTGCGTATTAGAGAGGGTGATGAATGGCAGACAGCATTCAACACCAGGAGCGGGCATTACGAATATTTGGTAATGCCCTTTGGTCTTTACAATGCTCCTGCTGTCTTCTAGGTGTTCATTAATGATGTATTGCAGGATCTTTTGATGAGCTGTGTGGTTGTCTACCTGGATGACATTCTCATCCACTCCCCGAATATTGAACAACACCATACAGATGTTGCGAAGGTGTTATCACTATTAAGGGCCAATCATCTTTTCTGTAAGTTGGAAAAATGTGTGTTTCACCAGTTTCAGGTGACTTTCCTGGGGTATGTGATTTCCCTTTCTGGGCTGGCTATGGACCCTGATAAACTGCTCCAATGGCCTCTTCCTATGGGACTCAAAGCTATCCAACGATTCCTGGGCTTTGCCATTTACTATCAGAAATTTATAAACCACTTCTCGACTATTGTCAAACCAATTACGGATATGACGCACAAGGGTGCTAATACTTCCGAATGGTCTCCTAGTGCTCTTCAAGCCTTTGAAACCCTCAAGGCAGCTTTTTCAGCAGCTCCGCTTCTGAGACATCCTAATCCTAAGCTACCATTTACTCTGGAAGTTGGAGCATCGGAGTCAGGAGTAGGCGCCCTCCTGTCTCAACGGTCATCTCCAGACGAGCCGTTACTGCCGTGTGGGTGTCACGGTTCCCAGACAAGTTCAAGAGTCAGTGCGATATAGTTAAATGCAATTTATTGACAACCGAAAGGTAAGCAAAATATATACAATATATACAGCAGGAACAAACAGATGGTTACAGGCCAGCGAGCAATGCTATCAGGAATAGTAGGCTGCCGAGCCTGACCAATCTGTTGGAGACTAGGCCTAAGCCACTGGTGTTCTCTGCTGGAGCCAGGAGCAGGAACAGGAACACGGGATCTTGATCTGACGTAGCAGGCATACCAACTCAAGCCTGCAGTCTGTAGGGAGCGATATCTGACTCACCCTGCAGTCAGAATGGAGAAAACTCTGACTCACGCCTGCAGTCAGAATGGGAAATAGATAGCTCACTCGCCTGCAGTCAGTATCAGAGCTTGTCTACCAGAGCCCCAGGTCTGCACTAGGTTGGGTATCTGCTAGGTACAAGGAACAAACGTAAGAGTAGTCAGACAGCGCCACAAGTCAGCACCAGAGGGGGGAGTCAGACAAGCCAGGTCATACACAGTTCAGGTAGTCAGCCACAGCCACAGGTCTGCACCAGGTTGGGTGTCCACTATAGGGATATGCAAAAGATTAGTCAGACAGAGCCACAGGTCAACACCAGGTTGGATGGAAGACTAGCCAATACATACACAGAGCCCAAGGTAATAGAACTGCTATGAACAACAACGCAAGGGCAACTGAGTCAGGACTCAGACTGCCTTTTAAACCCCTCCACAGGAAGTAGGTAGGAGGAGCAGCTTAGAGGGAGGAAGTAGGTAGGAGGAGACTACAGGAAGTAAACACATAAAACAGAGGCCTGCTGCATGCTTGAAGCCTCACACCTGTAGATGACGCTGAAACCAAGGTAAGCTGTAACAGTACCCCCCCTCAAAGGCCCCCCCTCCGTGGAGCCGGCCGGGGTTTGTCAGGGAACCGAGCATGAAACCTGCGTACCAGTAAAGGAGCGTGGACATCACTGGCAGGTATCCAGGAGTGCTCCTCAGACTATAGCCCTTCCAATGATTAAAATATTGTAAGCACCCTCTACTCACACAGGAGTCCAGAATGGCTTGGACCTCATATTCCTCGTGATCTGCAACTCTCACGGGGGGAGGACAGACAAGAGCTGAAAACGGGTTGCAGACCAAGGACTTTAGCAGGGAGACATGAAAGACATTATAAATGCGCATGTTGGCAGGAAGTTCCAATGCATAAGCCACCGGGTTAATTTTGCGCAACACGCAAAAGGGACCAATGAATCGAGGAGCCAACTTGTTACATGGGACCTGGAGGTGCAAGTTACAGGAAGACAGCCATACTCTGTCTTCTACCTGAAAGGTAGGTGCCAGCAGTTGCCTTCGGTCAGCCTGCCTTTTTTGTCGCTGCACGGAATCACATAGGGTGTGCTGTACCTGTACCCAAGACGAATGGAGCACCCTTAAATGCTCGTCCAGAGCCGGAATTTCTTATGCTTGGAAGGTATCAGGAAGAGCCAAGGGTTGGAACCTATAGTTAACCAAGAATGGGTAACTCTTTGTGGAAGAGTTAACAGCACTATTCTGGGCAAACTCCACCCAAGGTAACAGAGTAGCCCAGTTATCGTGATGGTCAGAGATATAGCAGCGGAGAAACTGTTCCAAGGCTTCATTCGACCTTTCTGCCCCACCATTGGACTGTGGATGATACGAGGAGGAGAATGCCAGTTGAATACCCATTTGAGCACAAAAGCACCTCCAAATTGGGACCCAAATTGGCTTCCTCTATCGGATACAATCCCCTTAGGAATACCATGGAGACTAAAGACCTCGCTGGCAAATACCACCGCCAATTCCTGCTCGGTAGGTAAACCCTTCAGTGGCACAACGTGTGCCATCTTTGAAAACTTGTCCACAATCATTAAAATGACTGTATAATCCATAGAACGCGGGAGTTTGACCATGAAATCAATGGATACATGTGACCAGGGGCGTTCTCCATTGACCACTGGCTGAAGCAAACCCACTGGCAGGTGTCTAGGAGACTTGTTTTGAGCACAATTCGTACATGCGGCCGTGAAGGCGGTACAATCGGCCCTGAGACGAGGCCACCAGAATGCTCGTGACACAGACCATATCAGTTGGTCACGACCAATGTGACCTGCCACCTTCGAGGCATGATATGTTTCCAACAGCTTAATGCGCATCTGCCCTTATATTTGTTTTTTTTAATTTTATAAAGTTTTATTAGATTAGAAAAGAGATACAACAAGGATCCAATCATATGACATAAGGTGAAAAAATACATCTGAATGGTATTCAGAACAGTCAAATAACAGTAAACATTTCAGCTAGTCAGGAGTGACACACAAACTCCCAACAATGGGGAGCCCCCGGACATCTGATACAACTATTTGTGACTGTACATTGGCATCAATGGAGAAGAAGAAGGGGGGGAAGGGGGGGAGGGGGAGAGGGGAAGGAAGGTCAAAGGGGGTGGTGGGTAAGGAGAGGGGAAAAGGGAGAAACAGGACAATCCAAGAAAAGCAACCGAAAAACAGAAACCATAGGTAGCACATTCAAAGGAAGGGGCCCCAGC
This sequence comes from Rhinophrynus dorsalis, assembly GCA_037306005.1. NCBI lineage: Eukaryota > Metazoa > Chordata > Amphibia > Anura > Rhinophrynidae > Rhinophrynus > Rhinophrynus dorsalis. The sequence goes on from CM074725.1 coordinate 114,408,986, forward strand.
CGGTCTATACACTAAAGTGCATACATAACTGAAACATCCGTGTAAGCTGTCAAGCAAAGTGCTATAAATAAACAAGGTCAAATGAAGTGTACAATAAGCATGCCAGGCGGAGGACTGAACAAATCCTTCTAAAAAAGAGGAAGTACTCACTAGGCATCACACCCGACCTAAGAGGGTCTAGGATCCACTCCAAGATGTCCCATCTCATCACGCTGGGCTGAAAAATCATATGAGACAGTAAGTGTACTACCCATTGTAGTCAGCCAAGGGGACCAAATATCCTCAAATGATGGGGTTGAAGTATGAACCAGGTATGTGAGTCTTTCATTGATTAGAATATTGCTAACTTTCGAAAGCCACATACCTACCGTAGGGGCCTGGGCAGAACTCCAAAGGAGCAGAATACACATTCGTGCTGCATTAAGTAAATGTCGCAGAAGAGATCGCGCTGCAACTCTCCCAGAAATCCCATCAATACCAATAGAGAACAAGAGCAAAGTCGGATCCTCCGGGAGAACCACACCAAGCACCCGCCCTATGGTCTGCGCAACTGCCTTCCAGTAAGGCTGGACCGCAGAGCATTGCCACCAAATATGTGCCATAGTTCCCACAGTTGTATCACACCTGCAGCATGACGAAGGGGTCGAAGAATGAAAACGATGAAGGAGCGCCGGTGTCCTATACCACCGTAAAAGCAGTTTATAATTAGTCTCAACTGCTGTCAGGTTCTGAGACGAGAAAAGAGCACGTCTCACCGCAGTGTTCCACCCTAAGGCAGGTAAAACAACTCCCAATTCCTCCTCCCAAGCCAGCCGGTAAGAATCAAATGAGGCTTCTTGTCTCCCAGCTAATTTATAAAGTTTAGAGATGGAATGAGAGGGGAACGACCCCTGGACAGGGATAGGGAGGCAGAGGTGTTCAAATGGTGTCAGTTCACGAAGCAAAGAGGATTTGTCTGGATGTGTCGTGAGAAAATGATGTATCTGGCGGAAGTGCCAAAATTCCGACGACTGGAGACCAAATCTACCTTGGAGTAGGGAGAAAGAAGCAAGATCACTTCCTTCCAACAAGTCAGCAACAAGCAATCTACCCTCCCTCCGCCAATAAATCAGGGCTTGTGGCGAGCATCCAGGTCCGAAGTCCGGATCCTGCAACAGGGAGAGAAGGGGGTAAGGAATACCAGACAGAGATTTAACCAGAGTGTCCCAGACTTTAAGCACTGGTGCAATTAACGGGAACATCACAGCTGTCGCTGGGCGACAAGACACCGAGAGAACAGGAAGAAGATGTAACGGGGTGCCACCCATCAGATGTTGGTGCATGCTCACCCACAGTTTATGAGCAGGGGCATGAAACCAATAAAGAATCGTCGATAGGTGCACTGCCTGTTAGTAGCGGAGTAAATCCGGAGCGCCCAGACCCCCCTCTTGTCGGGGACCCGAAAGAACCGAAAAACGGATCCTAGCCGGTTTATGATCCCAAATAAAGGAGGTAAAAAGTCTTTGCAATGATTTCAAATTTCCTCAAGAGAGGAAAATCGGTAATGCCTGAAAAAAATACAAGACTTTCGGCAAGTATACCGATTTTAGGAGATTAATCCTCCCCGTCCACAATAGAAGCCTCGGCCTTGCTTTTCGCAGATCTGTCGCTATCTGAGATAGAAGGGGAGCATAGTTGGCCCCGAACAGAGAGGAAATAGAGGGTGTGAGATGGACCCCCAAATAAGAAATGGATGTTGTGGACCATCGGAATGGCGCCAAAGCCTTTAGCGAAGACATAGCATGCGATGAGACAGATTCAAAATCTCAGATTTTGTTACATTTACCTTTAATGGAAAGATGAGTGCGGATATGGCAAGCTAGAAATTCCATAACCATAATAAATATAATCGGTGACAGGGGGCAGCCCTGGCACTTCCCATTATAAAGGCGGAAAGGAGGGGAGAGAGACCCATTCACCTTAACCCTCGCCGAGGGATTACAATATAAGGTGGAAATGAAAGATATAAATCTATCTCCCAGCCCGAATCCTCTGAGAGTAGCTGTGATGAAACCCCAATCTACTCTGTCAAATGCCTTTTCCGCGTCAACAGAGAGAAGTAATGAGTCAAAAGAAAGAGAAGGAGCATGGCGGGTGAGGGAAAGCAGACGGATAGTGTTGTCCCGCGTTTCACGACCCGGGACAAACCCCGCCTGGTCCGGGTGAATGAGGCCCTACAGAAGAGGATGCAGCCTATTTGCTAAAACCTTGGCATACAGCTTGATATCAATATTCAATAAAGAGATCGGGCGGTAATTTGAGCAGATAGAAGGGTCCTTACCTGCTTTTGGTAAGACCGTTATATGCACTTCTGCAAAGAAGGGATGCGAAGAGATCGAATTTGGAAGCTCATAAAATGTAGAAGTCAGCAAGGGGAGAAGAAGGTCAGAGAAAGATCTATAAAACAATAATGGAAAGCCATCTGGACCAGGACTCTTGCCGATCGGCATCTGCTTAAGTGCTGCACGAACTTCCTCTTCAGTGATAGGTTCTTCCAGTACCACCGCTTGTGCCGGAGAGAGAGAGAGAAGATTAGCCTCGCGGATGTAGCGCTCTTGTAAGTTCAAAAAATCAGGAGATTCAGATTGAGGTAAATGATATAAAGCAGCATAATAATTGCTAAAAACAGAGGCGATAGAAGGTACGTCAAATACCCTGGAGCCATCCGATTGTCGCATAGCTTGTACAGAAGGAGTACGAATTGGAGCTGACTGCCGAGAAAGCCATATCCTGCATTTGTTGCCATGCTCATAATTAAATCGTCTCGCCCAAGCAAAAGATTTATCAACCCTTGCTAGCAGCAACGACCGAGCCTGTCGTCTACAAGCCTCAAGCGCGGTGAGTTGAGCCCTGTCACCCGAAGCAGAGTGTACAGCTTCTAGATCGGTAATCCGACTCGGAAGGGCATCCAGTTCCTCTCTTGCCACCTTTCTTTTATGAGAAAGTAGCCGGATGCATTCACCCCGTAGCACGCACTTCATAGCCTCCCACAGGGTAGTAGCTGACACATTGGCCTGGTCATTGAATTGGAGATACTGCTGCAAAGCCAACTTTAAGCTAGCCAATGAAGTAGGATCCCTCAGAAGGGAGTCATCTAACCTCCAGGCCCGGGAGAAGGAAAGCTGCTGTGGAAGAGTGACAGTCAGTTCAATTGGGTCATGATCGGCTGCCCTTATATTTGTAGAGCCAGGAAGATAGGAAACCACAAAATTGAAGTGAGACAGAAACAGTGCCCATCTGGCCTGTCTGGGAGACAACCGCTTGGCTTCAGAAAGGTAGATGAGATTATTGTGGTCAGTTAGAATCAGGATAGGAGCTTTAGTGCCTTCGAGCAAATGCCTCCATTCTTTCAAGGCCAGGAGGATGGCCAACAATTCTTTGTCCCCAATCTTATAAAGCATCTCTGCTTTGGACAGTTTTCTTGAAAAGAACCCACACGGACATGATGCCACACCAGGAGCTGAGTGCTGAGCCAACGGGGCACCAACACCGACCTCCGAGGCATCCACCTCCAGGGTAAAGGGCAGGGAGGGATTGGGGTGTGCCAATATGGGCCCTGCAGCGAAGACTGCTTTCAGGTTGTCAAAAGCCAAAATAGCAGATTGTGACCATTCACAAGTCTTAGCCCCTTTACAAGTCATGTCTGTTAGGTGTTTAACCAAAGTGGAGAAATTCTTAATGAATTTTTGGTAGTAGTTTGTGAAACCCAGAAACCTTTGGATCACTTTGAGTCCCTTAGGACGTGGCCAACAACAGCAGACAACTTTTGAGGGTCCATGGCGAACACAGCAGCAGAAATGATATAGCCCAGAAACTAAACTTGCGTCTCGTTGAATTCACACTTCTCGAGTTTGCAGAACAAATTGTTCTCACAAAGTAGACTAAGGGCTCTGGATACATCAGACTGCTGAGTCTCCAATGCAGGAGAGTGAATTAAGATGTCATCCAAATATACAACCACGCAACTTTGAAGGAGTTCTCGTAACATATCATTTATGAACTCCTGGAAGACAGCGAGAGCATTGCACAATCCTAAGGGCATGACCAAATACTCTTACTGCCCACTCCGGGGATTGAATGCTGTCTTCCATTCGTGCCCTTCTTTAATCCGCACCAACTTTTTTGCGGCTCTCAAATCAAGTTTTGTGAATATTTTTGAGCCTTTAACCCGGTCAAAGAGTTCAGTGATCAGGGGAATAGGATAAGCATTCTTTACCAAAATCTTATTCAGCCCACAAAAGTCAATACATGTACGTAGCTCTCCGTCCTTCTTCTTGGCAAAAAAAAAATCCGGCACTAGCGGGGGATGTGGATTTATGAATAATGCCTCTGGCCAGCGCATCAGACACGTATTCCTCCATTGCCTTATTCTCTTCCACAGACAAGGGGTAAGTACGACCCCTAGGAGGGGTAGTGCCAGGCAACAATTCCAATGCACAATCATACGGTCTATGTGGAGGAAGAACCTCGGCTTGACTTTCACTGAAAACGTCAATAAATGACGTATAATCCTCGGGAAGGAGTGGAGTCAAAGCTTGAATGACTTGATATACAAGACTTTTTGCATTGTGGAGACCAGGATTCAACCACACAAGTGTGCCAATCTATCCTGGAGTTATGCCTCTGTACCAAGGAAACCCCAGGACCATGGCATGATGTGGAGAATTAATTACCTGAAACTTCAGGGTTCCCGTATGCAAGGCTCCCACTCTCATAGTTAGCAAGGCGGTCTCATGAGTGATGTGTGAAGGATGTAATGGTCTGCCATCAATAGCCTCAATGGCCAGTGGGGAAACAAGAGGCAACAATGGAATATTCTTATTGGCTGCAAATTCTGCATCAATAAAGTAACCAGCTGCCCCAGTGTCCAGTAAAGCTGGAACTGAGGCGGATTTATTAGCCCAATAAATGCAGACCTTTAACACAGGCTTTTCTAAAAGATTCTCTGGAGACAATGAAATGCACCCTATCATCTGTCTCCGACCGACTTTAGAATTCCAGCGTCTCTCAGGGCGAATAGGACATGCCCACAACAGATGACCGGTCTTCCCACAGTACAGACACAGGCCCTCCCTTCTCCTATAGGCCCTCTCCACTCTCGAAAGCAGAGTGACACCCACCAGCCTAGGTTCCTCACTCATAGAGACCAGATCAGGAGGCGTGAGAGGAGAGGGAGGATAGGGTGGGTCAGTATCATGAGGAGATGGCTCCCTTTGAGGCATCCACAGGCTCTCAGCGGCCGAGGGTCTCCCCCTGACTATGGCATCCACCTGCATAGGTTCATTACAGTCAAAACCCAGTCCCGGAGACATGGGAGGTGAGGGAGGATAGGGTGGGCCAGCATAAAAAGCAGGACCTCACTTTGAGGACCTCCTCAGGTACTCCTTAAACGAGGGTCGTTCTCTAATTCTGGAATCTATCAGGATACAAAATTCAATCAGTAAGTCCAAATTGTTAGGTAGACCGCTATCTCATCATAGTATCATTGAGCCCTTGAAAAAAACGGCCATCATGGCCTCATTATTCCAGTCAACTTCAGCTGCATGGGTGCGGAACTCAATCGCATAGTCGGCCACTGTGTGATTACCCTGACGCAGGGTCATAAGATGCTTGGATGCCAAGGCCATGTGGTCTGGCCTATCAAAAACTTCTCAAAATGATTTCACAGATTCAGAGAAATTGTGAACAATGGGTTTGTTTGTCTCCTATAGTGGATTGGCCAATGCCAGTGCCTTTCCCGTGAGGAGAGATATAAGGAAACCAACTTTACTGCGCTCGTTAGGAAAAGCATCCGGTACCAACTCGAAATATATGCCCAGCTGATTAAGAAAGCCATGGCAACCATCTGGATCCCCACCCTAACGCTGTGGGAGCTGGGCGGAACCTGTCAACCTCTTGCGTCAGGAGAGGTTGTAACTATTGGTTCCCGTGAGGGTTCCGAAGGGGCCACCAGTTGAGTACATATTTGTTCAAGGTTAGCAGTGCGCTGCGAGACTGTCTGCATGGCCAAAGACAACTGATCAAGTCGTTGACTTAGTGTCTCCATCCTTTCTGGGATGCTTTGAAAAATTGCATTACTATCACCGTCTGAACTCATGGCCCTTGCGTACTGTCACGGTTCCCAGAGAAGTTCAAGGGTCAGTACAGTATAGTTAAATGCAATTTACTGACAACTGAAAGGTAAGCAAAATATATACAATATGTACAGCAGGAACAAGCAGATGGTTACAGGCCACCGAGCACTGCTATCAGGAATAGTGGGCTGCCGAGCCTGACCAATTTGCTGGAGACTAGACCTAAGCCACTGGTAGTCTCTGCTGGAGCCAGGAGCAGGAATAGTAGTTCAGTAGTCAGACAGAGTCACAAGTCAGCACCAGAGGGGATAGTTAGACAAACCAGGTCATACACAGTTCAGGTAGTCAATCAGAGCCACAGGTCTGCACCAGGTTGGGTGTCCACTATAGGGATAAGCAAAAGATTCGTCAGACAGAGCCACAGGTCAGCACCAGGATGGATGGAAGTCTAGCCAAGTCATACACAGAGCCCAAGGTAATAGAACTGCTATGAACAATAACGCAAGGGCAACTGAGTCAGGACTCAGTCTGCCTTTTAAACCCCTCCACAGGAAGTAGGTAGGAGGAGCAGCTCATAGGGAGGAAGTAGGTAGGAGGAGACTACAGGAAGCAAACACATAAAACAGAGGCCTGCTGCATGCTTGAAGCCTCATGCCTGTAGATGACGCTGAAACCAAGGTAAGCTGTAACGGTGGGTTCTTCTCATGTAGACTTTCTAAGCCTGAGACCACGTATGACATTGGAGATCGAGAGTTGTTGGCCATTATTCTGGCATTAGGTGAGTGGCGACACTTACTGGAAGGTACTTCCGTTCCAATCTGGATTCTTACTGATCACAAAAACCTCACATACCTTTCTGAGGCAAAACACTTGTCTCCACGACAGGCCTGATGAGCATTGTTCTTGTCTCGCTTTAATTTTGTGGTGTCATATTTATAATAATAATAATTTGTGATTTTTATAGCGCTTTTCTCCCTGTGAGACTCAAAGTGCTTTACAAATCTATAAACAGACATAAAATTTAAGGGTTCCTTATGGTTAGATGAGGTGACTGAATACCTGATAAAAGAGATGGGTCTTTAGCTTTTTTTTTTAAGTCTGTAGTGATGGTGCCTCTGATTGAGGACGGTAAAGAGTTCCAGAATGTGGGGGCAGCGTGGCTGAATGCCTGGGAACCTGAGGTTGTCTTTATTCTGGGCACTGACAGGAGGGATATTGGCCTGGTACTAAAAACAGAGCGGATGCGCTGTCAGGCCAGTTTGGGTCCTTATCTAAGGAGGACTGTGATCCAACGCCTGTGATTTCGCCAGATCGTATTCTGGCAACCATTCATACCAGTATTACTTCCCCTCTGGGGTCTGAGATATTGGCGGCTTAGGGGACGGCCCCGGCTGAAAAACCACATGAGAGATGCTTTGTGTCCAAAGCCTTACGGGTCAAACTCATGGAGACCTATCATTCGTCTAAAGCAGCTGGGCACATTGGTAGAGACCAATTGTTTTGGTCCCTATCACGACTGTTCTGGTGGCCCAGTATCTGTACAGATGTATCTGCGTTCGTAGCAGCATATCAGACTAGCGCTAGAACAAAGACTCCTTGGCACCTTCCTGTGGGTCTCCTACTTCCAGTACCTAATGAGGAACACCCTTGGTCCCACATCTCTATTGATTTCATGGCAGAGTTACCACCATCCGACAGATTCACTGTCATTCTGATGATTGTGGACCAGTTTTCGAAATTGGCTAATTTCGTACCGCTTAAAGACTTACCTTCTGCCCAGCAATTGCCAAAGAGGTTTTTCAGCTCCATGGGGTGCCCAAGGTGATTGTGTCTGACCAGGGAAGCCAGTTTGTGTCTCGGTTTTGGAGGGCCTTCTGTGCGCAATTGGGCATCCAGCTCTCTTTCTCCTCCGCCTATCACCTGCAGTCTAATGGTGTGGCTGAGAGATCGAACCAGGCCTTGGAACATTTCCTACGCTGTTATATCTTGGATCATCACGATGATTGGGCGAGCCTGTTACCGTGGGTGGAGTTTGCCCGGAATTGTGCCAGAATTCTCCATTCATGATTAACTATGGCTTCCAGCCTTCTGTATTTCCTGAGTCAGTTGAGGCACAAAATATTCCAGCTCTGGAGGAGCATTTAAGGGAACTCCACTCCACATGGGTACGGGTACAAAGAACCCTGCAACGGTCCACGCAACGGCAAAAAAGACAGGCTCCACTGCCTTACGGCTTACTATACATTGAGTCTGTTGATTCCCAGCGCGCAGGCGCTGGTTCGCTCCACTGCCTTACGGCTTACTATATATTGAGTCTGTTGGTTCCCAGCTCGCGGGCGCTGGTTCGCTCCACTGCCTTACGGCTTACTATACATTGAGTCTGTTGGTTCCCAGCATGCGGGCGCTGGTTCGCTCCACTGCCTTACGGCTTACTATACATTGAGTCTGTTGGTTCCCAGCATGCGGGCGCTGGTTCGCTCCACTGCCTTACGGCTTACTATACATTGAGTCTGTTGGTTCCCAGCGAGCGGGCGCTGGTTCGCTCCACTGCCTTACGGCTTACTATACTTTGTGACTGTTGGTTCCCAGTGCGCGGGCAGTGCTTCGCTCCACAACCTCACAGCTGACATTATAGTGATACTGTTGGTCCCTGGTACGCGGGCACTGATTCACTACACGCTGTCCAGTCCTAGACAGCTAGTTATTTGTCCAGTACACAGGTACTGGTGTGTGCAGTATACCTGGTATTACCACTCGTTCATCTAGCCTCCATATATCATCTCTATAACTGTCATTATCATCTGACAGTCATTGAGGCCATAGTGGTTGACATCACCTCCTTTAAGGCTGCGTTGCCCGGTATATTGGTAAGGCCGGTAGAACCTTCTAGTTATTTCCATTTTTGGTTGCCTTACCTGGTATTGGCAAGGCCGATAGAACCTGTATGATATGGTGTTCCGTTAGGCTGCCTTGCCCAGTATATTGGCAGGGCCGGTAGAGCCTGTATACTCCTGGTAGTCCGTTAGGCTGCCTTGCCCGGTATATTGGCAGGGCCGGTAGAGCCTTCTAAATTCCATCACATGCCAAGGCTGCCTTGCCTGGTACATTGGCAAGGCCGGTAGAGCCTGTTTCTCCTTGTATTCTGATAGGCTACCTTGCCCGGTATATTGGCAGGGTTGGTAGAGCCACCTTTTCCCTTTGCTTGCCCAGGCTGCCTTGCCCGGTATATTGGCAGGGCCGGTAGAGCCTGACTCATTATTATTACCACTCACCTGTCATTTCTATGTATGTGTATGTATATTTATGAGAGCCTATGGGATTGTCTTAAACTTTTCAATAAAGTTGTATTTTTACCTAACTTTGCGTCTGAGTCTTAACAAACCGTGACAGTATACTAGGGATCCAGAGCAAATCCGCTGCTGAGGATACTCAGGGGGAGTTGGTGGTCGCATGATATTTCACTGCGGACGCGAACTGGACAGCTTTGTAGTAAGACCACAGGTGGGGAGCAGCTAGGCCCCCCACAGAACGCTACTGATATAAGAGAGAAGACCGGAGGCGGGGACGTTTTCCCATCCATATAAAATGCAAAACATCTTTCTGCAGGGCACTAATGACAGATAGATGAACCGAAATGGGCAGCGAGCGAAAGAGGTAGAGAAGTTTCGGAAGGAGAGTCATCTTAACAGCATACATCCACCCCAGCCAGGATATATGAAAGGAGTCCCAAAGCTTAAGTTCGGCCCTAAGGAGTTTGAGCATAGGAGAATAATTAACCTCATATAGGTCCGGAAGTGATTTAGTGATCCAAATACCCAACAAAATAATAGACTTTGACTGCCAGACAAAGTGAAAATTCAAAGATAGCAATTTTTCTATCGATGCAGGAAGCGAGACATTAAGTGCCTCACATTTAGAATTGTTAATGTAGAAACCGGAAATAGAAGAGAACGTGGAAAGCACAGAAAAAGGATTTGGGAGAGAGGTTAACGGCGAAGTGAGAGAAAGCAAGACATCATCAGTAAACAAACCAAGCTTATAGACGTTGGCACCAACTTCCACTCCCCTGGTATCCAGATTAAGGCACACTGCACATGCCAAAGGTTCAGTGCACAGAGCGAACAATAAAGGGGAAAGTGGGAATCCCTGTCGAGTGCCGTTAAGCACTGGAAAAGGTGAAGACAAGGTGCCGGAGATCGATACCATAGCAGTCGAAGAAGAATATAAAACTTGGATCCCAGTGAATATTGGTCCATCAAACCCAAAGGTGCGTAGAGCCTCCCACATATAGAGCCAGTCCACCCTGTCAAAGGCCTTCTCCACGTCGACGGAAAGCAACATCATAGGGAGAGAATGAGAATGACCAAGTCGAATCAAGTTCAATAAGCTGCGATTATTATCTGGAGCTTCACGCCACGGAATAAAGCCTACCTGGTCCGGATGAACCAGAGACCCAATGACAGCAGCCAAGCGACGAGATAATATCTTGGTGTACAACTTAACTTCCACATTGATTAAGGAGATATGCCTATAGCTAGCATAAGAAGAGGTATCCTTGCCATCTTTTGGGAGAACCACAATCTTAGTGGATAAAATCGTAGGGGGTGGAGGTGAACCAGAGAGAAAAGAATTGAACAGGGTGGAGAAATAAGGCAGAAGGCCGCAGTGAAGCCATCTGGACCTGGTGCCTTAGAAGGACATAGTGACTTAAGAGCAAGCCCAATCTCTTCCTCTGTAATTTACAGATTCAGAGTGCTCAATACTGACGAGGGGAGTCGCAGCAAGCAGAACGATTGCAGAAAAGCAGACATAGACTCACAGATCCCGTGTGAATGACGAACTTTCTGACCATCTATCACGGTGCCCGTGATCCTTAACTGTCACACTCGGTTGTGGGCGCTCCCATTGGCTGAGCCTGTTTGACCCGCCCATTGTGGTCTTTTTATACCTGGCCTTTGGCATCTGTCAGGGGCCCTTTCGTGGTGTTCCTGAGCCAGTGTTGCTGTTGCTGTGTTCCAGTGTTCCTGATTCCTGTGTACCGAATTGGCCTGTTTTGACGACGCACCTGGTTTCCTGCTCCGTGATCTGACCCGGCTTGGCTGACGTTCCTGCTTGTGACCTGATCTGGCTTGTCTGAGAATCCTGCCCCGTGTTCTGACCTGGCCTGGCTGACTTACTGCTCCGTGACCTGAACCGGCTTACTGTTGACCCTGCCTCCGTTCCTGCTTCCTGCTGTTTGGTGTCGCCGAGGCGACATTCTGACTTCCGCTGTGCTTGTGGCAGGGCTGATCGTGTCATATCCTCCATTAACACTTGCAGAGCCGTGCCTCTGTTCGCTGAGCCTCCGTCTGTACTTGCAGAGCTGTTATCTCCATTCCCTGAGCCTCCTTTACACTTGCAGAGCTGTGTGTCCGTTCCCTGAGCCTCCATTTACACTTACAGAGCTGTGTGTCCGTTCCCTGAGCCTCTGTTAACACTTGCAGAGCCGTTGTCTCGGTTCACTGAGCCTCCAGTACACTTGCAGAGCTGCTGTCTCCATTCACTGAGCCTCCATTAACACTTGCAGAGTCGTTGCACAGATCTTCCGCTACACTTGCTGAGCCGGTTACGTTTCAGAGCCTTGTATAGGCGGCGGATCATCCTGTCTATCTTGCAGTGTAGTCGGTCTCCGTTACCGCGCCCGCGGGAGGTGCTATTGGCTCTAGCTCGTTCAGTGTTTGCTCTCCGTTACACGGCCGGTGGGGATATTGGCTCAAGCTCTTGCAGTGCAGGTTGTCTCCGTTACTACGCCCGTGGGGGATATTGGCTCAAGCTCTTGCAATGTAGTTTGTCTCCATTACTACGCCCGTGGGGGCTATTGGTTCAAGCTCTTGCAGTGTAGTTTGTCTCTGTTTCTACGCCCGTGGGGGCTATTGGCTCAAGCTCTAGCAGTGAGGTTATCTCCGTTGCTACGCCCGTGGGGGCTATTGGCTCTAGCTCAACTCTGCAGTGTTCTGGCCTCAGTTCCTGCTCAGCCTAAGCAGCAATCTCTGTTCAATAGACTGACGGTGTTGTTTCATCTAGCACCACTTGCTGCTTCATTACCACCTTGGGCGTGTCAAACACCACAACAGAGACTGATTGATTTACATGTACTTTAACCATTGAGTACCCTTATGTTTCTATGCCTGTCCTGTGACAGTATATGTATATTCATTGCATCTGTATACTGGGCCTGAGAAGGCATCTGTAAGCCACTATCTCTCTATTATTCTGTATTGCCTATAGAGGGCGGTCTTTCTTGTTTTGTTTTAATAAAACTGTGTGGGGTACCCAGAGTGGTGGTGTCTGACCATGGGAGCCAGTTCGTGTCAAGATTCTGGAGGGCATTTTGTGGCCAGATGGGCATTCAATTGTCCTTTTCCTCCACCTACCATCCCCAGACCAATGGGACCACTGAACGTGCCAGTCAGGGACTGGAGCAGTTCCTGCGTTGCTTTGTGACCGATCATCATGACAATTAGGCCGACCTGTTGCCGTGGGCAGAGTTCACCAGGAATTGTGCAGTTAATTCATCATCAACCGGGAGCTCCCCGTTTCTCATCAATTACGGGTTCCAGCCGTGCCTGCTCCCGGACTCATTTCAGTCGCAGCAAATTCCAGCTCTGGACGAGAATATTGAGCAGCTTCGCTCCACTTGGGCACAGGTTCAGAGGACCCTCAGTCAGTCATTTCAGCGACATCAGCGGCATGCCAATCGTAGATGGCTGCCAGCGGTCTCCTTCCAGGTTAGGGATAGGGTATGACTTTCCTCCAGAAATCTCAATCTGCAGGTGCCTTCCAATAAGTTGGCTCCCCAGTTCATTGGCCCATTCAAAGTTATTCGCAAAGTGAATCCAGTCTCGTACACATTGGAACTCCCAGCTTCTATGCGCATACATAATGTGTTACATGTGTCACTGTTAAAACCCTTGGTTTGCAACCGCTACATGACCACTCCGGTGGTTCCTGGGCCTGTGGACGTTCAAGGCCAAGAGGAGTACGAAGTCCAGAGTATTATTGATTCTAGGAGATTTAGGGGGAAATTGCAATATTTGGTCCATTGGAAGGGCTATGGCCCTGAGGAACGTTCTTGGGTGGATCAGAAGGACCTCCATGCACCTAGATTGTTACGCAATTTCCACTCTAAATATCCCCAGAAACCGAGACCTCCTGCTGGGAGAGGTTGTCTTTGAGAGGGGGGTACTATCACGGTGCCCGTGATCCTTAACTGTTACTCTCGGTTGTGGGCGCTCCCATTGGCTGAGCCTGTTTGACCCGCCCATTGTGGCCTTTTTATACCTGGCCTTTGGCGCCTGTCAGGGGCCCTTTCATGGTGTTCCTGAGCCAGTGTTGTTGTTGCTGTGTTCCAGTGTTCCTGATTCCTGTGTACCGAATTGGCCTGTTTTGATGATGCTCCTGGTTTCCTGCTCCGTGATCTGACCCCGGCTTGGCCCAGATCTTCCGCTACACTTGCTGAGCCGGTTACGTTTCAGAGCCTTGTATAGGCGGCGGATCATCCTGTCAATTTTGCAGTGTAGTCGGTCTCCGTTACCATGCCCGCGGGAGGCGCTATTGGCTCTAGCTCGTTCAGTGTGGGGCTATTGGCTCAAGCTCTTGCAGTGTAGCTTGTCTCCGTTACTACGCCCATGGGGGCTATTGACTCAAGCTCTTGCAGTGTAGTTTGTCTCCGTTACTACGCCCGTGGGGGCTATTGGCTCAAGCTCTTTCAGTGTAGTTTGTCTCAGTTTCTACGCCCGTGGGGGCTATTGGCTCAAGCACTAGCAGTGAAGTTATCTCCGTTGCTATGCCCGTGGGGGCTATTGGCTCTAGCTCAACTCTGCAGTGTTCTGGCCTCAGTTCCTGCTCAGCCTAAGCAGCAATCTCTGTTCAATAGACTGACGGTGTTGTTTCATCTAACACCACTTGCTGCTTCATTACCACCTTGGGCGTGTCAAACACCACAACAGAGACTGACTGATTTACATGTACTTTAACCATTGAGTACCCCTATGTTTCTATGCCTGTCCTGTGACAGTATATGTATATTCATTGCATCTGTATACTGGGCCTGAGAAGGCATCTGTAAGCCACTATCTCTCTATTATTTTGTATTGCCTATAGAGGGCGGCCTTTCTTGTTTTGTTTTGATAAAACTGTGTTTTATTTTAACCTGCTGGCCTGAGTGTCCTATAAAACCGTTACACCATCATACAGAGACTCATAGAACTGAGCAAAGGCTGACGCTATGGAGGCCGTCTGGTGAAGAAGAGAACCTGTTATCACGGTGCCCGTGATTGCTGCCTTTTCCTGTCAGTTACCTGAATGGGCTCTCCATTGGCTGCCTGCCTTCAACCCACCCAGTACTGCCTATTTAAACTGGGCTTGGGCACCCTTTGGTTGCCCTTTTGTGGTGTCTCTATGTCGCCTGCACCTGCATTGTGTTCCTGAGCTTCCTGGGCCGTTTCTACTCTATTGCTCTCCTGTGATCGCCTGAGTTCCTGTCTGACAGCTTCCTCGGTTCCTGCTTCCGTTGCTGATCCGGTCTGGCTGTTGTTCCTGCTGCCGTTCCTGGTCCGGTTGGCTGCCGTTGCTGTTCCTGTTCCTGTCCTGTACCGGCTGTGTTTCTGCTCCTGGATCGCCTGCAGTGTGCATTCTCCTTGGGCGACATTTTCATTGCTCTTGTTCTGTCACCCAGTACGCGGGTACTGGTTTGCTCCACGTATAACCGGCTGCTTGCTGCATTCCTTTCAGCACCGGTAGAGATAGTGTCACCCAGTACACGGGTACTGGTTCGCTACAGGTATAACCAGTTGCTTGCTGCATTCCTTACAGCACCGGTAGAGATTGTGTCACCCAGTACGCGGGTACTGGTTCGCTCCACGTATAACCGGTTGCTTGCTGCATTCCTTACAGCACCGGTAGAGATTGTGTCACCTAGTACGCGGGTACTGGGTCGCTCCATGTATAACCGGTTGCTTGCTGCATTCCTTACAGCACCGGTAGAGATTGTGTCACCCAGTACATGGGTACTGGTTCGCTCCACGTATAAGCGGCTGCTTGCTGCATTCCTTTCAGCACCCGTAGAGATAGTCTCACCCAGTACGTGGGTACTGGTTCGCTCCACATATAACCGGTTGCTTGCTGCATTCCTTACAGCACCGGTAGAGATTGTGTCACCCAGTACGTGGGTACTGGTTTGCTCCACGTACAACCGGCTGCTTGCTGCATTCCTTTCAGCACCGGTAGAGATTGTGTCACCCAGTACGCGGGCACTGGTTCGCTCCATGTATAACCGGCTGCTTGCTGCATCCCTTACGCACCGGTAGAGATTGTGTCACCCAATACGCGGGTACAGGTTCGCTCCACGTATAACTGGCTGCTTGCTGCATTCCTTACAGCACTGGTAGAGCTTGTGTCACCCAGATGCGGGTACTGGTTCGCTCCATGTATAACCGGCTGCTTGCTGCATCCCTTACACACCGGTAGAGATTGTGTCACCCAGTACGCGGGTACTGGTTCGCTCCACGTATAACCGGCTACTTGCTGCATTCCTTACAGCACCGGAAGAGCTTGTGTCACCCAGTCGTGGGTACTGGTTCGCTCGATGTACAACCGGTTGCTTGCTGCGTTCCTTACCGCACCGGTGGATATTGTGTCACCCAGTATGCGGGTACTGGTTTGCTCCACGTATAACCGGCTGCTTGCTGCATTCCTATTAGCACCGGTGATCCTTGTCTGTTCAGTACGCGGGTACTGGTTCGCTCCATTATTACCGGGTGCATATCTACACCTATACAGCCCCGGCAAGGCCTCTGTGTGCCTAGCGCAGGCGACTGGTTTACTCCACCTATATACCAGTGCTGAGGTCATCTCTGCCTGTGCACCAGTACTTGCAATCTTATGGTTTATATGAGGCTGCCTTGCCCGGTATATTGGCAAGGCCGGTAGAGTCTCCTCTTCTCCATACCAGTAATAAAGGGATAGTAATACTTATAATGTAAAAAACATATGTTGTAGGGTTTATCCCCCTGAGTAAAACAAGTGTACTCCCACTGCTGAAAGGTGTTTTATTCAAAAGTTATTAATTTTCAAAGCTGAATTTTTTAGGTGCAATATCACAGTGGTCTGAAATTTTACAGTGGCGCTGTTACTACACCATCCTATGGAGATTTATGGTCCCAGGACCAGAGCTGTCCATAGGATCGTGTAGCAACAGCGCCACTGTACAATTTCAGGCCACTGTGATATTGCACCTAAAAAATTCAACTTTGAAAATTAATAACTTTTGAATGAAACACCTTTCAGCAGTGGGATTACTCTTGTTTTACTCAGGGGGATAAACCCTACAACATATTTTTTTTTACATTTTAAGTATTACTATTCCTGTAAGGCTGCTTTGCCCAGTATGTTGGTAAGGCCGGTAGAACCTATTCCATCTTGTGCCAGTCTAAGGTTGCCTTATCCGGTATTGGCAAGGCCGGTAGAGCCTCCTTCCTATCTGCTGCAGTCTACAGGCTGCCTTGCCCGTATATTGGTAAGGCTGGTAGAACCTATTCCAGCTTGTGCCAGTCTAAGGTTGCCTTAACCGGTATTGGCAACCTTAGACTGGTTGCCCCCCATACCACTACTCACTATTGCCATGTACTATATCATGTTGTTAAATGTGTATGCCTAACCCGCGAGGGTTTTCTTTAAACTTTTCAATAAAGTTGTGTTTTTATCTTAACTCTGTGTCTGAGAGTCAAACAAACCATGACACCTGTGCTCCCCTTAATAGCATGAATTGATCGGCTTTGCAACTGACAACGTAATTTAGAAGCGAGCATCGCATCGGGCTTATTAGTCTTCTCGAATAATCAATGATATGTCCACTGCAGCCTCAACACTTCAAGAAGATTGGCAACGGTGTGGTGAAGCTTATGAGCTTGTTCAGCCATATGCAAGAAAGAAGAGAGTCTCCTACGCTTAGCCTCCCTGGTGTGCTTCCGATGAGAAGAAAGGCCAATCAACTTTTCGTGGAGAACTGCCTTATGGGCGCCCACAAAATAAGTGGCGACATGTCAGGATTCTGATTGATACCAAAGTAGTCTTCCAGAGAGTGTAAAACCTTCGACTGAGTAGCCGGATCAAGGAGAAGTGTGTCGTTGAAACACCAGGACGAAGAGGAAGGAGTCCCCAGTGGATCCAAAAAGACACATTCCACTATCGCGTGATCCGACCAGGTAAGATCGTGGATTTTAGAGTGAACCAGGTCACCCAAAAGAGACCGGAAGGAGAAGATATAGTCGATTCTCAAATAGAGAGAATGAGGATGAGAAAAAAAGGAGTAGTCACGAGTAGTGGGGTACTGAAGATGCCAACAGTCGAAAAGGGAATGAGTCTTGATCAGATCACCAGGAGTTTGGATTTTGGAAGGGGCAAAACACCCGGGGGGGTATAGAACTATCAAAGTAAGGATCTAGAACAGCATTAATGTCCCCAGCAACCAATAGAGGAGTCGACGGAAATTGTTCTAGCAACCGCGAGAGACGGGCAAAAAAAACACCATCATGGTCAGTCGGAGCACATACATTCAAAAAAGGCAGGGGGGACCCCGGAACAGTACCATGGAGCAAAAGAAAATGACCCTGAGGGTCTCTGACAGATTGATCAAGATGAAAGCCCAGTGTATTAGGTAACAAAATGGAAACAACATTCTTCTTTTGAGGACCTGCTGAATGAAAGTGTAAACAATACCTCCTATCCCAATATTTCGGTTCCGACCCATCCTTGAAGTGGGTCTCCTGCAGAAAGACAATGTCCGCATGCAAGGAAACATACTTCCTAACAGACTGTCTACATTTAGGAGGGGAGTTAAGGCCCTTTACATTATGAGAAAGGACCATCCATTTAGAAGAACCCACAGGTACAGAAGCAGGCGCTTCCAGAGCATGTGGGAGCGAGGACATGGGAAGAGCTTAAAAAAAAAAAAAAAAAAAGGGGGGGGGGGAAACGAGAGGGGAAGGAAAGGGGAAGGAACAAAGACTGAAAAAGAGAGAAAACGGAAGAGAGAACAAGGACAGAATCTGAGACCCAATGAGAAAGTAGCCCAAGAAAACAATAGTCAAGGTATAAGGAAATTGGAATCAGGAGGAGATCAGATACAAGTGAGGCACTGAAAGGTACCAAAGTGATCTTTCAAATAAGGATGGGGGGGGAACAACTGACGAGGGACCCAACAGAAAAAACTATCTGGGCCTCAACCCAGAAAGGAAACAGAACCCCAACCCAACCCATGATAGCTTGTGTAGAGAGGGAGAGAGAGTGAGAAGTACATATCCAAAAACAGAGATGAGGGTGGATGACCCCAAGCACACCCATAAAAATCCCAAAAGCTCTGGACAGTGTGAATAAGAGTGACTATAACCCCCCGCCACAGAAAGGGTGAAGAGAGTGAGCAATAGCAAACAGTTCCCAAGGGTGCTATTTACCCGCCCCCAATAAAACTTGAAAAAAATCCCAATGTAGCAGCGGGTCCAAGGCATGGCCACCCGTGCCGAACCGAGTCCACGCTAAAGGCCCAAACTCAGTCCACAGTAGGCAAACCCCCAAACGAAGCAGCACTCCCCTCCTCCCTACTGCCCACCCATCCTGTAAACACCAAACCTGGAAGCTGAACAGCAGCCTCCAGACACCAGGTAGGAGTGCGTACTAGGGTCCTGAGGGCCCCGCGGAAGCCCCTGAAAGTGCCCAGAGGCATTTCAGTCACAGAATAAAGCCCAACTAAGCAAACGTTAAAGTGAACACGATCCCTTTATGCACATCCACGCGGAGGAGTCGCCCCCAGCCAACCAGGCCCACATAGAACACACAGGCCCGACCCACCGGGGACAAGTCCCCCACCCGGAGGAGCAAATGTATGCCTAGTAGCAGAGCAAACAATACAACATACAGTCACAGTGTGAAGTGCCACATTGCCGCAGTAGAGTAAATATAATCTCCCAACATGCATCCACACAGAGGAGTCGCCCCCAGACGACCGGGCCCACCTGAAACACACAGGCCCGTGCCTCCCGGGACAAGTCCCCCACCCAGAGGCCAATGCCCCCACAAACCCAGGGAGACATAAAAGGGACAGGGCACCGCAAATACAAGCTCCCCATATGCATCCACACGGAACAGTTGCCCCCAGCCGACTGGGCCCACATGAAACACAGAGACCCAAGCCGTCGGGGACAAGTCCCCCACCCCCACGAACCCAGGGAGACAAAAAAGGGAACAGGAGCCACAAATGAGAACAAGCAGTGAGCAGCACCCCCCCCCCCCAATCACATTAAACCCGTAAGTGGAGCACCATCCTCCCTCCGATGGGAGAGAGTGCGTACCAGGCACACGAGGACCCCATGGAGACCAAATCGTGTGACAGGAGGCTAACTGCACATAGCAAACATATCCAGAAGAGAGTCCCATGAAGCAGCCCTAAAACCGACAACCAACTCCCCCCAGCTCCTGCGTGGGGGAGTCACCCCCAGTTGACCAGCCCCACCAACAAACTAGGGGACCGAACGGCAGGGGACAAGCCCCCCACCCAAGCATCAATAACTCCACCAGCCCCACACATATATACAAGTAACGGGTCACAGTGCATCTAAAATAAAATGTCCCTGTGAAAACCAGAAGAAAAGCGTGGAGGGATAACCCACAATTACAGGATGGAAGAGGCTAGGAAAACATCCGAGAGACCCCCCACTAGGGGAGATAAGGCCTTAAACCCAGATGAAGTCAAAGTCATAGACCGCTCGCCCACAATGGAGGCCAAATTTAGCATCCTGCCACAATACACGGCCAGCCTCCTAGGTAAAAGGCAGAGGAACCGCCCCGAAGTGGCCAGACATTCCATGGCAGGCCTAGACGTAGTGGGACATGAGCCCCCTGACAAAGCAGTCCATCAAGGGGATACAGTAGAGGGCTCCACCACTGTAGATTTCCTGCAGTCGGAAGGCTCAAAGTCCTCATAGAGGGAACGCAACTCAGGCGTCATACTGAGACCAAGGCGGGACAAGAAAGACTGGAGAAATGCTGTTACTCCATTTTGCATGACTTGGAGCCGAAAGCAAAAGCCCCATCGGAATGCCAGGCCTTGAGATCAGAGGAGAGCAGTCAGTGGACGTAGAGTGTGGCTGTTCTGCAGTGTGGACTGGGCCAAATCAGCTTACAAGTGCGGGTAGACATCCTCCAGAACTGGTGTACAAGCACAGGCTGCCTTTAGAACTGCCTCCTTGGTGGCAAAAAAGGTGAACTTCACGATTACATCTCTCGGTGGGTCTTTGGCAGCAGGCCTAGGCTGCAGCGCCTTATGGGCCCTGTCCAAGGCCAGCATGTCCAATGACTGGATTTCAGGCAAGATAACTCCTCATGGAGATCAGCACAGGAGCATTCCGCGTCCTCCATCTTGGACTCCAAAGCATCCGTGCGGCCTGAGAGATGGTGAATATCCACGTGTAGAAGCTGCACACTAGCCTGTACTTTGGCTGATAGATCCTGCTTAACCGAAAGGAGAAGATCACGGAGCTAGTCCATGTCTTGTTTACTGCAGAGCGGAGGCGCTTCAGGTAAATCCTTAGGCGGGCTCTGCGTACCTGGTGCTGTATCCTTCTTCATTTTGAAGAAATCTTGCGGAGGAACAACTTTCTGGGTTCTACTGGACATGATGAGAGTGAATACACTCAGAAGAGCTAAAAAGGGTCGGTTGAATGGCTAAAGAAAGCGTCATTAGGCCGGGAAATGCAGGAGCAATAGTAGCACACGACCATTCCAATCGAGCAGTAGACCATGCCCCCCAATATTTTTATTTTCCAAAGGAAAAAAAATTACTTTCAGTGGAAATAAGGCACTAATGCTGGATGCCTGCCACACAACAACTGTCAGAAGGGCTGTGTCACTCTGAAAATTATTAATAACACAAATTCCTAATATTTTTATTTTCAACAGGAACAAAACTGACTTGCATTGGCAATAAGGAACCAATGCTGGATGCTTGGTCACAGGATAACTGTCAGACTGGCTGTGTCACTCTGAAAATTATTATTTACACAAATTCCTAATATTTTTATTTTCAACAGGAACAAAAATGACTTGCAGTTGCAATAAAGCACTAATTCTGGATGTCTACCTGCCTTCACAACTGTCAGTCTAGATGTGTCACTCTGAAAATTATTACTTACACAAATTACTAATATTTTTGTTTTCAACAGTTACAAAAATGACTTGCAGTGGCAATAAGGCACTAATGCTGGATGTCTGCCTGCCTACACAACTGTCAGACTGGCTATGTTACTATGAAAATTAATATTTACACAAATTCCTAATATTTTTATTTTCAACAGGAACAAAAATGACTTGCAGTGGCAATAAGGCACTAATGCTGTATGCCTGGCCACACAACAACTGTCAGACTGGCTTTGACACTCTGAAAATTATTATTTACACAGATTCCTAATATTTTTATTTTAACAGGAACAAAGATGACTTGCAGTTGCAATAAGGCACTAATTCTGGATGTCTACCTGCCTTCACAACTGTCAGTCTAGATGTGTCACTCTGAAAATGTCTACTTACACAAGTTCCTAATATTTTTATTTTCAACAGGAACAAAAATGACTTCCAGTGGCAATAAAGCACTAATGATGGATGCCTGGTGACACAACAACTGTCAGACTTGCTGTATCACCCTGAAAATTATTATTAAAGGGATAAAAATACTTAAAATACAAAAACAGCAATTCCAATTAATATTTGTAGTATTTGTTCCCTGGAGAGTGTTATTTCAATAATGTCAGAGTTGTAGTTCAAGAGTAATTGATTGATAAAGTTTCCCCCTCCTGCCCCTTTTACCTAGTGTAACACTGCTCACCTCAGATCTGGAAGCTGGTTGCTTAACCAGACAGATCACAGCAAGGGACAATCTTCTTACTTTAAGAACAATGAAAACCCTGATCCCTTAACAGCTTATCTTAATTGAAGACTGTCCCTCTCTGCAATCTACCTGGGCACCTCCCTGCTGCTCTGAGCTGAGCAGTGTTATATCAGCAAAAGGGGCGAGAGGGAGATACTTTGTCATTCAATTACTCTTGAACTACAACTCTGACAGAATTGAAATAAAACGACAACTGTCAGACTGGCTGTGTCACTCTGAAAATTATTATTAATACAAATTCCTAATATTTTTATTTCCAACAGGAACAAAAATGACTTGCACTGGCAATAAGGCACTAGTGCTGGATGCTTGTCGACACGGCAAACGGTCAGACTGGCTGTGTCACTCTAAAAATTATTATTAAAGGGATAGAAATACTTCTCAAAAACAGCAACTCCAATTAATCTTCGTAGTATTTGAGCCTTGGACAGTTTTATTTCAGTACTGTCCGAGTTGTAGTACAAGAGTAATTGAATGATAACGTTTTTTCCCTCCCACCCCTTTTACCTAGTGTAATACTGCTTAGCTCAGATGTGGAATCAGGTTGCTTGACCAGACAGATCACAGCAAGGGACAATCTGCTTACTTTGAGAACAATGAAAACTCTGCCTCCTTGACAAGTTTTTAAGCTTATTTTAATTGAAGATTGTCTCTCTGCAATCTGTCTAGGCACCTCACTGCTGCTCTAAGCTGAGAAGTGTTATATCAGTAAACGGGAAGGGAGGGGGATACTTTGTAAATCAATTATTAATGAACTAAACTCTGACAGAATTTAAATAACACTCTCCAAGACCCGAATGATTAATTAGAGCTTCTTTTATTATAAAACATTACAATCCCTTTAACACAAATTCCTAATATTTTTATTTTCAACAGGAACAAAAATGACTTGCAGTTGCAATAAGGCACTAATGCTGAATGCCTATCTGCCTAACCAACTGTCAGACTGGCTGTGTCACGCTGAAAATTATTATTAACAGAAATTCCTAATATTTTTATTTTCAACAGGAACAAAAATGACTTGCAGTGGTATAGAGCAATGATGGTGGATGCCTGCCAGTCTACACAACTGTCAGACTGGCTGAATCACTCTGAAATTATTATTTACACAAATTCCTAATATTTTTATTTTCAACAGGAACAAAAATGACGTGCAGTGGTATAAAGCAATGATGATGGATGCCTGCCAGTCTACACAACTGCCATACTGCCACAAATTCCTTAGATTTTTATTTTCAACAAGAACAAAATGATTTGCAGAGGAAATAAGGCACTAATGCTGGATGCCAGCCTGCCTACACAACTGTCAGACTGACTGTGTCACTCTGAAAATTATTATTAACACAAATTCTTAATATTTTTATTTTCAATAGGAACAAAAATGAATTGCAGTGGCAATAAGGCACTAATGCTAGATGCCTGTCTGCCTACACAAATACCATATTGGCTATGTGTCATTCTGAAAAGTATTATTAACTGAAATTCCTTATATTTTATATTTTCAACAGGAACAAAATGACTTGCAGTGGCAATAAGGCACTAATGCTGCATGCCTTGCCACACAACAACAGTCAGACTGGCTGTATCACTCTGAAAATTATTATTAATACAAATTAGACACGTGCGAATTCATTCGGAGACATTCGGATTTCGTCGAAAATGGGGTCATTCGGAGACATTCGGACAATCCGAAACTCAAGGATCATTCGGAAAAAATGATCCGACTCCGAACAGCCCAGGTCCGAAATTCGTCGAAACTTTCGGAAGTTTCGGCAATCGACACATTTCCAAAAGTTTTGACTACTTTTGACCAGGACTTTTTTGTACTTCCTGTGCGCGCTCAATTACTTTCCCTCCATAATTTTCCCTCCATGTCTCTAGTCCAATTCCATTCTCCGTTTCATGCACTACTTCCCTCTTTTGTCTGTATTCCAATAGCCTTCTTCGTTTCATGATGGGGGATGGACTAATGACACAGTCACACAGACAGACAGCCTGCATTTCCTCATTGCGTTGTTGGAGCTCAGAGAGAGAAGAGATTAGAGAGTGTACAGTTGTTGTGTAGGCAGGCAGGTATCATTAGGCTAGGCATAGGTAGGCAGCCAGCATTAGTTCCAGTTATTGCCACTGCAAGAGCAAGTAATATTTGTTCCTGTGCAAAATATAAAAAAATATTAGGTATTTGTTCGAATACAGGGCCGGCCCTTACATGAGTCCCAGTGGGTCCATGGACCCAGGCGGCACTTTGACAGGGGCGTCAATTTGCCGTCCCATAGCATGTTTATTTTGTGCTCTTCTGCCAGTTCTGTGTTGCAGGGTGTCCCATCAGTGTGACTGTCAGCAGCCGGGCAGCCCTATGCTCACTCAGTGGCGATGCCTGCTGGCTGCTTCAGTGACATGAATTATGTGATAGTGAAACATTATGCCTATTTTGTATTGTTTATCGCCTACCTAAAGTCAAGACTTGAGTAAATAGGTCTACCGTCCCAGACTTGCTAGAGAGGTTTTACAAATACAAGAGGGTGCCCCCTGTACGAAATGAGTCTAAACATTTGGGATCCCTAGTATGAGTGCACAACAGTGCATGATGTGTCCTGAACAGGATTGCTGTGAGGTGTCTCCACCGAGAAGGTGCTGGCCGGGCTGAGCTTCAACATTGTGACGAGTGACCAACTAAGAGCACCGTGCCAGACTTAATCTGCAGCCATAGCATCACCCCCTCCTACTCTCCGGGTCCCGCTGACTGGCAATAACAGGTGAGTCACTAAGAGATCTGAGGCCTTTCTGGAAGTCCTTTCACTTGGAAAGGGGCTAGGTATTACTTTGGGGAGTTGCCTCGTGTGTAAATAATTTCTAGGTGGGAGATGAATGTGCATCCCTTATGTGTTTCCTGATAGTAGTTAGAATACAACTCCCATCATCCCCTGATTATGATGTTGGGAAATGCCCAGCAATTACCGTAGAGCCCTGTAGTGCACACTTACGGAAAACGGTGATATTGCTATACTAAGGCAATGCTGTATAGATGTCAAGCATTTTTTTTTTATTTCTCTCCTGTGTTGCAGTTCGATCACAACAGAATGTCTCAGTTTTTCTTTTTAACACATTACATCTATCACATTACAATCATTGATGTTTATTCTTGATGTAGTATGAAACACTACAATGTATATACACATAGAGTTATCTGATATGAGGGGAAATAAGGATAGGAAAACAAGAGAGAGGAATTTGGGTACTAAAGAGGGACAGTAGGGTAGGAGGCTGGTACCAGAAAATGAAACCTTAATCTTTACCTATGTACTAACATAGAATGTGACATGTAGTTTGTCCATGTTCGAGTCAACCACTTATGTTGAGTAGGATGTGACAGGCATGGGTTTTCGATGTTCGAGCATATGCTATATTGAAGGACAGGCATGGGGTTTCGATGTTCGAACATATGCTATATTGAAGGACAGGCATGGGGTTTCGATGTTCGAACATGCTAAATTGAATGACAGGCATTGGTTCTCGATGTTCGACGTTTGCATTGTGACTGGCATCCCATGCTGGAGTAGAGGTGACATGCACAGACTGGCAATGTACGACAATGTCCGTTTTTAGGATGGATCTTTTTCTAAATGCACACCCTGTCTGCAAAGAATGATAGCAGCGTGCACGGAGGCGCACTGCTATAATTTAACCCATGTTAAATTCGGCCGAATAATTCGGAATGGATCAGAATTTCGTTCGAATCGAATAGGCCCGGTCCGAAATTAGGATCATCCGAATTAGAAAAAAAAAATTCGTCCGAACTCGAATTTTACCGAAAATTTTGCCCGTGCACAAGTCTAATACAAATTTCTAATATTTGTATTTTCAATAGGAACGAAAATGACTTGCAGTGGCAATAAGGCACTAATGCTGGATGCCTGGCAACACAACCGTTAGACTGGCTGTGTAACTCTGAAAATTATTATTAAAGGGATAGAAATGCTTCACAAAAACATTAACTCCAATTAATCTTTATAGTATTTGGGACTTAGAGAGTGTTACTACAATACTGTCAGAGTTGTAGTTCAAGAGTAATTGAATGATAAAGTTTCCCCCTCCCGCTCCTTTTACCTAGTTTAACACTGCTCACCTCAGATGAGGAATCTGGTTGCTTGACCAGACAGATCACAGCAAGGGACAATCTTCTTACTATGAGAAGAATGAAAACCCTGATCGCTTAACAGGTTTTTCAGCAGGAATAAACAGGAATAAAAATGACTTGCATTTGCCATAAGGCACTAATGATGGATGCCAGCCTGCCTACACAGCTGTCAGACTGGCTGTGTCACTATGAAAATTATTGTTAACACAAATCCTAATATTTTTATTTTCAACAGGAACAAAAATGACTTGCAGTGGCAATGAGGCACTAAGGCTGGATGCTTGGCCACACGACAACTGTCAGACTGGCTGTGACACTCTGAAAAATATTATTTACACAAATTCCTAATATTTTTATTTTCAACAGGAACAAAAATGACTTGCAGTAGCAATAATGCACTAATGCTGGATACCTGCCTCCCTACACAACTGCCATACCGGCTGTGTGTCATTCTGAAAATTATTATTAACACAAATACCTTATATTTTTATTTTCAACAAGTACAAAATGATTTGCAGTGGAAATAAGGCACTAATGCTGGATATCTGCCCACACAACCATTGTCAGACTGGCTGTGTCACTCTGAAAATTATTATTAACACAAATTCCTAATATTTTTATTTTCAATAGGAACAAAAATGAATTGCAGTGGCAATAAGGCACTAATGCTGGATATCTGCCCACACAACAATTGTCAGACTGGCTGTGTATCGCTCTGAAAATTATTATTAACACAAATTCCTAATGTTTTTATTTTCAACAGGAACAAAAATGACTTGCAGTGGTAATAAGGCACGAATACTAGATGCCTGCCTGCCTACACAAATGCCATACTGGCTATGTGTCACTCTGAAAATTATTATTAACAGAAATTCCTTATATTTTTATTTTCAATAGGAACAAAATGACTTGCAGTGGCAATAAGGCACTGATGCTGGATACCTGCCTGCCTATACAACTGTCAGACTGGCTGTTTCACTCTGAAAATAATTATTAACACAAATTCCTAATATTTTTATTTTCAACCGGAACAAAACTGATTTGCAGAGGCAATAAGGCACTAATGCTGGATGCATTGCTACTTGACGGTTACACTGGCTATGTAACTCTGAAAATTATTATTAAAGGGATAGAAATGCTTCACAAAAACAGCACCTCCAATTAATGTTTATAGTATTTGGGCCCTAGAGAGTGTTATTTCAATACTGTCAGAGTTGTAGTTCAAGAGTGATTGAATGATAAAGTTTCCCCCTCCTGCCCCTTTTACCTAGTTTAACACTGCTCACCTCAATTGTGGAATCTGGTTGCTTGACCAGACAGATCACAGCAAGGGCCAAGCTTCTTACTATGAGAACAATGAAAACCCTGATCGCTTAACAGGTTTTTCAGCTTATCTTAATTGAAGATTGTCCCTCTCTGCAATTATCATGAAACATTACTAACACTTAAACAGAAATTCATTATTTTTTTATATTCAACAAGAATAAAAATGACTGGCAGTGGCAATGAGGCACTAATGCTGAATGCTTGGCCACATGACAACTGTCAGACTAGCTGTGTCACTGAAAATTATCATTTACACAAATTCCTAATATTTTTATTTTCAACAGGAACAAAAATTACTTGCAGTGGCAATAATGCACTAATGCTGGATACCTGCCCACACGACAATTGTTAGACTGGCTGTGTCACTCTGAAAATTATTATTACAAAATATTCTTAACATTTTTATTTTCAACAGGAACAAAAATGAATTGCAGTGGCAATAAGGCACTAATGTGGATACTTGGCACACGGTAACTGTCAGACTAGCTGTGTGACTCTGAAATTTGTTATTAACACAAATCCCTAATATTTTTATTTCCAACAGGAACTTTTCAACAGGAACAAAAATGACTTGAAGTGGCAATAAGGCACTGATGATGGATGCCTGCCTGTCTACACAACTGTCAAACTGGCTGAGTCACTCTGAAAATTATTATTAACACAAATTCTTAATATTTTTATTTTCAACAGGAACAAAAATGACTTGCAGTAGCACTAAGGCACTCATGCTGGATACTTGGCACACGACAACTGCCATACTGGCTGTGTGTCAGTCTGAAAATTATTAATATCACAAATTCCTATTATTTTTATTTTCAACAGGAACAAAAATGAATTGAAGTGGCAGTAAGGCACTGATGCTGGATACCTGCCCAAATGACAAATGTCAGACTGGCTGTGTATCACTCTGAAAATTATTATTAACACAAAATCCTAATGTTTTTATTTTCAACAGGAACAAAAATGACTTTCAGTCATAATAAGGCACTAATGCTAGATGACTGCCTCCCTACACAACTGCCATACCGGCTGTGTGTCACTCTGAAAATTATTATTAACACAAATACCTTATATTTTTATTTTCAACAAGTACAAAATGATTTGCAGTGGAAATAAGGCACTAATGCTGGATATCTGCCCACACAACAATTGTCAGACTGGCTGTGTCACTCTGAAAATTATTATTAACACAAATTCCTAATATTTTTATTTTCAATAGGAACAAAAATGAATTGCAGTGGCAATAAGGCACTAATGCTGGACACCTGCCCACATGACAGATATCAGACTGGCTGTGTATCGCTCTGAAAATTATTATTAACAGAAATTCCTTATATTTTTATTTTCAACAGGAACAAAATGACTTGCAGTGGCAATAAGGCACTAATGCTGGATACCTGCGTGCCTATACAACTGTCAGACTGGCTGTATCACTCTGAAAATTATTATTAACACAAATTCCTTTTATTTTTATTTTCAACAGTAACAAAATGACTTGCAGTGGTAAGAAGGCATTAATGCTGGATGCCTGATGACACGACTGTTAGACTGGCTGTGTAACTCTGAAAATTATTTTTAAAGGGATAGAAATGCGTCACAAAAACAGCAACTCCAATTAATCTTTGTAGTATTCGGTCTTAGAGAGTGTTATTTCAATACTGTTAGAGTTGTAGTTCAAGAGTAATTGAATGATAAAGTTTCCACTTCCCGCCCCCTTTACCTAGTTTAACACTGCTCACCTCAGATGTGGAATCTGGTTGCTTGACCAGACAGATCACAGCAAGGGTTAATCTTCTTACTATGAGAACAATGAAAACCCTGATCCCTGAACAGGTTTTTCAACTTATCTTAATTGAAGATTGTCCTTTTCTGCAATTATTATGAAACATTACTAACACACACACAAATTCCTAATATTTTTATATTCAACAACAACAAACATGACTTGCACTTGCAATAACGCAGTAATGCTGGATGTCTGCCTGCCTACAAAACTGTCAGACTGGCTGTGTTACTCTGAAAATTATTATTAACACAAATTCCTCATATTTTTATTTTGAAGAGGAACAAAAATGACTTGCAGTGGCAATAAGGCACAAATGCTGGATGCTTGCCTGCCTACACAACTGCCATACTGGCTGTGTGTCACTCTGAAAAGTATTATTGTGGGCGGACCTAACTTATGCAAATATGCGGCTGAGGTGTGCTCCCTGCCGCATAAATATAGGCCTAAGAGAGGGCCCATGGGAAGAAGAGAAAAAAAAAAAAAAAAAAAAAAAAGGGGGTGGGGCTGCCTAAGGGAGGGATTCCGAAATCTCGCGATGTAACCGAGGGCTGCCGACCGAGGTATAAGAATGTACCCCGGTCCACCCACAACTTCAGGCTTACCAATAGCCTTATACTTGTGGGTGGACCTAACTCATGCAAATATGCGGCTGAGGTGTGCTCCCTGCCGCGTAAATATAGGCCTAAGAGAGGGCAAAATAATAAAAAAGCAGATCTATGAGTACACAGTAATCAATTTATTACATGCAATTGGTATAAGATTACAAGGCCAAGTTACAAAAAGCTTGACTGATTTCTACCATAGGAAAAGGTATGTAAGTCATATAACTGGCGGAAGCCCATCTACCTAAATGCTTAATAATATGAACAGGTACTTGATGGCGGGATGCCGAAGTAGCTGCCCCAATACGAAAGGAGTGCCCTGATAAACCTTTAGTGTTCAAGCCTAACCTAGTGAGGACAAGTCTGACGTATCTGATAAATGTGGCCGTAGTTAATGGTTTCCCCAGTATGGGTAACAAGGAGTTGTCCCTAGCTTTATCTTGAAGAGTAGGTAAGTAAGCATCTAAGTAGGCTACCGGGCACCAAGCGTTGAAGGAGGGGTAGAAATAGATTTTAGTAGGGGGGCCAACTTGATTGGTTTTTGAAGATGCCAAAAATAAAACGTAATGGTCAGAAAAACGAACCAAGTTGGCAATAGTTAAGAATTTATCTGAAGTCCTAGCCACAGTGATTTCTCCTGGCCTCATGAAACCATAAAAAGCCAGAAATATGGCAGCCAACAATGTATTATTGATTTCTATAGAAAATGGTTTAGTATGCAGGAACTGACACATGACCCAAAAGAGATTCCCATCAACAGGTAATCTGGGTGAAGTTTTATGTTGCTGGGATTTTCTGATACCCCTCAAGGCTAATTTAATAGGGTGACTCACGAAAAGGGACTGATACTGACTATCCAACATAACTAAAAAGTGCTGAATACCTACTACATATAGTTTGATGGTGTTAAATGTCAAATGTAATGAAAAATGGCAATAAGATATGAAAGCCAAAATTGTATTAATGTCAAAAGGATTATAGGGCCTAAGGTTATGAATGAACTTCTGAAACAAAAACCAAGCTCTGGCATAGCTTCTTCTTGTACTAGCCGCCAGAGCCTGATGCATAAGAGCCTTCGCCCCTTGTTAATAGATATTTAATCCATCTTCATGGATTCTAACTCCAGGCACGATTCTGGAGAGGGATCTGCCGAGGGGTGTAGCTGGTGGAATTCATGAAATTTCAAACAAGATTATACTTCAGCTAAAGAATATGAATTCCCTGACGAATGTTCCCCAATAATATTGAATTTGAAATACAAAGATAACCAAACCAATTTTCTCATAAAGGACATTATTAGGGGAGAAGTGGACCGGCCTTTATAAATCAATGATACTGTGATCTCGTTATTAATCTTAAATCTGACAGTTTCCCCAATCCAGAACTTACCCCATACCGTAGCGGCAGCCACAATCGGTATAAGTTCAGTAAGGCCTGGTGAATTTTTGAAATCGGGGGACCTACTTATGTTTGGAGGCCAGGCCTTGGCTAACCAATAATTACCATGAATAGCTGCAAACCCACCAGAAATATTCGCATGAGTGACTACGGTAGGAGACCTAGCCGTTATTCTAGGTATGAACATGGAGCGACCGTTCCAACACCTAAGGAATTGCGCCCACATATCCAAATCTAGCTTAGTGTCTTCATCAAGGAGTACCGAATTTCCTTCCTGTGGATCCCCAGAGAGCAGGGACAATAAATGCGATATAAAAGATCGACCCTGAGGAATAATCCTCATGGCAAAATTCAATGTACCCAACAGTGACTGTAACTCTGCTCTCTGACAGGAATCCTTGTCAGCAAATTCTGCGATCATATTTTGAATTAGCAACAGTTTATTCTCTGGCAAACTGGCTTCCATGCTCACAGTATCTAACTGAATACCCAAGAAACAGAGTTTGGTGGTTGGCCCAATGGATTTGCCCTGAGATAATGGAATATTCAAGTTAGAAAACAAAGCTGAAATTTCCACTGGGCCAATCTGTCTCGTGTGGGAGGGTTCTATGATAAGAAAGTCATCTAGATAATGAACAACATGGTGACAATGATGATGGTTTAGTAGAATCCAGCCCAATGTATCTGCAAAGATATCAAACAGCTTAGGGCTGCTCTTGGCCCCAAAAGTCAGACGTGTGGAGAAATAATACAATCCACGCCACTTGATCCCATGCAGATTCCACAGTGATGGATGTAAAGGTAGAAGTTTAAAAGCATCAGCAATATCGGCTTTGCTTAACCAGGAACCTCTACCTGTCTGAATGATCTACTGTGGAATAATGTAGCGAAAATTCTTCCAAGGGAATAAGTGAATTGAGGCTAGGAATGGCTATTGAATGAGGCACTGACAAATCGTAAATCAAACGAGGTTTATTTGAGGCTTTACTGTGTGCCACTACTATCGGATTAATACGCCAATGGGAGAAAGGGGGGGAAGCAAAAGGCCCGATAACATACCCCTTGGAAACTTCAATCCTGATCAAATCATCACCCACCTCAGGTTCTTGCAGGGATGACAATAAATTTTCACATTCCAGCGTGCCACTAGGTAAGGTGACCAGACCGGAGTAACATAGTTACATAGTAACATAGTAATTTAGGTTGAAAAAAGACTTGCATCCATCTAGTTCAACCCTTTTCCTATTCCTGTTTACCATCGTTGATCCAAAAGAAGAGATTTCTCCCTGGATCAACAAGCCCTAACTAAATATTAATCCCAATACTAACGTGCATAGCCCTCTATGTTATACTCTTTTAAATAAGTATCCAGGCCCCTTTTAAAGGCATCTAATGTATTTGATAGCACCACCTCCTCAGGAAGTGAATTCCATACCTTTATTGTCTTTACTGTAAAGAAACCCTTCCGCTGTTGTAGATTAAATCTCCTTTCCTCAAGTCTAAGCGGGTGGCCCCTTGTCCTGTGTACTGTTCTGTTAATGAACAGGTCTTTGGCGAGCCCTTTATATGGGCCTTGAACATACTTATATAGTGTTATCATATCCCCTCTAAGACGCCGTTTCTCTAGTGTGTACAAGTTTAATTTTTCTAGCCACTCTTCATAACTAAAACTTTGCATTCCCCTTACTAGTTTTGTAGCCCTCCTCTGCACTCTCTTTAGTTCCATAATGTCCTTTTTCAGAAAGGGCGCCCAGAATTGCACAGCATATTCTAGGTGGGGTCTTACCATGGACCTGTAAAGAGGCATAATTATATCTTCCTCCCTTGAGTCAATACCCCTTTTAATACATGCCAATATCTTATTGGCCTTTGCAGCTGCCAGCTGGCACTGCATGCTACAGCTAAGTCTATTGTCTACCATTACTCCCAAATCCTTTTCATTTGTAGATTTCCCCAGGGAAACACCATTTAAACTATACGTTGCATTTTTATTATTATACCCAAAATGCATAACTTTACACTTGTCTATATTGAATCTCATTTGCCATTTGCCTGCCCAGTTACTCAATTTGTCCAAATCCTTTTGTAATGAAGACACATCCAGTTCAGACTTTATTACCTTACTTAGTTTTGTGTCATCGGCAAACACTGATACATGGCTCCCTATGCCCTCTGGGAGGTCATTAATAAACAAATTAAAAAGAAGAGGACCCAGGACAGATCCCTGAGGTACTCCACTTATCACTTTTATCCAACTGGAGAACTTGCCATTTACTACCACTCTTTGCATTCTATCTTTCAGCCAATTTCCGATCCACACACAAACATTTTCCCCTAGGCCTATTTCATTTAATTTGTACAGTAACCTCTTGTGCGGAACTGTATCAAATACCTTGGCAAAGTCTAAATAGATCACATCAACTGCTGCTCTCTCATCTATATTATTACTCACTTTTTCATAAAATGCGATCAAGTTCGTTTGACAAGACCTGTCTTTCACAAAGCCATGTTGGCTATTGCTAATGATATTCCTGTTCCAGCAGAATTCTTGAATATATTCCCTTAGCAACCTTTCAAACACCTTCCCTACCACAGATGTCAAGCTTACAGGTCTGTAATTTCCTGGCTGTGACTTTGATCCCTTTTTAAATATGGGCACCACATCTGCTTTACGCGAATCCATGGGCACCATACCTGAAATAAAAGAATCCCTGAAAATCAAATATAACGGTCTGGCCAGGGTCTGGCTTAGCTCTTTAAGTACCCGTGGGTGTATACCATCTGGCCCCGGAGCTTTGTCTACCTTAACACTATTCAATTGTTTTAACACCTTTTCTTGTGTTAGCCAGTCCCATGCTTGCTGTGACTGTTCTGTAAAAGTAGCTTGCAGATTCTTGTCCATTGGGTCTTCCTTGGTAAAAACAGAAGAAAAGAAATTATTTAAAATATCTGCCTTTTCTCTGTCCAGAGTGAAAACCCTCCGTGAACCCCTGAATCAAAAAATTCATTAAGCCTGTCGAGGGATGAGATTTGAGGTAAGTCTTGAGGTTTGCAATATGCACCCCGTCTAGTCATGATTTTGGGAACAATCTCTGGGGACAAATAGAACGAGGGTGAGCTCGTTTACACAGTGAACATAAGTGAACCAACCTGCAAGCACTAAAACCACAACCAGTATAATTATAATTGTTGCAGATTTGAGACTTGCCAAAGAACACTATAGGTCTACCCAAAAGATCAAACCTAGGGGCGGCGGGAGGGGCGGACTGACCCTCCCCCTGATTGTCCGGCAGAGATTGAATAGCCGGTGAGTTAGATAGTCCTGGGCACAAGTTAGTAGAATGTTCCGTTGATTGAAACCTGGAGCATACCGGAGCACGAAGGCCGGCAAAGTGATGGCAAAAAAGTTCCATGTCCAGCTGGCTCCAGTCCAATGTGATATTAAATTGTGCAAGTGCAGCCGTTGCTTTGGCTGAGAAAGACTTGTGGTAGTCATAAAAACTGTAACCACCATACTTATGCCCGAGCTCTACCACCCTGTACAAATAATGGTCCAACTCCTCCCTGCGCTCAGGGTGAACAGAACAAATGACATCCCGATATAGACTGAAGGCTAAAACAAACTCTGTAACTGACAATTTCTTCCCTAATCTGGGATCTTTAGTTTTAAGAACCACTGAAACCTGATGACAAGAGAAGGCCTTGTTTTCAACGCTGTCCTGGGAGGATATCAAAAGGGATACCAGATTAACATCCTTGCCTTCAATAATATCCTTCCTCAAGTGATTAGGAATAAAATGAGCTGGCGAGATGGCAGGAACAGGGCTCCCTATCGCTGCGCAAACTGGACTGGGAGAAATACCTGGACAAACCATCTGAGCCACCTGATGACCCGAAGGTGGATTCCCCAATTCATCCAACCGGGCATGTAAAGAGGCTACCGATTCCGCCAGAGTGGCTACTGAAGCCTGTAAATCAGCCAAATCAGAAGTGGATTGAGAGATAGAAAGATCTAAACTATGGCTAGTACTAGGTCTTGGTGTTAAGGTAGGGGAGAATAGGAGCTTAAACAATTCAGCTTTCCTAGCCGTCGTCGGGTAAGGAATGCCCCTGGACTGTAATTCCTTAATGATCTTGGCCACAGTCCATGATCTATATAAATTAGGGGATGAAAGGTTAGACGCTGGCCCAGGTGCATCCTGCATCTCTGGCATAGCTGAACGATCTGAAGAGACCGACATGCTTGATCCTAAACCTGCAACGATAATGAGCAAATAAGTGAATAGGTATTACTTATTTGCTGTCGGTCACCTGAATGCCTAACTGGCTACAGAAATGATAGAGGCAGAAGCCCTAACTAAGCTATATGTGTGAGGAAGGTGAGGCCCTCAACTATAAACACCAACCAAACTACCTATGATTTGGACCGAGGGGCGAATTGCCTAAGCGGTAGGCGGGAACGTAACTGGCGGTGTTATCTATCTCAAAAGAGAACCTGGCTAACCGTGACGCCCTACCTAAACGAGAGCAGGAGGAGGTACACTGACTATGCGTTGTGCTGAGGGGAAATATACGAGATTTCCCGGGGGACTGGGCTACTCCTCCATTCCTACCCTGAAAGACAGGGACCGACAGACTTTTAGAAAATAAAAAACCTATCCTACCTAATCTTAGTAGCGATGGAAAAAAAAAAAAAAAAGATCCGCCAACCTTGTGAGAAGACTCCGAAAAAACACAGTTACTTGCAGCCTGATGTCTGAGGTGACTTCACCTCCCAGTCGAAAGTCAAAACACCACGAATCTAGACTGTAAAGAATGAACCTAAGTGATGACTTGAACGCTAACAGAGCCGACTTCCCTTACTAAACTTACTCCTAAAACTTCGAGTGTGAGACCTAGCACAGATTTGTAGCCCACTACCCTCATAATACATTAATGGGTACCTCACAGCATATCCTTTTGCTTAGTGTAGAATATATAAGACACAGTAACAAAAATACTAGGATCCCTACTAAACAAATTATTCTGGGGGTCCCGAAACTACTGATCTAGTTACATGATAATGATGTGAAAGTATATTGTGGCCAGTTGTGTATACATACCAAAACTTTAATTAAGAATAAAATAACACCTATGCAAAAAGCTAGCTAATGCATTTCATGACCTCCCTAGTCCCTTCTTCTAAACCTCTGGCCCGCCAGGATTAGAGTAGCATAAATTCCCAACTTAAATTATATTTCTTAAATCCCATGGACCTTGAAGCATGAACATGGTGCTAACCTCTCATGCATGAGAAGAAGAAATGTATTCTGTGAGAGGCAAATGCAAATTGAATTACTGAAGTAAATATAAACAAAATTGGAATGTACGAAAGAACTATGAGCTGAGTTCTGTTACAGCAGTTGATCCATGTAAGCCTGAGTTTTACCTTCAGATTTCCCCATAGACTACAAAAGAGATTTCCCTATAACATCCACTAATAACTTCCATGGGTTAATAGAATCTAGCTCAATACTAGTTGTGATTAATAATATGATGAACCATTAGCTCACAGAGAGACAAGCAATGCATACAATGGGTCACAGACCCCTAGAGAGCACCAGCAGCAAAGTGACTTAAATATAATGCCTTCACTGTGCTGTACGAGCAAGGATACAGTAAGGCTGATACAAAAAAAAATAAAAAAATAAAAAAAAATGAAGCAATACACTGCCTAAACCGCGGCCCGCGAGTGGGCAAGAGAACAGAAACAATAATCATACCGTAGGTCTGTAGCGAACTGTATCCAGTGTAATGTTAAGAGCGGGATTACCGTGATTCTGCAGGGAGACCTTTAGACACTGGAGCCGAATCTGCCACTGGCGTTGGCGTTGATGCTGGCGCCGATCCCGGAACTGACAGGTTCGTCACAACACCGCAAGACCTTCCGAAATCTCGCGATGTAACCGAGGGCTGCTGACCGAGGTATAAGAATGTACCCCGGTCCGCCCACAACTTCAGGCTAACCAATAGCCTTATACTTAACACAATTTCCTTATATTTTTATTTTCAACAAGAACAAAATGATTTGCAGTGGAAATAAGGCACTAATGATGGATGCCAGCCTGCCTACACAGATGTCAGACTGGCTGTGTGGCTCTGAAAATTATTATTTACACAAATTCGTAATATTGTTATTTTCAAGAGGAACAAAACTTGCAATGGCTATAAGCCACTAATGCTGGATGCCTGCCTGCCTACACAACTGCCATACTGACTGTGTGTCACTCTGAAAATTATTATTATTAGAAATTCCTTACATTTTTTGTTTCAACAGGAAGAAAATGAGTTGCAGTGGTATAAGGCACTAATGCTGGATACCTGCCTGCCTATACAACTGTCAGACTGGCTGTGTCACTATGAAAATTATTATTAACACAAATTCCTAATATTTTTATTTTCAATAGGAAGTAAAATGACTTGCAGTGGCAATGAGGCACTAATGCTGGAGGCTTGGCCACACGACAACAATTAGACTAGTTGTGTCACTTTGAAAATTATTATTTACATAAATTCCTAATATTTTTATTTTCAACAGGAACAAAAATGAATTGCAGTGACAATAAGGCACTAATGCTGGATACCTGCCGACACGACAAATGTCAGACTGGCTGTGTATCACTCTGAAAATTATTATTAACACAAAATCCTAATTTTTTTATTTTCAACAGGAACAAAAATGACTTGCAGTGGCAATAAGGCACTAATGCTAGATGCCTGCCTGCCTGCACAAATGCCATACTGGCTATGTGTCACAGTTTTTGATGAACACTCAGACCCGACTGGTAGGGTTAAAATAACTTTATTAAGATAAAGTACATACAGTAAGTAAGGCCCACACGCCCACAATAACAGAACAGCAATAGAATGATAACAAGCCAGTCCCTTGAGTGCTAGGGAGAAATGGAGGCAACGGCTGGCTGTTGAGCGTTTTGATCCTGAACCCAATAGACTGGAGGCCCACGAAAGACTACTGGCAACCAGGACCCTAGAGGACTAGGGACCAGCTGAGACGACGCAGCCCAGGTATTGACGACAGGACCCTAGGTCACTAGGAGTCTAGAGGAAGGTAACTGGCACACATCCCAGGAGTTCTGGGAGACACGGAACCCAGCAGTAACGAGGCAGCTCTGACCCTAATGTACTAGGGTCACAGCATGACCAAG
The DNA here is from genome assembly GCA_037306005.1 of Rhinophrynus dorsalis. Classification (NCBI taxonomy): domain Eukaryota; kingdom Metazoa; phylum Chordata; class Amphibia; order Anura; family Rhinophrynidae; genus Rhinophrynus; species Rhinophrynus dorsalis. The sequence continues at coordinate 114,447,530 of CM074725.1, forward strand.
GCAACCGCTACTGGTAGGAGAGAGCCGAGAACGCTAGGGGTGGATTGAGGTAGCACAACACGGAAGGCAACCAGTGTCCCAGCACAGAGTGCAAAGATGGAATGTCACGCAACAACTGGCTCTTGAGCCTTCCAGCTAGTGCAGGAACCAAATGAGCAATGACCCTGCCTAGAGGATCTAGGTACTGAAAGGGTCCCGAAGTAATGCTTAGAGGAATGTCTGCAACTCCCACAGGGAGTGAGCCCATCTAGAATAAGCGGAGGAGGACACGTATGGATCACAGAGTAACACATCCAGAGCTATGCAGCACTTAGCCGGTACTTCGCATGTGCACACCGCCTGCGGCGGTTAACCTGTGTAAGCGGCTATAGCACAGGTGCTCAGCCTACGGTCGGCAAGGTAACGGAAGCACCACGCGTCGCTACTACAGTGGGAGCACACCAGACTAGGCAGCAGTGTGGATTCGCTAGCCAGATCAGTCAGCAACGGAGCGGGTTCTCAGCCAGAAACAGTCAGCAACGGAGCGGGTTCTCAGCCAGATACGGTTAGCAGTGGAGCTGGTTCTCAGCCAGATCAGTCAGCAACGGAGCGGGTTTTCAGCCAGATCAGTCAGCAACGGAGTGGGTTCTCAGCCAGATCAGTCAGTAACAGGAATCAGCAACTCAGGAAGCGCAGGAACTTCGTCAGGCAGGCCGGGTCATACACGGAGCATAAACAGGAACTAACGTCAGGAACAGGTACATCACGAAAGGGCGCCCAAGTATAGACATGACAAGGTTTATAAAGGCTGGCCCTGGGTGGAGTCAAGCACACTTAACCAATAAAAGAGAGGCAGTGAATCAGGAAGTAATAATGTCACCACCTGCGGCTCTGAGCACGGGCACCGTGATAGTACCCTCCCTCAAGGACTCCCTCCCCGCGAAGGAGGACCAGGCTTAGAGGGGAACTTAGCGTGGAATCGATGCAACAATAATGGTGTATGGATATCAGAATGCTTGACCCAAGAACGTTCCTCTGGCCCATATCCCTTCCAATGAACCAGGTACTGGAGTTGACCACGAACCTTACGTGAGTCTAAAATACTTTGAACCTCATACTCATCATGATTCTGAATGCGGACAGGATCAGGAACCACCGGAGAAGAGGTATAGTGGTTACAAACCAGAGGTTTGAGTAGAGGTACATGAAAGGCATTATGAATTTTCATGCTTGCGGGAAGTTCCAAAGCATAGGAAACAGGATTGACCCTCCTGAGGACTTTGAATGGTCCAACAAAACGTGGGGCAAATTTGCTGCAAGGGGTTTGTAGATTCAGGTTCCTAGAAGAAAGCCACACACGGTGGCCGGCATCCTCCTGTTATTAGCATGCCGTTGATAACGTTGGAAGGACTCACATAGTGAGGTTTGTACTTGTGCCCACGTGGAGCAGAGTTGCCGGAGATGTTCGTCAAGGGCTGGCATCTGCTGCTCCTGAAATGAATCCGGGAGCAAAGATGGTTGAAACCCATAGTTGACAAGAAAGGGTGAGCTCCCGGATGAGGTATTAATGGCACAGTTTCTGGTGAACTCCGCCCAAGATAGCAGCTCAGCCCAGTTATCATGGTTGTTGGACACAAAGCAACAAATGAATTGTTCAAGCCCTTGGTTAGAGCGACCCCATTCGTCTGTGGGTGATAAGCAGACGAGTATGATAATTGAATGCCCATCTGATTTCAAAATGCCCTCCAAAATATGGATACAAGCACCCTGGGTACACCATGGAGTCTAAATACCTCTTTGGCGAATACTACCACCAGCTCCTTCGCGGAAGGCAGACCGGGGAGGGGCACAAAATGGGCCATGTTCGAAAATCTGTCCACCACCATCAAGATATACGTGTAGCCCTTCGAGACTGGTAATTCGCCCAAAAAATCAATCGATACATGAGACCATGGTCGGTCGCCATTAGGAATAGGCTGTAGAAGACCCACTGGCAGATGCCTCGGTGACTTAGAATGAGCACACACAGTACAAGCGGCAGTGAAGTTAGCCCAATCAGTTCTCAGAGTGGGCAACCAGAAAATTCGAGACAGTGACCAGACTAACTGATCTCTGCCCACATGACCTGCAGCCCGAGAAGCATGATAGGTCTCGAGTAATCTGGTCCGAAAAGGTTCAGCCACAAAACATTTTCCCACAGGCTTTTCAGGGGGGGACTCAGCCTGTGTTGCCAAGATCTCCTGGCCGAGTGGAGAAGTGATGTGTCACGGTTTGTTTTGACTCTCAGACACAGAGTTAAGATAAAAACACAACATTACTGAAAGTTAATGAGAACCCTTGCGGGTCCTGACATACACATATATATCGACACACAATAGTACAAAGTAGTAGTGAACAATGGTACAGAGTAAATGGATAGGCTCTACCGGCCTTACCAATTACCAGGTAAGGCAGCCTGGAGGCTGGCAAACGGGATGGAGAAGGCTCTACCGGCCTTGCTAAAATACCGGGCAACGCAGCCTTAACACTGGCACAACGAGAAAGTAGGCTCTACCGACCTTGCCAATATACCGGGCAAGGCAGCCTAGAAACTGACGCACAGGAATAGTTGGCTCTACCGGCCTTACCAAAATACCGGGCAAGGCAGCCTAGATACTGACACTCAGGAATAGTTGGCTCTACCGGCCTTACCAAAATACCGGGTAAGGCAGCCTAACAAGGACACAGAGTAGGCAAGTACTGGTGCTGTAACGGAGGTGTCCTCAGCGACCGGAGAAAGTGATGGAGCAAACTAGTCGCAAGATCTGGACAACACGGAGGCCTACCGGTGCTGTATAGGAGTCAGCAAGCAACCGGTGAATATTGGAGCAAACCAGTACCCGCATACTGGACAACACAGAGACACTGCCGGTGCTGTATAGGAGACCTCAAGCGACCAGTGAATATAGCAGCAAACCAGTACCCGCGTACTGGACAACATGGAGACACTACCGGTGCTGTATAGTAGACAGCAAGCAACCGGTGAATATTGGAGCTAACCAGTACCCGCATACTGGACTACATAAGGACACTACCGGTGCTGTGTAGGAGGCAGCAAGCAACAGGTGAATGTTGGAGCGTACTGGACTACACAAGGACACTACCGGTGCTGTGTAGGAGGCAGCAAGCAACCGATGAAAGTAGGAGCAAACCAGTACCCGCGTACTGGACTACACATGGGCACTACCGGTGCTGTATGGGAAGCCGCAAGCAACCGGTGAAATGGAGCAAACCAGTACCCGCGTACTGGACTACACTGCAACACTACCGGTGCTGTATAGGTGGCAGTAAGCAACTGGAGAGAATAGGAGCAAACCAGTACCTGCGTACTGGACAACACGGAGATGCTAGCAGTGCTGAATGGAAGGCATTAAGTAACCGGTGGACCGTAGGAGCAAACCAGTACCCGCTTACTGGACACACGAAGGCCCTACCGGTGCGGTATAGGAGGCAGCAAGCATCCATGAGTATGGAGCACACCAGTACCCGTGTACTAGACTACAGGGAATCACAACCGGAGCTGTAACGGAGCAAACCAGTACCCGCGTACTGGACTACACGGAATACGCCCAGTGATCGGAATGTCGCCCAAGCAACCATGAGAACGGAGAGAATCCTAACAAAATCCAGGAGCAGGAGCAACAGCCAGGCCGGGACAGAAAGCTGGAACAGTAACGGCAGTCAACCGGATCAGGAACGGAAGCAGGAACGTCAGCCCAAACCGGATCAGGAACGGAGGCAGGAACCACTACAGCAAAGAAGGCTGTCAGTCAGGTAGGCAGGCGGACACTGGAGCGTAGCTGATTCAGCCAAGGCCCAGGGAACACAGAAATACAAATGCAGGTGGCTACTGACATAGAGACACCACGAAAGGGCCCCCAAAGGGTGCCAGAACCCAGTCTATATAGGCAATACTGGGCAGACTAAAGACAGGCAGCCAATGGAGAGCCCTAACAGATAACTGATAGGAAAAGGCAGCAATCACGGGCACCGTGATAGTAAACCCCTCTCAAAGACCCCCCCCCCCTTCTAGAAGAGGGACCTGGTTTCTGAGGGTACTTGGAATTAAAAATTTGCAGTAATTTGGGAGCATGAAGGTCCGTACTATCCACCCAGGATTGTTCTTCCGGACCATAACCCTTCCAATGTACCAAATACTGCAATTTTCCTCTAAGTCTGCGGGAGTCAATGATACTCTGAACTTCGTACTCCTCCTGACCCTCTACCTCTATAGGCCCTGGCACCACAGGCTTAGTGGTATAACGATTGCATACAAGAGGTTTGAGGAGAGACACATGGAACACATTATGAATGCGCATGGATGCAGGGATATCCAAGGCATAAGAGACAGGGTTGATTTTATGAATCACCGTATACGGACCAATAAATCGAGGAGCCAGTTTGTTAGAAGGGACTTGTAATTTGAGGTTTCTGGAGGATAGCCATACTGTCCCCAACCTGGAAGGAAACCGCTGGCAGCCATCTATGATTAGCGTGACGCTGATGGCGCTGAAAAGACTGGCTGAGTGCCCTCTGAACCTGTGCCCATGTGGAGTGGAGCTGCTCGAAATGCTCATCCAGAGCTGGAATCTGCTGAGACTGAAATAAATCCAGTAGCAAACATGGCTGGAACCCATAATTGATCAGAAATGGGGAGCTCCCGGATGAAGAATTAACCGCACAGTTCCTGGCGAACTCTGCCCAGGGCAACAGGTCAGCCCAGTTATCATGATGGTCAGAGACAAAACAGCGCAGGAACTGCTCCAGTCCTGGATTGGCACGCTCAGCGACCCCATTGGTCTGGGGGTGATAGACAGAGGAAAAGGACAATTGGATGCCTATTTGTTCGCAAAATGCTCTCCAAAATCTGAACACAAACTGGCTCCCCCGATCGGACACCAGCACTCTGAGTACTCCATACAACCGAAATATTTCTTTAGCGAAAACCATCGCTAATTCTTTGGCAGAGGGAAGGCCACGGAGAGGCACGAAATGAGCCATTTTAGAAAACCTGTCAACCACCATAAGTATGAAGGAATACCCTCTAGACACTGGCAACTCTCCCATAAAATCAATGGAAACATGAGACCAGGGATGTTCGCCATTAGGCACCGGCTGAAGTAGGCCCACAGGGAGGTGTCTAGGGGTCTTGGCACGGGCACTGGTGGTACAGGCATTAGTAAACGCAGCACAGTCTGCCCTCAGGGAGAGCAACCAGAAGACTTGTGAGAGAGACCAAATCAGTTGATCTCTACCAATATGCCCCGCGGCTTTAGATGAGTGATATGTTTCAAGTAATCGAGTGCGGAATGGCTCATCAACAAAACACTTGCCCACTGGGGTTTCCGGGGGAGCGGTAGCCTGGGAGGCCAGAATCTCTTCCCCCAGTGGCGAAGTGATGCTTGTGCGTAAAGTAGCCAATATACGATCAGGCTGGATTATGGGTGCTGGGACCTCGTCCCTGTCAACTTCAGGCTCGAATTGTCTAGACAGGGCATCAGCCCTAACATTCTTGGACCCAGGCAAATATGATACAATAAAATTAAATCGAGAAAGGAACAATGCCCACCTGGCCTGGCGAGAGGACAGTCTTTTAGCCTTAGAAAGATAGGTCAGGTTTTTGTGGTCAGTCTGAATTAATACTGGATTTTTGGTGCCCTCTAATAAATGACGCCATTCTTTCAGGGTGAGAATGATAGCCAGTAGTTCTCTGTCACCTATCTCATAATGGCTTTGAGCCACAGACAATTTCTTGGAGAAAACCCCACATGGTCTGAGAGTTCCTCCTTTAACTGGTCGTTGAGAAAGTACTGCCCCAACCCCAATCTCTGAGGCATCAACCTCCAATATAAACGGGAGAGATGGGTTGGGGTGGGATAGCACCGGAGCAGCTGCAAAGGCGGATTTCAATTTCTCAAACACATCTTCAGCTGCCACAGACCATTGGGAAGGATTGGCGCCCTTATGAGTAAGGTCAAACAATAGTTTAACAATCGTGGAAAAGTTCTTAATAAACTTTCTGTAATAATTAGCGAAACCCAGAAATCGCTGAATTGCTTTTAAGCCCTTAGGCCGTGGCCATTGCAAGACTGCCGCAAGTTTCTCCTGATCCATGGCAATCCCTTCTTTGGCAATCACGAACCCCAAGAAGGGAACACTGGATCTATGAAACTCATATTTTTCCAATTTGCAATACAACTTGTTTTTTCGTAAGCGGAGCAACACTTCTGACACGTCTTTAATGTGTTGTGACACATTATCTGAATGAATAAGTATATCGTCCAGGCAGACAACAACACAGGACTGCAGCATATCCCGTCAATGGCTTCAATAGCAAGAGGGGATTCTCTCTCAACCAGCGGAATCTTGTGCCATTCAGCAAAGGCACTATCCATAAAATAGCCGGCTGCGCCGGAGTCAACTAGGGCCAGAACCTCCACCGAGCAATCTGCCCATGAGAGTTCCACCTGTATGGTGGGTTTCTGTATAATCAAACCTGGGGACGGTTGAACACCACCTAGGGCCTGTCCCCCAAGGTACCCTAGGTGTGTTCGTTTCCAGGACGTACAAGACAGGTTCTTAGCAGGTGCCCAGTTTTGCCACAATATAAGCACAACCCCTGCCTTCTGCGGTGTGCTCTCTCCTCTTTGGTTAGCCTAGTGAAGCCTAATTGCATAGGTTCAACCGGATTCCCGTAACTGGTCATTGGATTTAGGCACCAAGGGAGGGGTGGGTGGGCAAAATGAACTGCTAGATCCGTTGCTTTTTTACCGTAGCCTACGGTCCTTAGCCATCAGTCTCTCACGGATCCGAGTGTCAATTAGGATGGCATAATCAATATATTCGTCCAAATCAGTAGGCAACTCTCTAGCTGCAGTTTCATCTTTGATCTGATCCCTCAGACCCTGTGCAAAGGCTGCCAGCAATGCCTCATTATTCCAACCTACCTCTGCTGCCAATGTGCATAATCGCCCACAGTACGCTTGCCCTGTTGTATCTCCATTAAGCGTTTAGCAGCAGAGGCGGTTCTACCAGGGATCTCAAATACTCTCCGAAATGTTTGTACAAATTCCCTGAAATTCTTTGTGCAAGGTTTTGCACTCTCCCATAAGGGATTGGCCCATGCCAGAGCTCTGCCAGTCAGTAGGGATATCATAAATCCAACTTTACTGCGATCATTAGGAAAGGCATGAGAGGTTAATTCCAGAAATATCTCAAGTTGGTTGATAAACCCTCTGCACTGACTGGGTTCGCCATCATATCTGAGTGGCAATGGTGCGGAAGTGGTTAGCCCTTTAACTGCAGCCACTGAGGGCATGGAATCGTTTTCCGGTGTCGAACCTGGGGAGACCACCGGACTCGGAACGGATTTGTCCGTGAGTACTGTACATTCAAGAATGGCTTGGATCGCCAGTGCTAGCTGATCCAGGCGCTGCTCATGTACATCCATCCTCCAATGGATGTTCTGTGCATTACCTTCACTCTTACCGTCTGAGGTCATGGCCCTTTCGTACTGTCACGGTTTGTTTTGACTCTCAGAGTTAAGATAAAAACACAACTTTATTGAAAGTTAATGAGAATCCTCGCGGGTCCTGACATACACATATATATCGACACACAATAGTACAAAGTAGTAGTGAACAATGGTACAGAGTAAATGGATAGGCTCTACCGGCCTTGCCAATTACCGGGTAAGGCAGCCTTAAGACTGGCACAACATAGAAATAGGCTCTACCGGCCTTACCAATATACCGGGCAAGGCAGCCTGGAGGCTGGCAAACGAGATGGAGAAGGCTCTACCGGCCTTGCCAATATACCGGGCAAGGCAGCCTAGAAACTGACGCACAGGAATAGTTGGTTCTACCGGCCTTACCAAAATACCGGGCAAGGCAGCCTAGATACTGACACTCAGGAATAGTTGGCTCTACCGGCCTTACCAAAATACCGGGTAAGGCAGCCTAACAAGGACACAGAGTAGGCAAGTACTGGTGCTGTAACGGAGGTGTCCTCAGCGACCGGTGAAAGTGGTGGAGCAAACTAGTCGCAAGATCTGGACAACACGGAGGCCTACCGGTGCTGTATAGGAGTCAGCAAGCAACCAGTGAATATTGGAGCAAACCAGTACCCGCGTACTGGACAACACGGAGACACTACCAGTGCTGTATAGTAGGCAGCAAGCAACCAGTGAATATTGGAGCTAACCAGTACCCACGTACTGGACTACACAAGGACACTACCGGTGCTGTGTAGGAGGCAGCAAGCAACCGGTGAATATTGGAGCTAACCAGTACCCGCGTACTGGACTACACAAGGACACTACCGGTGCTGTATAGGAAGCAGCAAGCAACCGGTGAATATTGGAGCTAACCAGTACCCGCGTACTGAACTACACAAGGACACTACCGGTGCTGTATAGGAAGCAGCAAGCAACCAGTGAAATGGAGCGAACCAGTACCCGCGTACAGGACTACACTGCAACGCTACCGGTGCTGTGTAGGTGGCAGTAAGCAACCGGAGAGTATAGGAGCAAACCAGTACCCGCGTACTGGACAACACGGAGATGCTAGCGGTGCTGAATGGAAGGCAGCAAGCAACAGGTGGACTGTAGGAGCAAACCAGTACCCGCGTACTAGACACATGAAGGCCCTACCGGTGCGGTATACGAGGTGGCAAGCATCCGTGAGTATGGAGCACACCAGTACCCGTGTACTAGACTACAGGGAATCACAACCGGAGCTGTAACGGAGCAAACCAGTACCCGCGTACTGGACTACACAGAATACGCCCAGTGATCGGAATGTCGCCCAAGCAACCATGAGAACGGAGAGAATCCTAACAAAATCCAGGAGCAGGAGCAACAGCCAGGCCGGGACAGAAAGCTGGAACAGTAACGGCAGTCAACCGGATCAGGAACGGAAGCAGGAACGTCAGCCCAAACCGGATCAGGAACGGAGGCAGGAACCACTACAGCAAAGAAGGCTGTCAGTCAGGTAGGCAGGCGGACACTGGAGCGTAGCTGATTCAGCCAAGGCCCAGGGAACACAGAAATACAAATGCAGGTGGCTACTGACATAGAGACACCACGAAAGGGCCCCCAAAGGGTGCCAGAAACCAGTCTATATAGGCAAAACTGGGCAGACTAAAGACAGGCAGCCAATGGAGAGCCCTAACAGATAACTGACAGGAAAAGGCAGCAATCATGGGCACCGTGATATGATGCTAGTCCGCAATGTAGCCAGGATGCGATCATGGGGAATAATTGGTACTGACTGCACATCAGACTCCAATTCCGGCCCATGCTGCCTGGACAGTGCATCAGCATGAACATTCTTGGAACCAGGCAAATAGGACACTATAAAACTGAAACCAGAAAGAAAGAGAGCCCATCTCGCTTGTCTTGGTGTTACGGTTCAGTACACTCAGACACGGTAGATGTTGGTAAAACACAATTTTATTAATGCACACAAGGAATGAGGTAACCCTCACAGGTCCAGTAACAACAGCAGTAACTGACACAAGACAGGTTACAAGCAAGTTAACCCACACGGGTCCAGTATGTATAACACACACAATACTGATACAGGTCAGGTAAATGAGTTTGATACAGTGTATGAAAGTCCAATGTGACCAGTGGAACCACTGGCAAAGTATGAGTACAGCGAAGGCCCTATGTCGCCTATAGGCAACGGGAGGCGACAGTGACAGGACTGCAACAACAGGCACGGGATGCCTGAGAATGATGCAACGGTGGACGCCCACCAATGACTACACAAGGCTGGTCAGAGCTCGTGCCAGAACGGAGGCCCTACCGGAACAGCCAATCACCGTGTGCACGTACTACCCTCAAGGGTTAATGTGCGATAGTATAAATGGATGGCAACCGGAAGCGCACAGCGGAACCAAATGGAAACTAAATCGCACAGAGTAACGGAGCCCAACAGACTCAGAGTGGTAGTAACGGAACATGGCACTTTCCCCGAAGGGGTTAACAGCGCTATGGTCTGGATAACGGCAACCACCGGAGGCGCTGAACTGAACCCAATAGACCAAGTGAGTGCAACACGGTGTGGGGGCACACTGAGACTCTGACCAACAGCAGATTAAAACCGGCAACCAGAGTACCGGAATACAAGGAGGCCCAGTAATTAGGAGACGGTGCCAGTCAGGCAACAGCAGGAACAGTCCGGTAAAGCACAGGAGAATCAGGAACCACCGCCAAGTCGATTCGGTACACAGCACTGGAACGTCAGCCAAGTACACCGGTACAGTCGGTACACCGAGCTGGAACCTCAGACACGCCGGGTCAGTACACGGAGCAGGATCGTCGGTCTCTCCAGGTCGGTATACGGAGCAGAAACGTCAGCCAGGCTGGGTCAGAACAGGAAGCAGGAACGTCAGCCAATCCGAATCGGTACACCGAGTCAGGAACAAGACAATGGCGTGGTCAGGCAGTCCGGGGTCATACACTGGTATCAAAACAGCAAAACTAGCGCAAGGCATCAGGTACACCACGAAAGGGCACTTGCAGAGTGACAGCCCAGGGTATAAAAAGGCTGTCACTGGGAGGAGCAGTACAGCGCAGCCAATAGGACAGCAACAATAGCAAGATGGACAGAATGTCACCCAGATCACGGGCGCTGTGATAGTACCCTCCTCTCAAAGACCCCCTCTGAGAAGAGGGACCAGGCTTACGGGGGTACTTGGCATGGAAATTGCGCTGTAATCTGGGAGTGTGAAGGTCCTTGGAATCCACCCATGAACGCTCCTCTGGACCATAGCCTTTCCAATGGACCAAATACTGCAATTTACCTCTGAATCTGCGAGAGTCAATAATATTTTGCATCTCATACTCTTCCTGGCCTTGTATTTGAACAGGCCCTGGTGCCACAGGAGTAGAAGTATAACGATTACAAACCAGAGGTTTTAGCAGTGATACGTGGAACACATTATGAATACGCATGGATGCTGGAAGGTCCAGAGCATAAGACACAGGGTTAATTTTACAAATAACTTTGAACGGACCAATGAACCGGGGAGCCAACTTATTGCAAGGGGTCTGAAGGTCAAGATTCTTAGAGGAGAGCCAAACCCTGTCCCCAACCTGGAATGAGACCGCCGGCAGCCGTCTGCGATTAGCTTGGCGCTGATACCGCTGGAACGAGGTATTGAGGGTTCTCTGCACCTGTGCCCAAGTGGAACGGAGTTGCTCCATATGCTCATCCAGAGCTGGAATCTGCTGTGTCTGAAATGAGTCCGGGAGCAGACAGGGCCGGACTGGGAATAAAAAACAGCCCTGGAAAAAATTGCTGACCAACCCCATAGCATTGCGTCATTATACCAGCCCCATAGCATAATGGCATTTTTTTCCTGTTTTTAAAAGTGGAAAACATGCATTTTAAAATACATCTGAATGCCACCACCAGAACAATAGAGTTATATGTCACCACCAGAGTAATAAAGAGTTATAATATATATATATATATATATATATATATATATATATATATATATACACACCACCTCTTGACTCTCGATTCCCCTCTTTTGCCTCTTTCTCCCACTCTTCATTCCCACCTTTTGCTTCATTCTCCCCATCTTGAGTCTTGAGCCCCCTTCTTTTGCCTTTTTCTCTCCCTTTTGATCCCCCTTTCTCCCCTTCCTTGACTCTTGATTCCCCCTTTTGCCTCGCTCCCCTTCATGCCTCTTTCTCCCCCTCCTGATCCCCCCTTCTTTTTCCTCTTGGTCCCTTCCTCCTTTTGCCTCTTGATTGCCCCTCCTTTCGCCTCATGATCCCCCCTCCATTTGCCTCTTTTTTCCCACTCTTGACCCCCCTCTGCCTCTTTCACCTGGTCTTGATTCCCCCTCTTGTCAAGTTGCCTCTCTTTACACCTCTTGATTTTTCTTTCACCATTCTCCTCCTCTTGATCCCCCTCTTTGCCTCAATCCAGCCTTGACTCTTGTCTTCATCCCCTTTTTGCCTCTTTCTCTCCCTCTTGCCTCTCTCTCTCTCCCTTTCCTGATTCCCCCCTTTTGCCTCTTTCTCGCCCTCTTGACCCCCCTCCTTTTGCCTTTTTCTCCCCTCCCCCCACTTTCCTCTCTTGATCTCCCATTTGCCTCTTTCTCCCCCTCATTAACTCTTGATCCCAACCTTTTGCCGCTTTCTCCCCCTCCTGATCCCCCCTCCTTTTGCCTTTTTTTCTCCCTCTTGACCCCCCTCTGATTCTTTTACCCGCTATTGATCCCCCTTTTGCCTTTCTCCCCCTCTTACCTTACCTCTATATAAACTCTCTTGATTTCCCCCTCCCTGTGACTGTGTCTGGCGTCTGCTTCCAGCCTCCCGCTCAGCTCACACATGTGTTTAAAGTAGGAGCGGCCAGCCTACCCGGTGTGCAGAAGCAGTGCTTTCCACGCTGCGTCTGACGTCACTGGGTCTAGGCCCGGCCTGCCTTCACTCAGTAGACGTGACCGGCGGTTGTTCACATCTCGCGGCTGCAAGGTAACAGGCGGCCGCGAGATGTGAACAACCGCCGGTCGCGTCTGCTGAGTGATGGCCTGCAGGCCTGGCAAAGATAGCACTTTTATTTAAGAAGCCACGGCCGGCCCCCAGGGAAGCCCAGTGCTGGCGGCCTACCGGGATTTTTCCCGGTGTCCCGGTAGGTCAGTCCGGCCCTGGGAGCAGACAAGGTTGAAACCCGTAATTGATGAGAAACGGGGAGCTCCCAGACGATGAATTAACCGCACAATTCCTGGCAAACTCCGCCCAAGGCAACAGGTCGGCCCAATTATCATGATGGTCAGACACAAAACAGTGCAGAAACTGTTCCAAGCCCTGATTGGCACGATCAGCGGCTCCGTTGGTCTGGGGATGATATGCAGACAAAAACAATAACTGTATGCCCATCTGAGCACAGAAAGCCTTCCAGAACCTTGACACAAATTGGCTCCCACGGTCAGATACCAATACTCTGGGTACCCCATGCAATCGGAACACCTCCTTGGCAAACACCCTTGGCAACTCCTGGGCAGGGGGAAGACCGAGCAAATGCACGAAGTGTGCCATCTTAGAAAATCTATCAACTACCATCAGTATAAAAGAATATCCCCTAGACTCTGGTAACTCTCCCATGAAGTCGATAAAGACATTAGACCACGGACGTTCTCCATTGGGTACTGGTTGTAGCAACCCCACCGGAAGGTGTCTACGGGATTTAGCAAAGGCATAGGTAGAACAGGCTGCGGTAAATGCTGTGCAGTCAGCACACAAGGAAGGCCACCAGAACAACTGCGAGAGTGACCAGATTAATTGATTCCTGCCGACATGCCCATCAGCCTTAGAAGCATGATATGTCTCAAGGAGATGGGTACGGAGAGGCTCGGCTACGAAACATTTACCCACTGGGGTTTCAGGAGGAGCATCTGACTGATTAGCAAGAATCTCTGCCCCCAGGGGAGAAGTAATACTGGTTCGCAATGTAGCAAGAATGCAATCCGGCTGGATAATCCTTCTCGGTATCAGGGTTCAATTGCCTGGTCAGAGCATCTGCCCTGTCATTCTTGGACCCAGGCAGATAGGAAACAATAAAGTTGTTGTTGTTGGTTCGCTGCACTTATAACTGGCTGCTTGCTGCATTCCTATTAGCACCGGTGATCCTTGTCTGTTCAGTACGCGGGTACTGGTTCGCTCCATTATTACCGGGTGCATATCTACACCTATACAGCCCCGGCAAGGCCTCTGTGTGCCTAGCGTAGGGGACTGGTTTACTCCACCTATATACCAGTGCTGAGGTAATCTCTGTCTGCGCACCAGTACTTGCAATCTTATGGTTTATTTGAGGCTGCCTTGCCCGGTATATTGGCAAGGCTGGTAGAGTCTCCTCTTCTCCATACCAGTATTAAGGCTGCCTTGCTCGGTATATTGGTAAGGCCGGTAGAACCTATTCCATCTTGTGCCAGTCTAAGGTTGCCTTACTCGGTATTGGCAAGGCCGGTAGAACCTCCTACTTCTCCTCGGCAACCTCCAGGCTGCCTTGCCCGGTATATTGGTAAGGCCGGTAGAACCTATTCCATCTCGTGCCAGTTCAAGGTTGCCTTACCCGGTATTGGCAAGGCCGGTAGAGCCTATCTCACATTCTCTGTACCACTACTCACTATTGCCATGTACTATATCATGTTGTTAAATGTGTATGCCTAACCCGTGAGGGTTTTCTTTAAACTTTTCAATAAAGTTTTTTTTATCTTAACTCTGTGTCTGAGAGTCAAACAAACCGTGACAGTACGAAAGGGCCATGACCTCAGATAGCAAGAGTGACAGTAATGCGCAGAACATCCATTGGATGATGGATGTACATGAGCAGTGCCTGGATCAGCTAGCAGTGGCGATCCAAACTATTCTTGAACGCACAGTACTCACAGACAAGTCTGTCCCGAGTCCAGTGGTTCCCCTAGATTCGACACTGGAAAACGTTACTATGCCCTCAGGGGCTGCAGTCAAAGGGTTAGCCGCCTCCGCTCCCTTGCCACTTAGGTATATTGGCGAACCCAGCCTGTGCAGAGGGTTTATCAACCAACTTGAAATATTTATGGAATTAAATTCCTAATGAGCGCAGTAAAGTTGGGTTTATGATATCCCTACTGACTGGCAGAGCCCTGGCATGGACCAATCCCTTATGGGAGAGTGTGAAACCGTGCACAAAGAGTTTCAGGGAATTTGTGCAATAATTTCGAAGAGTGTTTGAGATCCCTGGTAGAACTGCCTCTGCTGCTAAACGCCTAATGGAAATACAACAGGGTAGGCGTACCGTGAGCGATTATGCCATTGAATTCCGCACCTTGGCAGCAGTGGTAGGTTGGAATAATGAGGCATTGCTGGCAGCCTTTGCTCAAGGTTTGAGCGAGCAGATCAAAGATGAAACCACAGCTAAAGAGTTACCTACCGATCTAGATGAATATATTGATTATGTTATCTTAATTGACACTCGGATCCGTGAGAGATCGATGGCTAAGGACCGTAGGCTACGGTCAAAAAATAATGGATCTAGCAGTTCATTTTGCCCAGCCATCCCTCCCTTGGCACCTAAGTCTATTGACCAGTTACGGGAATCAGGCGAACCTATGCAATTAGGCTTCACCAGGTTAACGAAGGAAGAAAAAGCACACCGCAGAAGGCAGGGGTTGTGCTTATACTGTGGCAAAAATGGGCATCTGCTAAGATCTTGTCCCGTACGTCCGGGAAACGAACACACCTAGGGTACCTTGGGGGACAGGCCCTAGGTGGTGTTCAATCGTCCCCAGGTTCGATTGTACAGAAACCCGCCATACAGGTGGTACTCTCTTGGGCAGATCAGAGGTTCTGGCCCTGGCTGACTCTGGCGCAGCCGGCTATTTTATAGATAGTGCCTTTGCTGAACGGCACAAGATTCCGCTGGTTGAGAGAGAATCCCCTCTTGCTATTGAAGCCATTGACGGCAGACCTCTCGAACCTGCCCAGGTTACCTTTGAAACGATGCCATTACCTATGACTACTGGGGCGCTTCATAAAGAGGAACATCAATTCCACATTATCAGTTCTCCACACTACGCAGTCATTCTGGGATTTCCCTGGTTGCAGCTTCATAATCCCCAGTTTGATTGGCAAAAGTGCGAAATCGCTGCTTGGCCTCAGTATTGTATGGATCATTGTGTATCCCACCCGGTTAAGATTCTGTGCGCCTCCCTTTCACTGCCAGAGGAGTATCAATTCAGCGATGTGTTTAGTAAAGGAGAGGCTGGCACCCTACCCCAGCACAGATCTTATGATTGTGCCATTAATTTGCCTCCGGGGGAGGTGCCCCCTAGGGGACGCACATATCCATTGTCTTGTGATGAGAACCAAGCTATGGAGGAATACATTTCTGATGCCCTTAATAGAGGGATTATAAGGAAATCCACCTCTCCAGCCGGGGCTGGATTCTTTTTTGTGAAAAAGGAAAATGGCGAACTAAGACCGTGCATTGATTACCGTGGCCTAAACAAATTAATGTCTAAAAATGCTTATCCGATACCACTCATCACCAAATTATTTGACAGATTAAAAGGTTCCTCGATTTTTACTAAACTGGACATACGTGCTGCTTATAACCTGATTCGGATCAGAGCTAGTGATGAGTGGAAAACGGCCTTTAACACTAGATCCGGGCACTATGAATATCTAGTTATGCCGTTTGGTCTCTGTAATGCACCCACAGTATTTCAAGAATTAATTAATGATATCCTCAAGGATATGCTGCAGTCCTGCATTGTTGTCTACCTGGACGATATGCTCGTTCATTCGCAAAATATGTCACAACATATTAAAGACGTATCAGAAGTGTTGCTCCGCCTACGAAAAAACAAATTGTATTGCAAATTGGAAAAATGCGAGTTTCATAAAACCAGTGTGCCCTTCTTGGGGTTCGTGATTGCCAAAGAAGGCATTGCCATGGATCAGTAGAAACTGGTGGCAGTGTTGCAATGGCCTTTGCCTAAGGGCCTAAAAGCTATTCAGCGATTTCTGGGTTTCACTAATTATTATAGAAAATTTATTAAGAATTTTTCCACAATTGTTAAACCTTTGTCTGACCTCACGCACAAGGGTGCCAATCCCTCCCAGTGGTCGGTGGCTGCTGAAGATGCTTTTGAGAAATTGAAATCCGCTTTTGTCAACACTCCTGTGTTATCCCACCCCAACCCATCTCTCCCGTTTACATTGGAGGTGGATGCCTCAGAGATCGGGGTTGGGGCAGTTCTTTCTCAAAGACCTGTGAAAGGAGGAACTCTCAGACCTTGTGGGTTTTTCTCCAAAAAATTGTCAGTGGCCCAGAGTAATTATGAGATAGCTGACAGAGAATTACTGGCTATCATTCTTGCCCTGAAGGAATGGCGTCACTTATTAGAGGGCACTAAAAATCCAGTATTAATTGTGACTGACCACAAAAACTTAACTTATCTCTCTGAGGCTAAAAGATTGTCTTCTCGCCAGGCCAGGTGGGCACTGTTCCTCTCTCGATTCAATTTCATTGTATCATATCTGCCTGGGTCCAAGAATGTTAGGACGATTGCTCTGTCTAGACAATTTGAGCCTGAAGTAGACAGGGACGAGGTCCCAGCACCTATAATACAGCCTGATCGTATATTGGCCACTCTACGCACAAGTATCACTTCACCACTAGGGGAAGAGATATTGGCCTCCCAGGCTACCTCTCCCCCAGAAACCCCAGTGGGCAAGTGCTTTGTCGATGAGCCATTTTGCACTCGATTGCTTGAGACATACCATTCCTCTAAAGCCGCGGGGCATATTGGTAGAGATCAATTGATTTGGTCTCTCTCACAAGTCTTTTGATGGCCCTCCCTAAGGGCAGATTGTGCTGCATTTACCAATGCCTGTACCACCTGTGCATGTGCCAAGACCCCAAGACACTTCCCTGTGGGCCTACTCCAGCTGGTGCCTAATGGCGAACGTCCCTGGTGCCATGTTTCCATTGATTTTATCAGAGAGTTGCCAGTGTGTAGAGGGTATTCCTTCATACTTATGGTGGTGGACAGGTTTTCTAAAATGGCTCATTTCGTGCCCCTCCATGGCCTTCCCTCTGCCAAAGAATTAGCAGTGGTTATCGCTAAAGAAGTATTTTGGTTGCATGGAGTAGCCAGTGCTGGTGTCCAACCGGGGGAGCCAGTTTGCGTCTAGATTTTGGAGAGCATTTTGCGAACAAATGGGCATCCAATTGTCCTTTTCCTCTGCCTATCACCCCCAGACCAATGGGGCCTCTGAGCGTGCCAATCAGGGACTGGAACAGTTCCTGCGCTGTTTTGTTACTGACCACCATGATAACTGGGCTGACCTGTTGCCTTGGGCAGAGTTTGCCAGGAACTGTGCGGTTAATTCTTCATCCGGGAGCTCCCCTTTTTTGATCAATTATGGGTTCCAGCCTTGTTTGCTCCCGGACTCGTTTCAGTCTCAGCAGATTCCAGCTCTGGATGAGCATATCGTGCAACTCCGCTCCACATGGGCACAGGTTCAGAGGGCACTCAGTCAGTCTTTCCAGCACCATCAGCGTCATGCCAATCGTAGACGGCTGCCAGCGGTTTCCTTCCAGGTTGGGGACAGAGTATGGCTTTCCTCTAGAAACCTCAAACTACGAGTCCCTTCTAACAAATTGGCTCCTTGGTTTATTGGTCCTTATAGGGTGATTCGTAAAATCAACCCTGTCTCTTATGCCCTGGACATTCCTGCTTCATAATGTGTTCCATGTGTCTCTCCTCAAACCTCTTGTATGCAACCGTTATACTACTAACCCTGTGGTACCAGGACTTATAGAGGTTGAAGGTCAGGAGGAGTATGAAGTTCAAAGTATCATTAATTCCCGCAGAATTAGAGGAAAATTGCAGTATTTGGTACATTGGAAAGGTTATGGTCCAGAAGAACGATCATGGGTGGACAGTAAGGACCTGCACGCTCCCAAATTACTGCAACTTTTTAATTCCAAGTACCCTCAGAAACCAGGTCCCTCGTCTAGAAGAGGGGGTCTTTGAGAGGGGGATACTATCACGGTGCCCGTGATTGCTGCCTTTTCCTGTCAGTTACCTGAATGGGCTCTCCATTGGCTGCCTGTCTTCAGCCCGCCCAGTATTGATATTTAAACTGGGCTTGGGCACCCTTTGGTTGCCCTTTCGTGGTGTCTCTATGTCGCCTGCACCTGCATTGTGTTCCTGAGCTTCCTGGGCCGTTTCTACTTTATTGCTCTCCAGTGATCGCCTGAGTTCCTGTCTGACAGCTTCCTCAGTTCCTGCTTCCATTGCTGATCCGGTCTGGCTGTTGTTCCTGCTGCCGTTCCTGGTCCGGTTGGCTGCCGTTGCTGTTCCTGTTCCTGTCCTGTACCGGCTGTGTTCCTGCTCCCTTATCGCCTGCAGTGTACATTCTCCTTGCTCTTCTTCTGTCACCCAGTACGTGGGTACTGGTTCACTCCACGTATAACCGGCTGCTTGCTGCATTCCTTACAGCACCGGTAGAGATTGTGCCACCCAGTACGTGGGTACTGGTTCGCTCCACGTATAACCGGCTGTTTGCTGCATCCCTTACGCACCGGTAGAGATTGTGTCACCCAGTACGCGGGTACTGGTTCGCTCCACGTATAGCCAGCTTCTTGCTGCATTCCTTACAGCACCGGTAGAGATTGTGTCACCCAGTACGCGGGTACTGGTTCGCTCCACGTATACCGGCTGCTTGCTGCATCCCTTACGCACTGGTAGAGATAGTGTCACCCAGTACGCGGGTACTGTTTCGCTCCACGTATAACCGGCTGCTTGCTGCATTCCTTACAGCACCGGTAGAGCTTGTGTCACCCAGTCGTGGGTACTGGTTTGCTCCTTGTCAACCGGTTGCTTGCTGCGTTCCTTACTGCGCCGGTGGATATTGTGTCACCCAGTACGCGGGTACTGGTTCGCTCCACGTATAATCGGCTGCTTGCTGCATTCCTATTAGCACCGGTGATCCTTGTCTGTTCAGTACGCGGGTACTGGTTCGCTCCATTATTACCGGGTGCATATCTACACCTATAGAGCCCCGGCAAGGCCTCTGTGTGCCTAGCGTAGGCGACTGGTTTACTCCACCTATATATCAGTGCTGAGGTCATCTCTGTCTGTGCACCAGTACTTGCAGTCTTATGGTTTATTCGAGGCTGCCTTGCCCAGTATATTGCCAAGGCCGGTAGAGTCTGCTCTTCTCCATACCAGTATTAAGGCTGCCTTGCCTGGTATATTGGTAAGGCCGGTAGAACCTATGCCAGTCTAAGGTTGCCTTACCCGGTATTGGCAAGGCCGGTAGAGCCTCCTTCTTCTCCTCTGCAGCCTCCAGGCTGCCTTGCTCAGTATATTGGTAAGGCCGGTAGAACCTATTCCATCTTGTGCCAGTCTAAGGTTGCCTTACCCGGTATTGGCAAGGCTGGTAGAGCCTCCTTCATATCTACTGCAGTCTACAGGCTGCCTTGCCCGTATATTGGTAAGGCCGGTAGAACCTATTCCATCTCGTGCCAGTTCAAGGTTGCCTTACCCGGTATTGGCAAGGCCGGTAGAGCCTATCTCACATTCTCTGTACCACTACTCACTATTGCCATGTACTATATCATGTTGTTAAATGTGTATGCCTAACCCGCGAGGGTTTTCTTTAAACTTTTCAATAAAGTTGTGTTTTTATCTTAACTCTGTGTCTGAGAGTCAAACAAACCATGACAAACGGCACCTGGAGGCAGATCAATAACACAATTGCAAGCCCTATGAGGCGGCAAGGCACTTTCCTCTCCCTTACTGAACACGTCACTGAATTGGCTGTATTCAGCTGGCACTGAGGGAGAGGCACACATGATCCCCGTAGGGTGGGAAATGCAGTGCTTATCACAAAACTCAGACCAGACGGTAATTTCACAAGTTTTCCAGTTAAACCTAGGGTTGGGCATATGCAACCAAGGAAACGCCAATATGAGAGCATTATGCGGGGAACAGATAATCTGAAAACGTTGAACCTCAGAATGCAAAGCCCCAATACGCAAACTTAATGGAATTGTCTCCATGGTAATCTGGGCAGGTACCAAAGGCCTTCCATCATTAGCTTCGATGGTTAACGGAGAATCTTTCACCGCCAGTGGAATGTTATGAGAGGCAGCAAACAAATCATCCATAAAATATCCGGCCGCGACGGAATCGACGAGTGCCAGGGTTTCCACGGCTAGATCTGCCCAGGCAACTTCCACCTGTATGGTGGGCTTTTGAGTAGTTGGGTCCAGGGACTGCTGAACACCACCTAGGGCCTGTCCCCCAAGGTACCCTAGGTGCGTTCGTTTCCCGGCTGGGTCGGGCAAGAACGCAACAAATGGCCAGTCTGGCCACAATACAAACAGAGGCCTTGTCTGCAACGATGCTCCCTTTCCTTTTTTGACAACCTAGTGAATCCCAGTTGCATAGGTTCACTACTCTCACCAGCTTGTGTCGGAGGTATGGGAGGTGAGGGAGGTATGGGTGGGAAACTTGACCTTATAGGACCCATATCTCTAGCCCTCTGCTTCCGGACTTTGGTTGCCATATGTTCCCTAATACGGGAATCCATCAATATTGAAAAATCGATAAATTCATCAAGCTCCGTTGGCAGTTCTCGTGCTGCCGTTTCATCCTTTAATCGATCACAGAGACCTTGTGCAAATGCAGCCACCAACGCTTTTACAAACTCAGAGAAGTTCTGAGTACATGGTTTAGAGGTCTCCCACAAAGGGTTTGCCCATGCCAGGGCTCTGCCCGTAAGCAGGAAAATCAAGAACCCCACTTTACTTCGATCACTGGGAAAAGCGTGAGGGGTTAATTCTAGGAAGATTTCCAATTGATTAATGAACCCTCTACACAGGGTAGGTTCGCAATCGTACCTAAGAGGTAATGGAGCAGTAGCCGTCAGGCCTCTGTTAGCGTTAGTTAGCGTACCAAACTGCGCTCCCGGTGTCAGAACGGGGGGGACCACCGGAGCCGGTACTGGTTTATCCAAGTGTGCTGTGCGCTCCAGAATCGTTTGGACAGCCAAAGCCAGCTGGTCTAACCGCTGTTCGTGGAGATCCATCCTCCAATGGATACTCTGTGCATTACCGTCACCGTTACCATCTGAGGTCATGGCCCTTTCATACTGTTACGGTTCAGTACACTCAGACACGGTAGATGTTGGTAAAACACAATTTTATTAATGCACACAAGGAATGAGGTAACCCTCACAGGTCCAGTAACAACAGCAGTAACTGACACAAGACAGGTTACAAGCAAGTTAACCCACACGGGTCCAGTATGTATAACACACACAATACTGACACAGGTCAGGTAAACGAGTTTGATACAGTGTATGAAAGTCCAATGTGACCAGTGGAACCACTGGCAAAGTATGAGTACAGCGAAGGCCCTATGTCGCCTATAGGCAACGGGAGGCGACAGTGACAGGACTGCAACAACAGGCACGGGACGCCTGAGAAGGATGCAACGGTGGACGCCCACCAATGACTACACAAGGCTGGTCAGAGCTTGTGCCAGAACGGAGGCCCTACCGGAACAGCCCACCACCGTGTGCACATACTACCCTAAAGGGTTAATGTGCGATAGTATAAATGGATGGCAACCGGAAGTGCACAGTGGAACCAAATGGAGACTGAATCGCACAGAGTAACTGAGCCCAACAGACCCAGAGTGGTAGGAGCGAAACGTGGCACTTTCCCCGAAGGGGTTAACAGCGCTATGGTCTGGATAAAGGCAACCACCGGAGGCGCTCAGCTGAACCCAATAGACCAAGCGAGTGCAACATGATGTGGGGGCACACTGAGACTCTGACCCACAGCAGATTATAACAGGCAACCGGAGTACCGGAATACAAGGAGGCCCAGTAATGAGGAGACGGTGCCAGTCAGGCAACAGCAGGAACAGTCCGGTAAAGCCCAGCCGGGCACAGGAGAATCAGGGACCACCGCCAAGTCGATTTGGTACACAGCACTGGAACGTCAGCGAAGCCGGGTTGGTACACGGAGCAGGAACCTCAGACACGCCGGGTCGGTACACGGAGCAGGATCGTCTGTCTCGCCGGGTTGGTACACGGAGCAGAAACGTCAGCCAGGCCGGGTCAGAACAGGAAGCAGGAACGTCAGCCAATCCGAATCAGTGCACAGAGTCAGGAATTAGACAATGGCGTGGTCAGGCAGTCCGGGGTCATACACTGGTATCAAAACATCAAAACTAGCGCAAGGCATCAGGTACACCATGAAAGGGCACTTGCAGAGTGACAGCCCAGGGTATAAAAAGGCTGTCACTGGGAGGAACAGTACAGCGCAGCCAGTAGGAGAGCAACAATAGCGAGATGGACAGAATGTCGCCCAGATCATGGGCGCCGTGAAACTTGGCGACAATCTCTTAGCTTCTGACAGGTACAATAAATTTTTGTGATCGGTCAGAATAAGAATCAGCGCCCTAGTGCCCTCCAACAAGTGACGCCATTCACGTAATGCAAGGATGATGGGCAACAATTCATGATCACCAATCTCGTACACTGATTGCATGTTGGTCAGCGTTTTCGAAAAAATCCCACATGGCTTCAGTATCTGACCAGGTCCAGACCTTTGTGACAGTACGGCCCCAACACCCGTGTCAGATGCATCCACCTCCAGAGTATAGGGTAGGTCTGTTTGGGGTGGGACAGAACTGGTACAGAGGCAAATGCAGCTTTTAGTGCCTCGAACGCCTCTTCAGAGTCTTCTGACCACTCAGAAGCCTTAGACCCCTTATGTGTCAGGTCCGTGAGAGGCTTAACAATTCTAGAAAAGCCACTAATGAACTTTCGATAATAAATGGCAAAGCCAAGAAACCTTTGAATGGCTTTGAGGCCATTGGGGCGTGACCATTGTAACATAGCCGACAACTTCTCTTTATCCATAGCAATACCCTGCCTGGAAATGACGTACCCCAGGAAGGGTACCATGGACTTGTGAAATTCACATTTTTCGATTTTGCAGAACAATTTATTCTTCCTGAGTCTCTGAAGTACTGTTGCCACATGAATACAATGTGTATCCAAATCAGGAGAATAAATTAAAATATTGTCTAAATAGACCACTACACAGGACTGCAACAAGTCTCGGAGCACGTCGTTAATAAGTTCTTGAAACACAGCTGGGGAATTGCACAACCCGAAAGGCATTACCAGATATTCGTAGTGCCCAGTGCGAGTATTAAAAGTGGTTTTCCACTCATCACCTTCTTTAATACGGATCAGATTATATGCAGCTCTCAAATCCAGTTTAATAAAACTTGTAGCGCCCTTAAGATGGTCAAACAGCTCGGTGATGAGTGGAATCGGGTAGGCACTTTTGATCATCGGCTTGTTGAGATCACATGTGTCTATGTGATTCTGAAGCTAGCAGCACTGAATGGGTTACTATTAGACCAGGAGGACTGACAGGCCCTAATAGTGCGAGGCCCTTTAAGACTCTCAGTCTGAAGAGAGTGCACAATATCGAGTAATGCCCAAATAGACAATGGAGACCAGAGCAACTTGTGGACTGCCGTAGCAGTAGCAGAAGACTAGCAACGAGCCCGGAGAGGCACCCAACCGGAGACTGCACGGATAGATAGCTGGTGACTGGCACCCACCCCGAAAGGTTAACAACTCTCAGACCGAAGTCGATTGCACAATCAGATGAACTGCCTGAGGTGCCCAGAGTAAACCCAATTTCAGCGTGAATGGCAGGAAGAGGTCCAACGTATCGTGGTGCACGGATGGAAGGAACACACCAGCAATGTCGCCTGGGCGACACCGACAATAACGGAGACTAGACTGCA
Organism: Rhinophrynus dorsalis; assembly: GCA_037306005.1. Taxonomy (NCBI): domain Eukaryota; kingdom Metazoa; phylum Chordata; class Amphibia; order Anura; family Rhinophrynidae; genus Rhinophrynus; species Rhinophrynus dorsalis. The sequence goes on from CM074725.1 coordinate 114,471,908, forward strand.
AGCGTATAGAGGTACGAGGTACTGTTCGGAGACAGAGAGGATCCTGGATAACAACCCCACCAGAGACTGGATGGGGCATCAGCAGGAGAGATGCACAGCCAAAGGAGCCCAACCGGGTTGGGTTGGTACACAGGGAGGAACGTCAGCCAATCCGAGGCGGTACACAGAGCAGGAACGTCAGCCGGGCCGGGTCGGTACACAGAGCAGGAACGTCAGCCAATCCGGGTCGGTACACAGAGCAGGTACACGTCAGCCGGGTTAGTACACAGAGCAGGAACGAGTAGCAGAGTAGTCAGGCAGTACGGGTCGGTACACAGGAAGGAAAGAGATGCAGAGTAGTCAGTCAATCTGGGTAACTACACAGAGATCACACGAAAACAGGAACAAGCGCTGGTAACAGAAACACCACAAAAGGGCACCGAAGAAGTGACAAGACCCAGTATTTAAGGACAAATACTGGGCAGGACAAAGTCACTTCAACCAATAGGCGTAAGCAGTAGTGGAAACAGACAGAATGTCGCCAGCATAGCACGGGCACCGTGATAGCGGTCCACTCCAATATCATTTGCACGGCCACTGACAACTGATCGAGACGTTGTTCATACATATCCATTCTCCAATGGATATTCATGGACCTTCCTTCACCAGAATTGTCTGAGGTCATTGGCCCTTTCGTTCTGTCACATTTTTTGATGAACATTCAGACCCGACTGGTAAGGTTAAAATAACTTTATTAAAATAAAGTACATACAGCAAGTAAGGCCCACAGGCCCACAATAACAGAACAGCAATAGAATGATAACAAGCCAGTCCATGGAGTGCTAGGGAGAAATTGAGGCAACAGCTGGCTGTTGAGAGTTCTGATCCTGAACCCAATAGACTGGAGGCCCACGAGAGACTACTGGCAACCAGGACCCTAGAGGACTGAGACTACGCAGCCCAGGTACTGGCGACAGCACCCTAGGTCACTAGGAGTCCAGAGGAAGGTAACTGGCACACAACCCAGGAGTTCTGGGAGACACGGAACCCAGCAGTAACAAGGCAGCTCAGACCCTAGCGTACTAGGATCAGAGCATGACCAAGGCAACCGCTATTGGTAGGAGAGACCCTAGAAAGCTAGGGGTGGATTGAGGCAGCACAACACGGAATGCAACCAGTATCCCAGCACAGATGGAATGTCACGCAACAGCTAGCTCTTGAGCCTTGCGGATACTGCAGGAACCAAATAAGCAATGACCCTGCCTAGAGGATCTAGGCATTGAAAGGGTCCCGAGGTAATGCCCAGAGGAATCTCTGCAACTCTCACAAGGAGTGGGCTCAGCTAGAATAAGCGGAGGAGGACCCTATGGATCACAGAGTAACACAGCCAGAGCTATGCAGCACTGAACCGGTACTTTGCATGTGCACACCGCCTGTAGCGGTTAACCAGTGTAAAAGGCTATAGCACAGGTGCTCAGCCTACGGTCAGCAAGGTAACGGAAGTGCCACGCAGCGCTCCTAAAGTGGGGGTACACCAGACAAGGCAGCAGTGTGGATTCGCTAGCCAGATCAGTCAGCAACGGAGTGGGTTCTCAGCCAGATACAATCAGCAACAGAGCGGGTTCTCAGCCAGATACGGTCAGCAACGTAGTGGGTTCACAGCAAGATCAGTCAGCAATGGAGCGGGTTCTCAGCCAGATCAGTCAGCAACGGAGCGGGCTCAGTCAGATCAGTCAGCAAAAGAGTGGGTTCTCAGCCAGATCAGTCAGCAAAATGAATCAGCAACTTCGTCAGGCAGGCCAGGTCATACATGAGCAGAGCATAAACAGGAACTAACATCAGGAACAATTACACCACGAAAGGGCGTCCAAGTATAGACATGACAAGCTATATAAAGGCCCTGGGTGGAGTCAAACACTCTTAACCAATAAAAGAAAGGCAGTGAATCAGGAAGTAATAGTAACATAGTAACATAGTAAATTAGGTTGAAAAAAGACACAAGTCCATCAAGTTCAACCTTCGCTTCATACCTCAGTAACTAAGAATTTTATAGCTTTCCTGCTACCAATTAAATTAGTCTTTATCAGACCTTCCTGATCTGCCTACTGATAAACAGTATAACTCTGTATGTTCCCTTTTGAAAGAAATGTATCTAATCTTCTCTTAAATGTGTCCATTGTATCTGCCATAACTACCTCCCTGGGCAATGAATTCCACAATTTGACAGACCTTACCGTAAAAAAACCCTTCCTCTGCTGAAGTTTAAACCTCCTTTCCTCTAATCTCAAGAGGTGTCCCCTGGTCACCTGAGCAGGCCTTGGAATAAATAGCTCACCGCAGAGATCCTTGTATTGACCTCTCATATACTTGTACAATGTGATAAGGTCTCCTCTTAGTCGTCTTTTCTCTAGAGTAAATAAACCAAGTTTGTTTAGTCGTTCCTCATATGTCAAGTCCTCCATTCCCTTAATTAATTTTGTTGCTCTCCGCTGTACCCTCTCTAGTTCTAGTATATCCTTTTTCAGAACCGGTGCCCAAAATTGCACTGCATACTCAAGGTGAGGTCTTACCAATGATTTGTATAATGGCAAAATAATGTTATCCACTCTTGCTTCAATACCTCTTTTTATGCAAGACAGGACTTTGTTTGCCTTTGCTACTGCTGTTTGACACTGGTCACTGTTTCCAAGTTTGTAGTTGACAAGGATACCCAGGTCTTTTTCTAGCAATGAGTCACCTAAAATTATTCCATTAAGTTTATAAGTAGCCTTGGGATTGTTTCCTCCCAAATGCATGACTTTACACTTCCCCACATTAAACTTCATATTCCACATGTTTGCCCAATCTGACATTGTATGTAAGTCCCTCTGTAGAGAGAAAATATCCTGTTCTGAATTAATGACTTTGCATAATTTAGTATCATCTGCAAATATTGATATTTTGCTTTCTATATCTATTTCCAGGTCATTTATAAACATGTTAAAAAGCAGCGGACCCAATACTGAACCCTGAGGTACTCCACTCTCCACTTTAACTATACTGGAGAATTTTCCATTTACAACCACACACTGTTCCCTATCCTTCAACCAGTTTTGTATCCAATTGCAAAGGTTATCTCCTAGCCCCAATTTCCTTATTTTATACACCAGCCTTCTGTGTGGTACTGTATCAAATGCCTTTGCAAAGTCTAGATATACTACATCTACTGCCTTGCCATTGTCAAGGTTGCTGCTTACCTCCTCATAGAAGCTGAAAAGATTAGTTTGGCATGACCTATTCTTCATAAAACCATGTTGATTCGTGCTAATGATCTTATTTTTTGTGTTGTAATCCTGAATATAGTCCCTTATTATGCCTTCTAATAGTTTTCCCACTACAGAGGTCAAACTCACTGGTCTATAATTCCCAGGTTCTGTTTTAGTCGCCGCCTGTGGCTCTGAGCACGGGCACTGTGATAGTGTCGCTCTGAAAATGATTATTAACAGAAATTCCTTATATTTTTATTTTCAACAGGAACAAAATGAATTGCCGTGGCAATAAGGCACAAATGCTGGATACCAGCCTGCCTACAACTGCCAAACTGACTGTGTGTCAATCTAAAAATTATTATTATAACAAATTTCTTATATTTTTATTTTCAACAAGAACAAAATGACTTGCAGTGGCAATATGGCACTAATTTGGGATGCCAGCCTGGCTACACAACTGTCAGACTGACTGTGTCACTCTGAAAATTATTATTAATAGAAATTCCTTATATTTTCATTTTCATCAGGAACAAAAATGACTTGCAGTGGCAATAAGGCTGTAATGCTGGATACCTGCCCACACGACAATTGTCAGACTGGCTGTGTCACTCTGAAAATTATTATTAACACAAATTCCTAATATTTTTTTCTTCAACACGAACAAAAATAACTTGAAGTGGCAATAAGGCACTGATGATGGATGCCTGCCTGTCTACACAACTGTCAGACTGGTTGAGTCACTCTGAAAATTATTAGTAACACAAATTCCTAATATTTTTATTTTCAACAGGAACAAAAATGAATTGCATTAGCAATAAGGCACTAATGCTGGATGCCTGCTTGCCTACAAAACTGCCATACTGGCTGTGTGTCACTCTGAAAATTATTATTAACACATATTCCTTATATTTTTGTTTTCAACAAGAACAAAATTACTTGCAGTGGCAATATGGCACTAATTCGGGATGCCAGCCTGCCTACACAGCTGTCAGACTGACTGTGTCACTCTGAAAATTATTATTAACACAAATTCCTAATATTTTTTTTTTCAACAGGAACAAAATAACTTGCAGTGGCAATAAGGATCTAATGATGGATGCTTGCCTGCCTACACAGCTGTCAGACTGGCCGTGTGGCTCTGAAAATTATTAACACAAATTCCTAATATTTTTATTTTCAACAGGAACAAAAATGACTTGCAGTGGCAATAAGGAACTAATGATGGATGTCTGCCTGCCTACACAGCTGTCAGACTGGTTGTGTGGCTCTGAAAATTATTATTCACACAAATTCCTAATATTGTTATTTCCAACAGGAACAAAAATAACTTGCAGTGGCAATAAGGCACTACTGCTGGATGTCTGCTTGCCTAAACAACTGCCATACTGGCTGTGTGTCACTCTGAAAATTATTATTAACACAAATTCCTTATATTTTTATTTTCAACAAGAACCAAATGACTTGCAGTGGCAATAAGGCACTAATTCGGGATGCCAACCTACATACACAACTGTCAGACTGACTGTTTCACTCTGAAAATTATTATTTACACAAATTCCTAATATTGTTATTTTCAACAGGAACAACATGACTTGCAGTGGTATAAAGCACTAATGCTGGATACCTGCCTGCCTATACAACTGTGAGACTGGCTGTGTCACTCTGAAAATTATTATTAACAGAAATTCCTCATATTTTTATTTTCAACAGGAACAAAAATGAATTGCATTGGCAATAAGGCACTAATGCTGGATACCTGCACACATGACAAATGTCAGACTGGCTGTGTATCACTGAAAATTATTATTATCACAAAATCCTAATGTTTTTATTTTCAAGAGGAAGAAAAATGACTTGCAGTGGTAATAAGGCACTAATGCTAGATGTCTGCCTGCCTACACAAATGCCATACTGGCTATGTGTCACTCTGAAAATTGTTATTAACAGAAATTCCTTATATTTTTATTTTCAACAGTAACAAAATGACTTGCAGTGGCAATTAGGCACTAATGCTGCATGCCTGGCCACACGACAACTGTCAGACTGGCTGTATCACTCTGAAAAATATTATTAATACACGTTCTTAATATTTTTATTTTCAACAGGAACAAAAATGACTTGTAGTTTCAATAATGCATTAATGCTGGATGCCTGGCGACACGACTGTTAGACTGGCTTTGTAACTCTGAAAATTATTATTAAAGGGATAGAAATGCTTCACAAAAACAGCAACTCCAATTAATCTTTGTAGTATTTGGGCCTTAGAGAGTGTTATTTCAATACTGTTAGAGTTGTAGTTCAAGAGTAATTGAATGATAAAGTTTCCCCTTCCCGCCCCTTTTTACCTAGTGTAACACTGCTCACCTCAGATGTGGAATCTGGTTGCTTGACCAGACAGATCACAGCAAGGTACAATCGTCTTACTATGAGAACAATAAAAACCCTGATCCCTTAACAGGTTTTTCAGCTTATCTTAATTGAAGATTGTCCCTTTCTGCAATTATTATGAAACATTACTAAAAATTACACACAAATTCCTAATATTTTTATACTCAACAGGAACAAAAAATGACTTGCAGTTGCAATTAGGCACTAATGCTGGATGCCTTCCTGCCTACAAAACTGTCAGACTGGCTGTGTCACTCTGAAAATTATTATTAACACAATTTCCTTATATTTTTATTTTAAACAAGAACAAAATGATTTGCATTGAAAATAAGGCACTAATGATGGATGCCAGCCTGCCTACACAGCTGTCAGACTGGCCATGTGGCTCTGAAAATTATTATTTACACAAATTCCTAATATTGTTATTTTCAAGAGGAACAAAAATAATTGCAGTGGCAATAAAACACTAATGCTGGATGCCTGCCTACACAACTGCCATACTGGCTGTGTATCACTCTAAAAATTATTATTAATAGAAACTCCTTATATTTTTATTTTCAACAGGAACAAAAATGACTTGCAGTGGCAATAAGGCTGTAATGCTGGATACCTGCCCACACGACAATTGTTAGACTGGCTGTGTCACTCTGAAAATTATTATTAACAAAAATTCCTAATATTTTTTTCTTCAACAGGAGCAAAAATGACTTGAAGTGGCAATAAGGCACTGATGATGGATGCCTGCCTGTCTACACAACTGTCAGACTGGCTGAGTCACTCTGAAAATTATTAGTAACACAAATTCCTAATATTTTTATTTTCAACAGGAACAAAAATGAATTGCATTAGCAATAAGGCACTAATGCTGGATGCCTGCTTGCCTACAAAACTGCCATACTGACTGTGTGTCACTCTGAAAATTATTATTAACACAAATTCCTTTTATTTTTATTTTCAACAAGAACAAAATGACTTGCAGTGGCAATATGGCACTAATTTGGGATGCCAGCCTGGCTACACAACTGTCAAACTGACTGTGTCACTCTGAAAATTATTATTAACACAAATTCCTTATATTTTTATTTTCAACAAGAACCAAATGACTTGCAGTGGCAATAAGGCACTAATTCGGGATGCCAACCTACATACACAACTGTCAGACTGACTGTGTCACTCTGAAAATTATTATTTACACAAATTCCTAATATTGTTATTTTCAACAGGAACAACATGACTTGCAGTGGTATAAAGCAATAATGCTGGATACCTGCCTGCCTATACAACTGTGAGACTGGCTGTGTCACTCTGAAAATTATTATTAACAGAAATTCCTCATATTTTTATTTTCAACAGGAACAAAAATGAATTGCATTGGCAATAAGGCACTAATGCTGGATACCCGCACACATGACAAATGTCAGACTGGCTGTGTATCACTCTGAAAATTATTATTATCACAAAATCCTAATGTTTTTATTTTCAACAGGAAGAAAAATGACTTGCAGTGGTAATAAGGCACTAATGCTAGATGTCTGCCTGCCTACACAAATGCCATACTGGCTATGTGTCACTCTGAAAATTGTTATTAACAGAAATTCCTTATATTTTTATTTTCAACAGGAACAAAAGGACTTGCAGTGGCAATAAGGCACTAATGCTGGATACCTCCCTGCCTATATAACTCTCAGACTGGCTATGTCACTCTGAAAATAATTATTACACAAATTCCTTATATTTTTATTTTCAACAGTAACAAAATGACTTGCAGTGGCAATTAGGCACTAATGCTGCATGCCTGGCCACACAACAACTGTCAGACTGGCTGTATCACTCTGAAAATTATTATTAATACACGTTCTTAATATTTTTATTTTCAACAGGAACAAAAATGACTTGCAGTTTCAATAATGCATTAATGCTGGATGCCTGGCGACACGACTGTTAGACTGGCTTTGTAACTCTGAAAATTATTATTAAAGGGATAGAAATGCTTCACAAAAACAGCAACTCCAATTAATCTTTGTAGTATTTGGGCCTTAGAAAGTGTTATTTCAATACTGTTAGAGTTGTAGTTCAAGAGTAATTGAATGATAAAGTTTCCCCTTCCCGCCCCTTTTACCTAGTTTAACACTGCTCACCTCAGATGTATAATCTGGTTGCTTGACCAGACAGGTTACAGCAAGGGTCGATCTTCTTACTATGAGAACAATGAAAACCCTGATTCCTTAACAGATTTTTCAGATTATCATAATTGAAGATTGTCCCTTTCTGCAATTATTATGAAACATTACTAAAAATGACACAAAAATTCCTAATATTTTTATACTCAACAGGAACAAAAAATGACTTGCAGTTGCAATTAGGCACTAATGCTGGATGCCTTCCTGCCTACAAAACTGTCAGACTGGCTGTGTCACTCTGAAAATTATTATTAACATAATTTTCTTATATTTTTATTTAAAACAAGAACAAAATGATTTGCATTGAAAATAAGGCACTAATGATGGATGCCAGCCTGCCTACACAGCTGTCAGAATGGCTGTGTGGCTCTGAAAATTATTATTTACACAAATTCGTAATATTGTTATTTTCAAGAGGAACAAAAATAATTGCAGTGGCAATAAAACATTAATGCTGGATGCCTGCCTGCCTACACAACTGCCATACTGGCTGTGTATCACTCTGAAAATTATTATTAATAGAAATTCCTTATATTTTCACTTTCATCAGGAACAAGAATGACTTGCAGTGGCAATAAGGCTGTAATGCTGTATACCTGCCCACACGACAATTGTCAGACTGGCTGTGTCACTCTGAAAATTATTATTAACACAAATTCCTAATATTGTTTTCTTCAACAGGAACAAAATGACTTGAAGTGGCAATAAGGCACTGATGATAGATGCCTGCCTGTCTACACAACTGTCAGACTGGCTGAGTCACTCTGAAAAGTATTAGTAACACAAATTCCTAATATTTTTATTTTCAACAGGAATAAAAATGAATTGCTTTAGCAATAAGGCACTAATGCTGGATGCCTGCTTGCCTACAAAACTGCCATACTGGCTGTGTGCCACTCTATAAATTATTATTAACACATATTCCTTATATTTTTATTTTCAACAAGAACAAAATGACTTGCAGTGGCAATATGGCACTAATTTGGGTGCCAGCCTGTCTTAACAACTCTCAGACTGACTGTGTCACTCTGAAAATTATTATTCACACAAATTCCTAATATTTTTATTTTCAACAGGAACAAAAATGACTTGCAGTGGCAATAAGGAACTAATGATGGATGCATGCATGCCTACACAGCTGTCAGACTGGCTGTGTGGCTGTGAAAATTATTATTCACACAAATTCCTACTATTGTTATTTTCAACAGGAACAAAAATAACTTGCAGTGGCAATAAGGCACTAATGCTGGATGCCTTCTTGCCTAAACATCTGCCATACTGGCTGTGTGTCACTCTGAAAATTATTATTAACACAAATTCCTTATATTTTTATTTTCAACAAGAACCAAATGACTTGCAGTGGCAATAAGGCACTAATTCAGGATGCCAACCTACATACACAACTGTCAGACTGACTGTGTCACTTTGAAAATTATTATTTACACAAATTCCTAATATTGTTATTTTCAACAGGAACAACATGACTTGCAGTGGTATAAAGCACTAATGCTGGATACCTGCCTGTCTATACAACTGTGAGACTGGCTGTGTCACTCTGAAAATTATTATTAACACAAATTCCTAATATTTTTATTTTCAACAGGAAGAAAATGAGTTGCATTGGCAATAAGGCACTAGTGCTGGATACCTGCACACATGACAAATGTCAGACTGGCTGTGTATCACTGTGAAAATTATTATTATCATAAAATCCTAATGTTTTTATTTTCTACAGGAAGAAAAATGACTTGCAGTGGTAATAAGGCACTAATGCTAGATGTCTGCCTGCCTACACAAATGCCATACTGGGTATGTGTCACTCTGAAAATTATTATTAACAGAAATTCCTTACATTTCTATTTTCAACAGGAACAAAATGACTTGCAGTGGCAATAAGGCACTAATGCTGGATACATGCCTGCCTATATAACTGTCAGATTGGCTGTGTCATTCTGAAAATAATTATTACACAAATTCCTTATATTTTTATTTTCAACAGTAACAAAATGACTGGCAGTGGCAATTAGGCACTAATGCTGCATGCCTGGCCACACGACAACTGTCAGACTGGCTGTATCACTCTGAAAATTATTATTAATACACATTCTTAATATTTTTATTTTCAACAGGAACAAAAATGACTTGCAGTTTCAATAATGCACTAATGCTGGATGCCTGGCGACACGACTGTTAGACTGGCTTTGTAACTCTGAAAATTATTATTAAAGGGATAGAAATGCTTCACAAAAACAGCAACTCCAATTAATCTTTGTAGTATTTGGGCCTTAGAGAGTGTTATTTCAATACTGTTAGAGTTGTAGTTCAAGAGTAATTGAATGATAAAGTTTCCCCTTCCCGCCCCTTTTACCTAGTTTAACGCTGCTCACCTCAGATGTATAATCTGGTTGCTTGACCAGACAGATCACAGCAAGGGTCAATCTTCTTACTATGAGAACAATGAAAACCCTGATCCCTTAACAGGTTTTTCAGCGTATCTTAAATGAAGATTGTCCATTTCTGAAATTATTATGAAACATTACGAACAATTACACACAAATTCCTAATATTTTTATACTCAACAAGAACAAAAAATGACTTGCAGTTGCAATAAGACACTAATGTTGGATGCCTTCCTGCCTACAAAACTGTCAGACTGGCTGTGTCACTCTGAAAATTATTATTAACACAATTTCCTTATATTTTTTATTTTAAACAAGAACAAAATGATTTGCATTGAAAATAAGGCACTAATGATGGATGCCAGCCTGCCTACACAGCTGTCAGACTGGCTGTGTGGCTCTGAAAATTATTATTTACACAAATTCCTAATATTGTTATTTTCAAGAGGAACAAAAATAATTGCAGTGGCAATAAAACACTAATGCTGGATGCCTGCCTGCCTACACAACTGCCATACTGGCTGTGTTTCACTCTAAAAATTATTATTAATAGAAATTCCTTATATTTTTATTTTCAACAGGAACAAAAATGACTTGCAGTGGCAATAAGGCTGTAATGCTGGATACCTGCCCACATGACAATTGTTAGACTGGCTGTGTCACTCTGAAAATTATTATTAACAAACTTCCTAATATTTTTTTCTTCAACAGGAACAAAAATGACTTGAAGTGGCATTAAGGCACTGATGATGGATGCCTGCCTGTCTACACAACTGTCAGACTAGCTGAGTCACTCTGAAAATTATTAGTAACACAAATTCCTAATATTTTTATTTTCAACAGGAACAAAAATGAATTGCATTGGCAATAAGGCACTAATGCTGGATGCCTGCTTGCCTACAAAACTGCCATACTGGCTGGCTGTCACTCTGAAAATTATTATTAACACAAATTCCTAATATTTTTATTTTCAACAAGAACAAAAATGACTTGCAGTGGCAATAAGGAACTAATGATGGATGCCTGCCTGCCTACACAGCTGTCAGACTGGCTGCGTGGCTCTGAAAATTATTATTTACACAAATTCCTAATAGTTATTTTCAACAGGAACAAAAATAACTTACAGTGGCAATAAGGCACTAATGCTGGATGTCTGCTTGCCTAAACAACTGCCATACTGGCTGTGTGTCACTCTGAAAATTATTATGAACACAAATTCCTTATATTTTTATTTTCAACAAGAACCAAATGACTTGCAGTTGCAATAAGGCACTAATTTGGGATGCCAACCTACATACACAACTGTCAGACTGACTGTGTCACTCTGAAAATTATTATTTACACAAATTCCTAATATTGTTATTTTCAACAGGAACAACATAACTTGCAGTGGTATAATGCACTAATGCTGGATACCTGCCTGCCTATACAACTGTGAGACTGGCTGTGTCACTCTGAAAATTATTATTAACACAAATTCCTAATATTTTTATTTTCAACAGGAACAAAAATGAATTGCATTGGCAATAAGGCACTAATACTGGATACCTGCACACATGACAAATGTCAGACTGGCTGTGTATCACTCTGAAAATTATTATTATCACAAAATCCTAATGTTTTTATTTTCAACAGGAAGAACAATGACTTGCAGTGGTAATAAGGCACTAATTCTAGATGTCTGCCTGCCTACACAAATGCCATACTGGCTATGTGTCACTCTGAAAATTATTATTAACAGAAATTCCTTATATTTTTATTTTCAACAGGAACAAAATGACTTGCATTGGCTATTAAGCAGTAATGCTGCATGCCTGGCCACTCGACAACTGACAGACTGGCTGTATCACTCTGAAAATTATTATTAATACAAATTCCTAATAGTTTTATTTTCAACAGGAACAAAAATAACTTGCAGTGGCAATAATTCAGTAATGCTGGATGCCTGTCTGCCTTCACAACTGCCAAATTGGCTGTGTCACTCTGAAAATTATTATTAACACAAATTCCTTATACTTTTATTTTGAACAAGAACAAAATGACTTGCAGTGGCAATAAGGCACTAATTCAGGATGCCAGCCTGCCTACACAACTGGCAGACTGACTGTGTCACTCTGAAAATTATTATTAACACAAATTCCTAATAGTTTTATTTTCAACAGGAACAAAAATAACTTGCACTGGCAATAAGGAACTAATGATGGATGCCTGCCTGCCTAAACAGTTGTCAGACTGGCTGTGTGGCTATGAAAATTATTATTTACACAAATTCTTAATATTGTTATTTTCAAGAGGAACAAAAATAATTGCAGTGGCAATAAAACACTAATGCTGGATGCCTGCCTGCCTGCCTAGACAACAGCCATACTGGCTGTGTATCACTCTAAAAATTATTATTAAAAGAAATTCCTTATATTTTTATTTTCAACAGGAACAAAAATTACTTGCAGTGGCAATAAGGCTGTTATGCTGGATACCTGCCCACACGACAATTGTCAGACTGGCTGTGTCACTCTGAAAATTATTATTAACAAAAATTCCTAATATTTTTTTTCTTCAACAGGAAGAAAAATGACTTGGGGCTCGATTTAAAGGCAGCCGTTATTAAAAAAATCACTAACGGGTGCGTTAAGTGTCATGTTGCAATTCAAAGATCCGTCTAAAGAACAGCTAACAGCAGTTGCAGAATCCTAACGGCCGATACATTTACGTACATCCAGACGCATGAAACAACATGCCCCAGAGCTATTCAAAGGCTTGCGGTACTTCTAACGGTTGAAAAAAAGACACACCTAACGGCAAAAAGTTAAGACCCACTTTTCTTAGCCGTTAGACACTTAACGGGCAAAACAAAACACCCGTTACATAGGAAAATACACAAAATGCTTACCGCACAACCATGTAAATGGGAAAATTAACCCGTGCAATGCCAAAACAACACAAAAACATGCACACACAACACAAATCACTCCACACACAACAACAACCAACACCACAGGGACAACGACACACAAAAAAACAACAACACAACATGGCACGGAACAATGGGGGTTATCACACAAAGCGGACACCTGCAAATACAAGCTCACCTGGGCAACATCAACACACGACCTGCACCCCACAACTGCACGCCCGCAAATGGCACACACATAACCAGCACAAGACACCACATCTTATAACACACACACACCTGCAAACACTTACCTGGACAAAAACAACTCACCATTGGTTAGCACTCACCTCATCACCACACCTACACAACGCCCTAGCAAGTACTTAAAGGGACAACTCAACACACTCACTTGTGGCTTGTTTTCCACTCAGGGAGGGAGAGAGAGAGAGAGAGAGATAGAGAGAGAGATAGAGAGAGAGAGAGAGAGACAGATAGAGACAGATAGAGAGAGCAAACAGTATGTTGGGTTACATGTTGTTGCGAAGACTGCGGAGAAGGCATGCAAGGGAGAGAGCTAGGGAACATCAGCAACCTCCAAGCACGCCTGATCAACAGCCTTCACCTGTTGCAAGTGAGGAGGCTCTGGCTCAGCAGCCACACAGGAGTCCATCCCCACCTGAAGGGCAGAGGATGTATAGACGACCACCAAGGCCCAGGGTATACCGCCCAAGGGTCACCCTCTTTGGAATGACTGATGACAAGGTCATTGATCGCTACAGGTTGAGGCCTGACAGCATCATTGCCTTGTATGAGGTCATCAAGGAGCAGGTGGATCCCATCTACATCCACAACCATGCCCTAACTGGCCTGCAGAAACTACTCTGTGCCATACACTTCATGGCAAGTGGGGCCTTCCAGTCCACTGAGGGTTACGCATCTGGCATGTCACAGGCCACATTCTCCAGAGTGCTGGCCCACGTCCTGCCAGCCCTCAAAAGCAAGGCCAGTACCTATATACATTTTCCCACCACCGACATGGACTGGATACACGTCAAGCAGGCCTGTTACGCAAGGGGAGGCATGCCCAGGGTCATGGGTGCTATAGATTGCACCCATGTCCGGATTAAGGCCCCAGCACGTGACGCACAGCTATTCATCAACAGGAAGAACTTCCACTCCATCAACGTGCAGATGGTGTGTGACAGCAACACGAGGATCATGAATGTCTGTGCAAAATATCCTGGAAGCTCACATGATGCATACATTCTACAAAACTCCTCAGTCCACAGAGATTTTGAGAATGGAACCTTTACAGGGGGATGGCTAGTTGGTGAGTTCACAAAACAAAATCACATCAAATACACAGGCGTACACACCACACTGCTCAGCATGCACCTGACCCACAGCTACTACGTCCACCACACAAAACATCATTCACACAACATGTGCTCCCTGTCTCACCATGTCACTCACATTACACAGGTGATGCTGGCTATGGATGCAAGTCCTGGCTACTGACCCCTGTGGCCAATCCCCAAACACATGCCCAGGAAAGGTACAACCAGGCTCATGTCAAAACGAGGAATGCTATTGAGCGGACATTTGGGCTCCTCAAGTCAAGATTCCGATGTCTGGACCACTCTGGGGGAGCACTGCAGTATGCACCGGCTAAGGTGTGTGACATCATTGTGGCGTGTGCAATACTGCACAACATCGCAGTGGACACTATGCTGCTGAAGCACATCCCGGACCCCCCCATACAGGAAGTGGCCATGGACATCGGGCATGTGGAGGAGACCATGAGAGGGGCACAGATCAGAGACAGGCTCATCACGGAACACTTCACCTGTGAGTATAACACAGGCATGTAAACAATCCATGCAAGTCCCCCATCAGTCCTGTGACACTAACCACACTGCACATTTTGTTCTGTCTCACCCCACAGGAACAGTGACACAGCACTGCACTGGCAGTGAACGTAGCAAATTGTGTGTGTGGACTCAAAAACCATCCTCCATTCCACTCTCCACGTTGACATACAGACCCCAAGGATATCACGCACACCCCCAGGAGAAACAAGGTACAACATATAACCCATGTTCATCTCCTTACACGGCTTGATTGACAGCAACTAACTGGATATGCCATGATTATAGCCTGAACAACCATGCTAGCCCAGTAGCGAAAGAGTATCATCTAATGATATGCATTGGATAATACTCAGGCACATCAGGTGTTAAAGGGACATTGGACTCAATATGGGACCTGTACTGTGCTACAGCTGAGAAGAGCATCACAGGGGTGGATGTACAGTGGTATGGTCACACAATGTAGAGGTCATGAGATGTAGATCAGATTACCAGGGACTCCATGCTGACCTGTGAGTGTGCAGACATATGTGCCCCTGACATGAATACACACATCAACAAATATGTCCTAACAGTTCCATGGAACAAATGACATTGGGCTGCCACTGTCACTTTCGCAGTGGCAGCACAATGTCATTACCTCCATGGAGCTCTCAGAACACTTGTTAATGTGTGTATACATGTCAGGGGCACAAATCCATAGGGCTGGTGCACATGTCCTAAGTTCCCCACAGAATTGGTTACAGATGAGTACACAACACATTGTCAAGCAATGGTTTGTGTACTCACCTGTAACCGTGGCAAATGAGGGGATTAAAAAGACTAAATTGTTGTTGCTTGATGATCAGTTCAGGTCTACTGCTCCAAATCCTGTCCTCTTGTCCCACAGGCATCCGTAACATGATCCATCCTTGAACTGAAGATCTTCCATGTGACTGGATTGATGTCTTGACAACACCTTCATAAAGATCACCCCTTGCTGTTTATGGTGATGTTGTTGGTGATGCAAAGTTTGACCTGAGGTTCACACAAACCTCTACTGGAACATTCTCATATAGACACAGAAAACACCATTTCTTGAGTGTTATAACCTGTACAGTTAGGATGCTCAGCTACAGAGTTGTCAAACCTTGTGGACAACACATGAGCAGGGCAGCAGTGTTACTGAAGTAGTACAATTTAGTTTCAAAGTACATTTAGTGTTCACATACAGGTGTTAAATGCATGTAGGCAATACACACAGAAAACACATGTACATTCTAATGTACTTTGAGGCACAATAAAGATGAACCATCACCATTCTATCTGTGTCTGTAGGAGGATATATTTGAGAACACATTTGTCAATGCGTAACCACACCCAGGATAGATTATCCCCCATACATGGAAAGGCATCACCCACATCACTGGAGTCCACCACTTGTTTGCCAGTGAGTGGACTCTGTGATGTATCCATGCAAACAGATGATGGTGGCAGTGATGCACCAATGTGTAGTGGGAGTTATAAAGAGGTGATACAGGGGACATACTTCCACAGTGAATACATGTCCACAGTTTCTGTATTGCTCAGTATAATCAATGTTCTGAGATTTTGCTCCACTTTGACATATCTCAGTACATGGGCTATATCAACGAACAAACAGACTAAGTGGACATGTGTTATCACTGGTGAAGTCTGTTACACCCTTAGGGAAACAGCAACTCAACTTACTGGAGACACCAATGCTCACCCCAGGATATCAATCTGTGTGCTACACATTGAAATCCTAGGTTAAAAACATTGGCTTCCCCAGTAAGTCAGTTGAACAATGAGTGTGTGAATCCAAGACAATATTAATACATGTCCCATTTATCTGTCCTGCTTGTAATGTCCCCGCTAAGTCACAGAGCTGTTTGTCTGGTTATGCCATTAACCCACTGAGTGCAAGAGTGGTCCCCAACGCATTTCTTTGCAATGCGTTGCCTACCACTCTGGCACTCAAAGGGTTAAACACAACATATGATGTAGACGAATGTTCAATGTTGTACCATTTGTTGTGCTAAGGGGTATGTTTTGTTGTTCAAATTCAACACACAACACCGCCATATAACACAGTGGTGTAATATGGCTCCAGGGATGTATTACAAGTTGAATTTGTACAACGGTGTGTGTTTAAACCCATGTTGTAGCATCCCACTAACATTTCACCCAGGCAGAGGTTGTGTTCACTGCATTGTATGGAAATGCATTGGAGACAACCCTGCCACCCAATCCATAACTGAAGACACAACAGATCAGACAGGAATACAAAAAAAGGTTTTTTTTATTGAGGGGAAAGTTGACAGGTTGGGCCTTTCATTTTTTCCTTTTTGGGTGGGGGGCCTTAGCCTGGGTGCCAGAGGTGGATGCCCTTGTTGAACTCCTGGTAATCCTCTACCCCCTAGGTGTGGCTTCAGGGGTAACACTGGAGGGGGTGGTGGTTGCAGTAGACCCCTCAGTGGAACGCAAGTTCTCCCTCTCCATCCTCAGGTTCTCCCTGCGGTTTATCTCCCTCAACTCCACAAGTACCTGTGTTAACATGTCCATGAGACCAGTCCTGAGCTGCTGGAGTAGTGTGTTCCCCCTGGCCACCTCCGACTCCAGGGCTTGGATCCTGGTCTCCAATTGGGCAATGTTCCTTCTGGATTGCCTCCTGCTCCTTGTAATGTTGTTGTCAGTACTCCTGCTCGACCGGAGTAGTCTCCTCTGCAGGGCCATACACTCTGCCTCCATCCCTGTGAGGCATGCGGTGCTGGAGGTGGATGTGCCCGGTGTCCCTGGTGCTGCTGTTTCCTCTGCTGCTGAGGGTGCTGAGTCTTCTGCTGCCGAGGGTGCTGTGTCCTCTGCTCCTGAGGGTGCTGTTTCCTCTGGTGCTGCTGAGGGTGCTGTTTGCTCTGCTGCTGCTGGAGGTGCTGTGGCTGTGACAGCTGTTGGAGTGGCTGGTGCAGATGATGGGCATATGCCCACCACATCAAGTGACTCCGAGCTGCCCAATGATGTGTGTGCTGGTGGAGGTGTGAAAATGTCCCTGGGTAGGGGGCGCTGGGGCTCACCAATCAGGCCCAGGTGTGGGTAGTCCAGTGGCCAAGGGTCATATGGTGGCCACTAATAGGTGCTTGGACCCCACCTGGGATCATACCTTGGGGCATGCTGTGGAGCCATCCAGGAGGGTGGGTTTAACTGGGAGGCATATGGCCCATATTGGGTGGTGACCACTGTCCCTGGCAGCCATTGCCTCCATGGCGGTGGTGGTGCTGCTGATGGAGGGTAGTAGCTGGTGGAGGTGGCTGGATGGGTCCTCCTCTCCTCCTGTTGCATCCAGCCACTGTACTGGGGAGGTGCAGCTTGAAGGGGTGCAGCCTGTGGTGGTCCAGCTTGAAGGGGTGCAGCCTGTGGTGGTCCAGCTTGAAGGGGTGCAGTAGGTGGTGGTGCAGCCTGTGTTGGAGGGGATGGTGATGGTGGGTAAGGTGACCACCGGCTGGTCCCCTCCTCTGTGTCCTCCTCACTGGGGGGTGACATTGCCTCCTCCACTGTCTCCCGCTGGTTTTGTGGGCCGTAAGCTGTGTGCAGAAATAAGATGTTGTGATTAGTGACCTTAGCCATATGTTTGTGGAGACAGTTATACTTTGATATGTGGTGAAGAAAAATATATGTGTTTGGGTTAATCCCCCTGGGTAAACAAGGGTACACCCACTGCTGAAAGGTGTTGTTTGAGTTATTACAGGTGAAGGTTTCATTTTGAGGGGCAATATCACAGTGGGCCAAAATAGTACAGTGGGGCTGTTGCAACACCCTCCCATGTAGATATCTGGTCCCTGTACCAGAGCTGTCCATATGATTGTGTAGTAACAGCACCACTGTACAATTTCAGGCCACTGGGGTATTGCCCCTGACATATCCATGTCTGAGCTGTGATACCTTTTGAATCAACACACCTTTCAACAGTAGGAATACCATTGTTTAACTCGGGAGGGGTGAATCCAACAACATATATTTATCTTCCCAACTTGTAGGGATGGCTATCCCTCCAGGGGCATGGCAAAGGTTAAGTCCACCTTGATGTCATATTGTAGACATTGTGAAAACAGATATTGTTCGCTGTTAGTCCTATCCCTCCTACCCTCATGGTTGTTCAGATATTGCTCTATGTGACAGATGTAGATTTCAGTGATTTGTCCACACGAGGGCTTTTCAGCAGAGCCCAAATCGCCCCATTTAGAGAACAATACTTAATTGGAATGGTGTACAGAGTGTGCCTGGTTTGCAAGCACTCTCTGTGGACCATTCCAAAGAGGTATTTATCTCAAAATGTTGCGACTTTGGCTCTGCTGAAGAGCCTCCATGTGGTCAAATCATAGATATCTCCACCTGTCACATAGAGCAATATCTGTATAACCATGAGTGTTGGAGGGATGGGACTTAGATCAAGACACATCTGTTAACGATGGCAATGATATGACATCATGATGAGATTACCCATTGCTATCCCATTACAGTGACACACAAGTAGAAATGGTCATATATGTATGTGGATATGTACCCTTCATATGGATACAGTAATATCCTTCCAAGATGTGAAGCCAGAGAGCAGTTCAGTAGGTGTGATTGTCTTGCTGGCTATATGTGTGCACCCATCCAACAATACATTGTATTGATATGATGGATATGAACATACCTCGTATATCCCATCTACGTAGAGTGTGATATACTATGTATGTGTATATGGATGGTAGCAATGTAGGTTGATTTGTGATGGGTGCACATATCTGGCCAGTAAGGCAATCACATCCAGTGAAGTGATCTCTGTGTTCACATCGTGTTGGAACATATTTAGTAACATTTGAATCCTAAGGGCAACAATCCAGCCAGTAGTGAGGGATATCTTTGATTGAGGCCTGTTTTTTCTCTGTGTATGAGCCCATCCATCCTTCTGTGTGAGTATCACGGTGCCCGTGATTCGTGCTGCTCTTTGTCTGTCACTTGCTGAGTATTCGTGATTGGCTGTCTGTCATTAGCCCTCCTCACACAGCCTTTTTAAACCCAAGTTGAGCACTTCCAGGTTGCCCTTTCGTGGTGTTTCTGACTCCACTCTGTCTGACCTGCTTGTCAGATCTCTGGGCCTGTTTCCAGTGTTCCTGTATGCTACGTTCCGGTGTTCCAGTATTCCAGTGTTCCTGTACGTTAACGTTCCGGTGTTCCAGGGTTCCAGTGTTCCTGTACGTTAATGTTCTGGTGCTCCAGCGTTCCAATGTTCCTGTATGCTAACGTTCCGGTGTTCCAGTGTTCCAGCATTCCTGTGTGCCTGTATTCTGGGGTTCCTGTGCTCCAGCACCGTGCGGGTTAACCTGTACGAGTTCCTGAGTCTCGTGCTCCAGCTGTCGCTCCGGCAACATTGTTCTCCTAGCTATTGCATACACATTGTTGGTTCCAGCGTGCGGACGCTGGTTTACTCAACTAAACCTGGTTGCAATATACATTGTTGATTCCAGCGTGCGGACGCTGGTTTACTCCACTAACTGGTTTCGAGATACATTGTTGGTTCCAGCGTGCGGACGCTGGTTTGCTCCACTAAACCTGGTTGCGATATACATTGTTGGTCCCAGCGTGCGGACGCCGGTTTACTCCACTAAACCTGGTTGTGATATACATTGTTGGTCCCAGCGTGCGGACGCTGGTTTACTCCACTAAACTGGTTGCGAGATACCTTGTTGGCTCCAGCATGCGGACGCTGGTTTGCTCCACTAAACCTGGTTGCGATATACATTGTTGGTTCCAGCGTGCGGACGCTGGTTTGCTCCACTAAACCTGGTTGCGATATACATTGTTGGTTCCAGCGTGCGGACGCTGGTTTGCTCCACTAAACCTGGTTGTGATATACATTATGGGTTCCAGTGTGCGGTCGCTGGTTTGCTCCATTAAACCTGGTGGCGCTATTTACCATTAGTCCCAACGTGCGGACGTTGGTTTGCTCCTGAACATCCAGTACTGTGGTCAGTCGCTGTCCACTTCCTTGCAGTTGTCTGATTATCCCTGGCAATAGACTTCTGCTGATTAAGGTCTCTATACTTATGCTCTCTGCTGTCTTAGTCACCTGACAGCTGGTCTACTTGCTCGGGCTGCCCTGCCTGGTATTGGTGAGGCCAGTAGAACCTTGATGATCCATCCTGTAGGTTGCCTCACCCGGTATTGGCAGGGCCGGTAGAGCCTACTACAGTACTCCTTTGGGCTGCCCTTCCCGGTATTGGTAAGGCCGGTAGAACCGGTATACGTCATCTCACGGTTGCCTTACCCGGTATAGGCAAGGCCGGTAGAGCCTGTCATTAAAACTGTCACTTGGGTTGCCTTGCCCGGTATTTAGGCAAGGACGGTAGAACCTATTGTATGTTCTATTACTGTTGTATTGTTATGTATGTTTACCCTACGGGGACTGCCTTTAACTTTTAATAAAGTTACATTATTTTACCAAACCTTAAGTCTGAGAGTCTTCAAAAACCGTGACAGTGAGGCAACCGTACTCAATCCTAGATATCCATCAGTCATGGACTGTTGGTGACCAAGGTACAATGATGTTTGCTATTTGTTTCCCATGTGTATCCTGCAAAGAGCGGCTGGTGTACCATCCATCCATGGCATCAGCACCCCTGTGGATCCATGTGGGAATCAGATATAGGATTTGTCATTTCAAGTCAGAGTAAAGGATTGCAGCCACAACACCAATGCCTACTTTTTCCAGCTTGAAATCTGTGGAATGGTTTTCGGCCTGTGTTGCACCTACAAGCATTTATTCTGTGGGACACTGTGATGTGTGACCTGATGCCCCCTTTTTGTGATTCAGTAAGCGGTGATGTTGAACTGATGAAGTGAACATGATGGTGACTTCTCCAGTGATCTCCTTTCCCCATTTCCAGTGTTTTCCATGGAGTCTGTACAATGGGACCTTATAAACTTGATTCTTGTTTTTGCATATTCTCCATAGACTAACACTGGTATTGGTGAAGTGAGGGTGTGTGAGGGTTACTTTGTGTCCACCATCTGTTTGTCACCGCTTAGTGAATGTCCCCTGTGTAGCATGTGATCACTGGCCTATTGACTTGTTTGTTGTCTGGTTAACCCCTTGAGTACTAGAGGGGTTGCCAATGCATTGTTGATTGATGCATTGATGATCCCTCTAGCACTCAAGGGGTTAGGGTGGAGGTGGGGACATGGGTGACATTGTGTGTGAACAGTGATGATCTAAGACAGATGACATTTTGAACATAACGGTTTGTGTATTGTGTGTGATGAGCACAGCGACAGGAGGGTTGAAGTAGGACTTTGACAGGTTTGTCCCAAGTTGGACGTTGCCATTTGTCCAGGTGTTGTGTCCTTTTTTTAACCCTCAGGGTGCTGTGTTGGTGCAGTTGTATGGCTGAGTGATGGACATGTGTTGAGGTGTGACTGTGTGTGCAGCTGGTGTTGGTTGCTGTAGTGTGTTGTTCTGTAGTGTTGCACTTACCGGTAGTGTGGAGGCTCCTCTCATCCCCAGTGTCAGTTCCTCCAATGACCCCCTCGATCAGGGTCGGGGACATGGTCTGCCGCACCATATCCTCCCAGCCGCAGAAGGTGATAGGGACGGCTGGTCCACCTCCAGTGCCTCGGGCGTGCTTGGCGAGCTCTGTCATCTTGTTTTTGACGACCCTCCGGCAGTCGCCCCATCTCTTTTTGATGGACTCCACGTCCCGCCTGCATGGAGCCACCGCGTTGACCCGGCTGCATATCTGGTTCCAGGCTGCTTTCCTCCTCGCTGACAGGCCAGGGACCTTCACTGTTGGGTGGAGAACACTCTGCCTCTCCAGGACAGCTTTCACGAGCCGTGTTCTCCTCCTCTTTGTATTTGGGGTCCCTGATCCTGCCCTCGTCAGCTCCGGCATGGGAGGATTCTGAGCCGGAGTGCCCTGCCTGGTCTGACCCTGACTGTGTGGGGTGCTCCCCAGCAACTACCCCTCGTCCCACTGCAGGTTCTGTCCCTGTCCTGCGTGTGCCTGCTCTTGTGGGCTGGGTCCCCCTCCGCCCTGCAGATCTCCCTCTCCCACCCCTGCTCTGCTGAGGGATACCCTCCTGAGCTTCCTCCTCCTCCACTACTCTCCCCATCCCTCTCTCCTGTCCTCCTCTCCTCGCCATCACTCACCCAGTCACACCTAGGCACTCCCACAGGCCCTCACAGACACACTCGATCCACTCACTCTCTGTCACACACTTTCACTCACATATTCACACTGTCAAAATAAAATGTAAAATGTGTAAGGTGTTATAAAATAAAAGGACTATGTGTATGTATGTGTATGTGTTTGTGTTTGTATGTGTGTATGTAATATGTGCAAAGGTGTGCTATGTGTCGTATTCTGTGCAATGCTCTCCTCTCTCCAAACTCCAAAACTCCTCTACCTCCAATGAACGCTCCTGTCTCCCTCTCTCTAATCACTATCCTCCGCTCCTGGGTCCTGATATCTGGCTCTGAAGAACTCGATAACAGTGTGTGACGGTTATTTTTGGGTATATATATAGGTGTATTTGAAGTTATTTGATACATTGGGGCTTTGTGATTGGCTGTGTGTTTGAATTTGCTTTTGCATCAATCATGGTTGCTAGACAACGGCAGCCGTTATGTTAAATGTTGTTTTGAGCGCTGTTATCGTGTGATTTGGCCGCCCGTTGTGCATTAACATGAGCGACAACGGGTTTTGTGTTACATGTTTTTTGTGTGCCTACGCTCGATAGCTATTCTCGTACAGTAGCTATTGAATCTGCCGTAACTCCTGTATTATTTGCGAGCGATGTGCCTTTTTCACTTAGCGGCTGGTTTAATGGCTGCCTTTAAATCTAGCCCTTGAAGTGGCAATAAGGCACTGATGATGGATGCCTGCCTGTCTACACAACTGTCAGACTGGCTGAGTCACTCTGAAAATTATTAGTAACACAAATTCCTAATATTTTTATTTTCAACAGGAACAAAAATGAATTGCATTAGCAATAAGGCACTAATGCTGGATGCCTGCTTGCCTACAAAACTGCCATACTGGCTGGGTGTCACTCTGAAAATTATTATTAACACAAATTTCTTATATTTTTATTTTCAACAAGAACAAAATGACTTGCAGTGGCAATATGGCACTAATTCGGGATGCCAGCCTGCCTACACAACTGTCAGACTGACTGTGTCACTCTGAAAATTATTATTAACACAAATTCCTAATATTTTCATTTTCAACAGGAACAAAAATGACTTGCAGTGGCAATAAGGAACTAATGGTGGATGCCTGCTGCCTACACAGCTGTCAGACTGGCTGTGTGGCTCTGAAAATTATTATTTACACAAATTCCTAATATTATTTTCAACAGGAACAAAAATAACTTGCAGTGGCAATAAGGCACTAATGCTGGATGCCTGCTTGCCTAAACAACTGCCATACTGGCTGTGTGTCACTCTGAAAATTATTATGAACACAAATTCCTTATATTTTTATTTTCAACAAGAACCAAATGACTTGCAGTGGCAATAAGGCACTAATTCGGGATGCCAACCTACATACACAACTGTCAGACTGACTGTGTCACTCTGAAAATTATTATTTACACAAATTCCTAATATTGTTATTTTCAACAAGAACAACATGACTTGTAGTGGTATAAAGCACTAATACTGCCTGCCTATACAACTGTGAGACTGGCTGTGTCACTCTGAAAATTATTATTAACACAAATTCCTAATATTTTTATTTTCAACAGGAACAAAAATGAATTGCATTGGCAATAAGGCACTAATACTGGATACCTGCACACATGACAAATGTCAGACTGGCTGTGTATCACTCTGAAAATTATTATCATCACAAAATCCAAATGTTTTTATTTTCAACAGATGAGAGTTGGTACCGTGTTAGCCGTATAAATACAGGAGGCAAATATAGTTTTTGACACCTTTTATTGGCTAACTAAGCAGATTTAAATGCAAGCTTTCAAGACCTTAGGTCTCTTCATCAGGCATGTTATACAGATAAATATGAAAACATCTCTCTTAAATACAAGTACACATCACATTGTTTAGCATGGAAATCAGATAACAGAATGCAGTCCAGATCCAGATATCTTTGATCAGTCAGTGGTAAATTGCACTCTTCCTCTGAGGCTTTCGAGGTATTTACGATGCTCTTGGGTCTGTTGGAAAGGTCAGTCAACTAAATTATATTTTGCAGGGTCGGGCCTGGTTAGTACTTGGATGGGAGATCGCCTGGGAATACCAGGTGCTGTAGGCTTTTGCTTAGAAATTATATTTTGACATAAATTCCTTATCTCTGTTCAAACCACTACAAATTGTATTAAATTTTAACATTAATTTTACCTCCCATACCTTTCTGTCCCTCTGAGTGCGAAACAGTCCCATCAATACAGTTAACTTAATATCCTTGACACTGTGCCCATTTTGGCAAAAATGTTCTCCCACTGGTGTCTCTGTCTTTTTGTTATTAACACTGGATCTGTGGGAACTAAATCTCCTATGTAGTGCTTGTCCAGTTTCTCCCACATACAGAGCTGTTGGGCATTTTGCACACATGATAAGGTATATTACATTGTACAGGTGAAGGTACCATTGATCAATGGTACCTTCACCTGTAAATCATCCAATGTAATATACCTTATCGGTTTGTTTGATACACAGACACAGTGGTTTAGGATAAAACACAGTTTTATTGAAAACACAGTAATAAAATAACCTTCACAGGCCCTGTAGTATATAAGCTGAATAATACAGACACACGACAGGTTATATATACATATGCCTACACAGGTCCAGCATAAACATAAAGTCCACAACAGTCTATACTGACACAGGTCAGGCAGATTATAATGGATTCCCAGGAGCAAGGTACTGCATGGGTTAATGGTCTTCTTTGAGTGCAAACAGTCCCATGTGCAGAGAGGTCTGGGATGGGGCTCTCTGCATATAGACAGCTAAAGGATTCGTAACGCCCAGAAACAGATAAGCAGAACTAACGTGAACTACCTAGGCAACAATGGGAATAGAGTCACATAAGGTACTGCCATAGCAGTAACGGGGACCAGAACGCTTGCACTTTGCCGGAGCAGTAACAGAGGCAGACACATGCACTGAGCAGAAGCAGTAACGGAGACAAACCGGTGGCTCACTGCCGGAGCAGTAACGGAGGCAGACACTTGCACTTTGCAGAGGCACTAACGGAGACCAGGCCCAAGGCAAACTGCCGTAGCAGTAACGGAGGCAGACACTTGCACCCTGCAGAAGTAGTAACGGAGGCAAACCGGTGGCTCACTGCTAGAGCAGTAACGGAGGCAGACACTTGCACTTTGCAGAGGAAGTAACGGAGACTAGGCCCAAGGTAAACTGCCGTAGCAGTAACGGAGGTAGACACTTGCACTCTGCAGAAGTAGTAATGGAGGCAAACCGGTGGCTCACTGCCGGGGCAATAACGGAGGCAGACACTTGCACTTAGCGGAGGCAGTAACGGAGACTAGGCTCAAGGTAAACTGCCGTAGCAGTAACAGAGGAGGACACTTGCACTGTGCAGAGGCAGTAACGGAAGCAAACCGGTGGCTCACTGCTGGAGCAGTAATGGAGGCAGACACTTGCACTCTGCAGAGGCAGTAACGGAAACTAGGCCCAAGGCAAACTGCCATAGCAGTAACAGAACTGACTACTGGTACTCTGCAGGAGGAAATGGTGACACAATTGCCAGACAGTCAAAATGTCGCCTAGGCGACACAGCACAGGAACCTCAACCAAGCTGGGTCGAATCACGGAGCAGGAACGTCAGCCAAGCCTGGTCGGATCACGGAGCAGGAACGTCAGCCAAGCCAGGACATATCACGGGGCAGGAACGTCAGCCAAGCCGGGTCGGTACGCAGGATCAGGAACGTCACCCAAGCTGGGTCGGTACACAGAAGCAGGCGCAGAAGAATAGTCAGGCAATCCGGGTCGGTACACAGGAGCAGAAGACAATATGCAGAGTAGTCAGGCAGGCCAAGTCGGTACACTGGGAATCACTGAGCAGAAACAAGCACTGGCACAGGAACACCATGAAAGGGCACCGGAGGGGTGCCAAAGCCCAGTATTTAAAGGTCATACTGGGCGGGACAAACACACGGTAGCCAATGGGAGCAAAGCACAGGATAGACTGACAGAAAAAATAACAAAGGAGCACGGGCACCGTGATACTACACAACTGCCATACTGCCTGGGTGTCACTCTGAAAATCATTATTAACACAAATTCCTTATATTTTTATTTTCAACAAGAACAAAATGACTTGCAGTGGCAATAAGGCACTAATTTTGGATGCCAGCCTGCCTACACAAACATCAGACTGACTGTGTCAATCTGAAAGTTATTATTAACACAAATTCCTAATATTTTTATTTTCAACAGGAACAAAAATGACTTGCAGTGGCAATAAGGAACTAATGATGGATGCCTGTCTGCCTCCACAACTGCCATACTGGCTGTGTGTCACTCTGAAAATTATTATTAACACAAATTCCTAAAATGTTTTTTTTCAAGAGGAACAAAAATTACTTGCATTGGCAATAAGGCAATAATGCTGGATGCCTGCCTGCCTACACAGCTGTCAGACTGGCTGTGTGGCTCTGAAAATTATTATTTACACAAATCCTAATATTGTTATTTTCAACAGGAACAAAAATAACTTGCAGTGGCAATAAGGCACTAATGCTGGATGCCTGCTTGCCTACACAACTGCCATACTGAAATTCCTTATATTTTTATTTTCAACAGGAACAACATGACTTGCAGTGGTATAAAGTACTAATGTTTGATACCTGCCTGCCTACACAACTGTGAGACTGCCTGGGTGTCACTCTGAAAATCATTATTAACACAAATTCCTTATATTTTTATTTTCAACAAGAACAAAATGACTTGCAGTGGCAATAAGGCACTAATTCTGGATGCCAGCCTGCCTACACAACTGTCAGACTGACTGTGTCAATCTGAAAGTTATTATTAACACAAATTCCTAAAATGTTTATTTTCAAGAGGAACAAAAATGACTTGCATTGGCAATAAGGCAATAATGCTGGATGCCTGTCTGCCTACACAGCTGTCAGACTGGCTGTATGGCTCTGAAAATTATTATTTGCACAAATCCTAATATTGTTATTTTCAACAGGAACAAAAATAACTTGCAGTGGCAATAAGGCACTAAAGCTGGATGCCTGCTTGCCTACACAACTGCCATACTGGATATGTGTGTCACTATGAAAATTATTATTAACACAAATTCCTTATATTTTTATTTTCAACAGGAACAAAATGACTTGCAGTGTCAGACTGACTGTGTCAATCTGAAAATTATTATTAACACAAATTCCTAATATTTTTAATTTCAACAGGAACAAAAGTTATTTGCAGTGGCAATAACACACTAATGATGGATGCCTGCCTGCCTGCCTACACAGCTATCAGACTGGCTGTGTGGCTCTGAAAATTATTATTTACACAAATTCCTTATATTGTTATTTTCAACAGGAACAAAAATAACTTGCAGTGGCTATAAGGCAGTAATGCTGGATGCCTGCCTGCCTACACAACTGCCATACTGGCTGTGTGTCACTCAAAATTATTATTAATAGAAATTCCTTATATTTTTATTTTCAACAGGAACAAAATGAGTTGCAATGGTATAAAGCACTATTGCTGGATACCTGCCTGCCTATACAACTGTGAGACTGGCTGTGTCACTCTGAAAATTATTATTAACACAAATTCCTAATATTTCTATTTTTAAACAAAAATGAAATGCAGTGGCAATGAGGCACTTACGCTGGATGCTTGGCAACACGACAACTGTCAGACTAGCTGTGTCACTCTGAATATTATTATTTACAGAAATTCCTAATATTTTTATTTTCAACAGGAACAAAAATGACTTGCAGTGGCAATAAGGAACTAATACTTGATACCTGCCCACACGACAATTGTCATACTGGCTGTGTCACTCAGAAAATTATGTCTACAAATTCTTAATATTTTTATTTTAAACAGGAACAAAAATGAATTGAAGTGGCAATAAGGCACTAACGCTGTATACGTGCCAACACAACAAATGTCAGACTGCCTGTGTAATTATTATTATCACTCTGAAAATTATTATTAACACAAACTCCTAATGTTTTTATCTTCAACACGAAGAAAAATGACTTGCAGTGGCAATAAGGCATTAATGCTGCATACATGTCCACACGACAATTGTGAGACTGACTGTGTCAATCTGAAAATTATTATTACAACAAATTCCTAATACTTTTTATTTTCAACAAGAACAAAAATGAATTGCAGTGGCAATAAGGCACTAACCCTAGATACCTGTTGACACAACAAATGTCAGACAGGCTGTGTATCACTCTGAAAATTATTATTAACACAAACTCCTAATATTTTTATTTTCAACAGGAACAAAAATGATTTGCACTGGCAATAAGGCACTAATGCTACATGCCTGCCTGCCTACACAAATGCCATACTGGTTATCTGTAACTGTTTAAATTATTATTAACAGAAATCCCTTTTATTTTTATTTTCAACAGGAATATAATGACTTCCAGTGGAAATAAGGCACTAATGCTGGATACCTGTCTGCCTATACAACTGTCAGACTGGCTGTGTCACTTTGAAAATAATTATTAACACAAATTCCTAATATTTTTATTTTCAACAGTAAAAAAATGACTTGCATTAGCAATAAGGTTCGAATGCTGGATGCCTGTCTACCTACACAACTGCGATACTGGCTGTGTGTCACACTGAAAATTATTATTAACACAAATTCCTAACATTTTTATTTTTAACGAGAAAAAAATTATTCGCAGTGGCAATAAGGCACTAATTCTCGATGCCAGTCTGCCTACACAACTGCCATACTGGTTGTGTGTTATTCTGAAAATTTTTATTAATAGAACTTCCTTGTATTTTATTTTCAACAGGAACAAAATTACTTGCAGTAGTATAAAACACTAATGCTGGATAGCTGCCTGCCTATACAACTGTCAGACTGGCTGTGTCACTCTGAAAATTATTATTAACACAAATACCTAACATTTTTATTTTCAACAAGAATAAAAATTATTTGCAATGGCACTGAGGCACTGATGTGGGATGCTTTCCCACACGACAACTGTCAGACTAGCTGTGTCACTCTGAAAATTATTATTTACACTATTTCCTAATATTTTTATTTTCAACAGGAACAAAAATGACTTGCAGTGGCAATAAGGCACTAATGCTGGATGACTGCCCACACAACAATTGTCAAACTGGCTGTGTCACTCTGAAAATTATTATTACAATAAATTCATAATATTTTTTATTTTCAACAGGAACAAAAATGACTTGCAGTGGAAATAAGGCACTTATGCTGGACACCTGCCCACAAGACAATTTTCAGACTGGCTGTTTCACACTGAAAATTATTATTACAACAAATTCCTAATGTTTTTATTTTCAACAGGAATATAAATGAATTACAGTGGCAATAAGGCACTAATGCTGGATACCTGCCCATACGACAAATGTCAGACTGGCTGTGTATTAACACTAAATCCTAATGTTTTTATTTTCAACATGAACAAATATGACTTGTAGTGGCAAGAAGGCACTAATGCTGAATAACAGCCTGCTTATACAACTGTCAGACTGGATGTGTCACTCTGAAAATAATTATTAACACAAATTCCTTATATTTTTATTTTCAACAGTAACAAAAAGACTTGCAGTGGCAATAAGGCACTAATACTGTATGCTTGGCCACACGACAACTGTCAGACTGGCTGTATCACTGTGAAAATTATTTGGGCCTTAGAGAGTGTTATTTCAATGTCGTCAGAGCTGTAGTTCAGGAGTAATTGAATGATAAATTTTCCACTCTCCCGCCCCTTTTTACCTAGTGTAACACTGCTCACTTCAGATGTGGAATCTGGTTGCTTGACCAGACAGATCACAGCAAGGTACAATCTTCTTACTATGAGAACAATGAAAACCCTGATCCCTTAACAGGTTTTTCAGCTTATCTTTATTGAAAATTGTCCCTTTCTGCAATTATTATAAAACATTAGTAACACTTAAACACAAATTCCTAATATTTTTATATATTGAACAAGAACAAAAATGACTTGAAGTGGCAATAAGGCACTAATGCTGTCTGCATGTCTGCTACACAACTGCCATACTGGCTCTGTGTAACTCTGAAAGGTATTATTTACCCAAATTCCTTATATTTATATTTTCAACAAGAAAAAATGATTTGCAATGGAAATAAGACACTAATGATGGATGCCAGCCTGCCTACAGAGCTGTCAGACTGGCTGTGTGGCTCTGAAAATTATTATTTACACAATTTCCTAATATTGTTATTTTCAACAGGAAGAAAAATAACTTGCAGTGGCAATAAAGCACTAATCCTGGATGCCTGCCTGCCTACACAACTGCCATACTGGCTGTGTGTCACTGTGAAAATTATTATTAATAGAAATTCCTAATATTTTTATTTTCAACAGGAACAAAAATGACTTGCAGTGGCAATCAGGAACTAATGCTGGATACCTGCCCACGCTAGAATTGTCATACTGGCTGTGTCACTTTGAAAATTATTATTTCAACAAGTTTGTAATATTTTTATTTTCAACAGGAACAAAAATGAATTGCAGTGGCAATAAGGCACTAACGCTGGATACCTGCCAATACAACAAATGACAGAGTGGCTGTGTAATTATTATTATCACTCTGAAAATTATTATTAACACAAACTCCTAATGTTTTTATTTTCAACACGAACAAAAATGACTTGCAGTGGCAATAAGGCATTAATGCTGCATACATGTCCACACGACGATTGTGAGACTGACTGTATCAATCTGAAAATTATTATTACAACAAATTCCTAATATTTTTTAGTTTCAACAGGGACAAACATGAATTGCAGTGGCAATAAGGCACTAATGCTGGATACCTGCCCACAGAACAAATGTAAGACTGGCTGTTTATCACTCTGAAAATTATTATTACATCAGATTCCTAATATTTTTTATTTTCAACAGGAAAAAAATGAATTGCAGTGGCAATAAGGCACTAACGCTAGATACCTACCTACACAACAAATGTCAGACTGGCTGTGTATCACTCTGAAAATTATTATTAACACAAACTCCTAATATTTTTATTTTCAACAGGAACAAAAATGACTTGCAGTGGCTATAAGGCTCTAATGCTGGATGCCTGCCTGCCTACACAACTGCCATACTGGCTGTGTGTCACTCTGAAAATTATGATTAATAGAAATTCCTTATAGTTTTATTTTCAACAGGAACAAAATGAGTTGCAATGGTATAAAGCACTATTGCTGGATACCTGCCTGCCTATAAAACTGTCAGACTGGCTGTGTCACTGAAAATTATTATTAACATAAATTCCTAATAGTTTTGTTTTTAAACAATAATGACATGCAGTGGCAATGAGGAACTTACGCTGGATGCTTGGCAACACGACAACTGTCAGACTAGCTGTGTCACTCTGAAAATTATTATTTACAGAAATTCCTAATATTTTTATTTTCAACAGGAACAAAAATGACTTGCAGTGGCAATAAGGAACTAATACTTGATACCTGCCCACACGACAATTGTCATACTGGCTGTGTCACTCAGAAAATTATGTCTACAAATTCTTAATATTTTAATTTTAAACAGGAACAAAAATGAATTGAAGTGGCAATAAAGCACTTACGCTGTATATCTGCCAACACAACAAATGTCAGACTGCCTGTGTAATTATTATTATCACTCTGAAAATTATTATTAACACAAACTCCTAATGTTTTTATTTTCAACACGAAGAAAAATGACTTGCAGTGGCAATAAGGCATTAATGCTGCATACGTTTCCACACGACAATTGTGAGACTGACTGTGTCAATCTGAAAATTATTATTACAACAAATTCCTAATATTTTTTATTTTCAAGAAGAACAAAAATGAATTGCAGTGGCAATAAGGCACTAACGCTAGATACCTGTTGACACAACAAATGTCAGACAGGCTGTGTATCACTCTGAAAATTATTATTAACACAAACTCCTAATGTTTTTATTTTCAACACGAAGAAAAATGACTTGCAGTGGCAATAAGGCATTAATGCTGCATACATTTCCACACGACAATTGTGAGACTGACTGTGTCAATCTGAAAATTATTATTACAACAAATTCCTAATATTTTTTATTTTCAACAAGAACAAAAATGAATTGCAGTGGCAATAAGGCACTAACGCTAGATACCTGTTGACACAACAAATGTCAGACAGGCTGTGTATCACTCTGAAAATTATTATTAACACAAACTCCTAATATTTTTATTTTCAACAGGAACAAAAATGATTTGCACTGGCAATAAGGCACTAATGCTACATGCCTGCCTGCCTACACAAATGCCATACAGAACTCCACAGACTTTAGGAGGGGAGACATGTCCGGGCTGGGGTTTGGTGGGAGAAAAAATAAGTGGGTGTGGCTTTGGTGCTTTAGAGCAACAGAGGAGGGATAAGTACGTTAGTCACTTCCTGTTGGTGTGGCAGTTAGGCTTAAACCGGAGAAGAAGCAGTTGAAGAAGCAGTTGGAGGATATTTTCTGTGGTAAAGTAATTTGCTGTCATGTCGGAGCATTTATTGGAGCAGGTGAGAGAGCTTTTGGAGTCCGGAGGCGGAACATGGCTGAGAGAGCAACTTTCTCTGAGGAGGGAAGAAACAGGAATGCGTGGCGAGGTGGGTCGGCCTGTGTGCAGCACTCGAGCCCGTCCGCCTACTAGATTGAGCCCTTCTCACTCTCCTTTGCGGCGGAGGAGTGTAAGCCCAAGACCAAGAGGATCGAGGAGTGCGTCTGCGAGAGGGATAACGGTTGACCGGAGGATCGGGAGGAGCTCTTTTCGCAGCAGCTTGGCTGTACAGCGGGAATCATCAATTGCTGAGGAGACTCGTCAGGAACGGCCAGTTCGTCAAGGGCGGGAGTCTGCAGGCGGCAGCAGAGAAAGAACGGAAAGTTCTAGTCAGACACTTACACAGGTGACTTTACGCACTGTGTCTTTTTATTTATTTCCTTTACAGGTTCTGGGCTATTTCTCTTTCGCCTCCTTTCTCTCTCCCCCCCCATTATTAATTTTCCTGTTACATTTTAAGTATAATTATTGTTTTAATTTTATTTTATTAACCCTTAGCTTTAAGTGCCTTTCCTTTATTCTCCTCCTCCTTCAATTTTTCATATAGTTGTTTCTATGGTATGGGGTCCGGTCCCTGATTGGTAAGGGTGGACTTAGGTCTTTTTTGGTGCCACAGGAAATGTGGCTGGTTTTTCCTCAGGGAGTCTGAGGTAATTGGTAACCAGTATGTTGGGGTTTTTATGTTATTGGGTTTTCATAAAGTCCCAGAATATCTTAACATATTTAAAAAAAAAAAAAAAAAAAAAAGGGGGGGTTTTCGTTTAATATTGGTTTTGGTAATAACATACTGGTGGGTCAAAAGGTATATGGTTTACCAAATGTATTGGCTAAGGTGAGAGCCATTATATATTTGGTGGTTAGGGCCTGAGTTTTGGGCCTGGTGTGAGTCTATGTGGTTAGACTGTCGTTTATGGGTTTATTCTTTTTCCTTACAGGAGGATACGGTTGCTGTAGAGTCAGGACCTGCGAGGCAGGAGCACGCGGATGTGGAGGCCGGTGCTGGTAGTACTTCAACTGGACAGTCTGTACCAATGGCGCCTTTGTCGAGGGCAGGTACTGGACTTTCTAATATTTTTGGATCAGTAGAATTGGGAGGAGAGGATGCAGTGGGGTCTTTGCGGCAGGCTTTAGGGGCATGGCAAGATAGAGCGTTGAGTGATTCAGTTAGGTTACCTTCCTCAACGGGTGTGTTGTCAGATCCTGGAGCTGGGACAGTCTTAGTTCCGGGTGAAGGAGTTTTGACAAATACACCTTTGGGAAGGGTTGGGACGTCGCCAGGATTTGTTATTGGGGGAGGGGTTCAACAACGTGGGCTGGTGACGTCTAGTGTTTTATTGACAGGGAATGTTCAGCAGGGGGCTAACGCCAACTTGGCCGGGGTTCAATTGTCAGGTAGTGGTTTACAGCCTCTTGCTGGACAAGAATTAGGTACTGGGGTTTTGACAAATCCTATGGTAATGAATACTCCTGGGGGGTCTGGTTTGGCCTCTGCGGGATCAGTTTCAGTTTTAGGCTCGGGTGATTCACAGATGACGAGCTCTAATTTTGGAGCAGCTTATATGTGTTGGTCGGGTCCTTTGGGTATTCATTTAAAAAATGAAGTTAAAGAAAAAATTTGGAAGAATGAGTTTGTTGAAATTTATTCATTATTGCCACTTGATGAAGCTCCTCCTGACAAGGAAGAAAAAGACTCTGAGTAGAAGGAGGAGAAGGAACGTCGTCGGTACAGAAAAATACCAAAGGTTTTTGGTAATTGGATTCGAGCCTTTTCTATATTGGCTAGTGTGATTGGTGAACACTTTTCAGCGAAGTGCTTATCCTTGTTCTGTTATCAGGATACAATTTGGAACGCCTGCAGGACTTATGGCGGTCTGGCATGGTGGTATTACGATGAGCAGTTTAGGCAGAGGCTGGCTGTGCGCCCGTCAATGTCTTGGGACCAATTGGATATTGGGCTTTGGTTGTCAATTATGACTCACCCAGCTGGTTCCCCAGTGGGGTTCCAGTCCTTTCAGGCCGGCACTGGGGGGTTGGGGCTCCCCTCAGGAAGAGCAGCACCAGGGAAACAAAAAGGTTTTTGTTGGCAGTTTAATGAGGGTCAGTGTAAATGGGGGGGAGGTTGCAAGTTCAAACATGAGTGTTCGGGATGTTCAGGTTCCCACCCCCTTGTCAGGTGTTTTAAAAAACAGAAGTTGGGTGACAAAATGGGGACTGTTGGGAATAAAGGGGGTGACTCCGGTATCCGTAGACAGGATGCGTCCTTGGCTAAGGGTTTACAAGGATAGAATTGCTGCACAAATCCTGGAAGAGGGTTTTGAGTTTGGGTTCAAGATTCCTGAACAGGAAGGTTTTGGTGTAGCCGAAGCGGCTAATTTACGTTCGGCTAGCTGTTATCCGGGGATTTTGCAGGATAAGGTGAATGTTGAGTTGTCTTTGGGGAGGATGGCGGGTCCTTTTTCTGTACCTCCATTACCTGGATTCAGGGTATCGCCTCTGGGTATCGTGCCAAAGTCAGAGCCTGGGAAGTTTCGTCTTATACATCACCTTTCATTTCCTTTTGGATCCTCTGTGAATGATGCCATTGATCCGTCTTTATGTAGTGTCTCTTATACATCATTTGATAAAGCTGTGGAAATGGCCGTAAAGGCTGGTCAAGGGCCGTTGTTTGCAAAAGCTGATATTGAATCAGCGTTACGCCTTCTTCCAGTTCATCCTGAAAGTCATCATCTTTTGGGTTGTAAGATTGGAAAGGATTATTATGTCGACCTATGTCTTCCAATGGGATGTTCAATTTCTTGTGCGCTTTTTGAACGCTTTAGTACATTTTTGGAGTGGGTAGTGCGTAGGGAGTCAGGTTTTTCTTCTATCTTACATTACCTGGATGGTTTCTTATGTGTTGGACCTTCAGGTATGCATGTGTGTAGACATTTGCTTGTTACTTTGCAGCAGGTATGTTTTGAATTTGGTGTACCATTATCGGCGGAGAAGACTGAAGGTCCTACAATGTGTTTACTTTTTTGGGGTTTGGAGATTGATTCAGTGGCCATGGAGTGCAGACTCCCTCGAGATAAATTGGAAGGTTTACAAGCTGAAGTGATTGCTTGTCGATTGGCTAGGAAGGTTACTTTGAGAGCACTTCAATCCTTATTGGGAAAGTTGAATTTTGCATGTAGAATTATGCCCATGGGTAGAGTTTTTAATAGGCGGTTAGCTCAAGCTACTGCGGGAATTGTATGTCCCCACCATCATATTTGAGTGACATCTGACATGCGGGAAGACCTGGTGGTTTGGGAAAGGTTTTTAGCTGATTATAATGGGAGATCATATTGGCAAAAATTGGTGAAATCTAATGAGGATTTTGAGCTGTATACCGATGCATCTGGGTCGATTGGTTTTGGGGCTTTATTTGGTTCTGATTGGTGTGCAGAAAAGTGGCCTTTGGCTTGGGTTCAGGTAGGTCTTACCAAGAATATATTGTTTTTGGAGCTATTTCCTTTGGTTGTGGCTGTGACGCTGTGGGGTGACAGATTCAGGGACAGTAAAGTTCTTTTTCATTCTGATAACATGGGAGTGGTGCAGGCGGTAAATACTCTCACTGCTTCTTCTCCCCCTGTATTATCATTACTCCGTCATTTTGTGTTGTTGAGTTTGAGATTGAATCTTACTTTTAGGGCTCAACATGTGCCTGGTATAATGAATGTGGCTGCTGATGCATTGTCTCGTTTTCAGGAAACAACGTTTCAGAAGGCGTGTCCGGGGGCGAAGGCCACGGGTATGCCTTTCCCATCTTTCCTGTGGGACCTTGGCGGAGTGCAGTGGCAGACTGGGTGAAGAATTCTGTGTTGCCGGCCACATGGGCGCGGTATTCAGCAGTTTGGAATGATTGGCTTAATTTAGAAAGTATGGCTGGTACTTTAAAAGATGATTTTGAAAAGAGGGATGGGGTGTTGTGGTTAATTTGGGAATGGTTCTCTGGGGGGATCTCACCTGCGTCGATATCATCTAAAGTGTCAGGATTGTCCTTTGGTTTTAAATTACGGGGCTGGAGGGATTTTTCAAAAGATTTTGTAGTAAGACAGGCTCTTCGGGGATTGCGTCGGGGTAAGTCTTCATTAGACTCTAGGCGCCCGGTTTCATTTCAACTACTTGAAAGACTAATGGAGGTGTTAGAGGAGGTGTGTACGGACGATTTTGAAGTTATTCTCTTTAGGGCAGCTTTTTCTTTAGCGTTTTTTGGGGTGTTACGTATAGGGGAATTAGTCAGTTCGTCAAAAAATAAGCCGGGGGGTATATTGTTTGAAGATGTACGTTTAGGATCTGATTCTTTGGAATTTCTAATTCGTCGTTCAAAAACGTATTCTTTAGGGGTAGGGTCATAGGTTTCTCTCTTTTCTATTCCAGGTTCCTTGGGATGTCTGGTTTCTTGTGTCCGGCGGTATTTAGGAATTAGACCGGTTTTAGGTAGTTCATTGTTGGTTCATAGTGACGGGGTAGTTTTGACAAGATTTCAATTTTTAGCAGTGTTCAAACGTTGTCTTTCATTTCTTCGAGTTCCAGTCGGTGATTTTGGTGGTCATTCTTTTCGAATTGGAGCAGCTACTGAGGCTGCTCAGTTAGGGTTGGGTCCTGAGACAATTAGGCGTATTGGGCATTGGGAGTCACGTTGGTTTTTGTCTTACGTTAGGCCACATAGAGTTTTAGGGCTTTA
Source organism: Rhinophrynus dorsalis (assembly GCA_037306005.1). NCBI lineage: Eukaryota > Metazoa > Chordata > Amphibia > Anura > Rhinophrynidae > Rhinophrynus > Rhinophrynus dorsalis. The sequence goes on from CM074725.1 coordinate 114,510,377, forward strand.
GACTTAAGGGGTGCGGGTATTATTTATGTTATTTTTGTTTTCTCTTTAGGTGCGGCTCCTCGGGAACTGTGGATCATCGGTCACTCATTCGTATTTTGGGCCAGCCGGAGGGCCGAGGTTCGGGAGAGTGGTCGCCAGATGAATGTTCCCTTATCTGCAGGCCAGGTTGTCTGGCATGGATATAGGGGAATGTGTTGGCCACAGTTGGTGCCGGAGGTTCTTAGGCTGGTACATGCCGGAGGGGTGGTTCCTTATGTCTTATTGGTACACCTGGGGGGTAACGATCTGGGTTACATTCCGGGTCTGGAGCTGAGGCAGGCCATGAAAGAGGATTTCCGAAAACTTCTTCAGCTTTTTCCGGGGATCCGATTGGTGTGGTCGGAAATTCTCCCTAGAAGGTGCTGGATGGGTGCGAGGAATTGCTGGGCTTTGGATAAGAGCCGGATCAAATTGAATAGGAGGATCTCGAAGCTTATAGTTGAGATTGGTGGTCTAGCTATTAGACATAGGGTATTTGAGGAGCCTTCTCTCAATTTGATCCGGAGCGATGGGATACACCCTAATGATATGGGGTTAGACTTTTTTAATTTGGACTTGGCTGAAGCTTTGGAGGAGGCCGTAGCTTTGGGTGGGGGCTGGACTAACTTGTAGGGGTACTCGTTAGTCCCTTGTGGCGGCTTGGGACCTTGCCAATGTATAGAGTGGTAGTAAGATGGTGGAGGTTATGGTAGATAGTAGGTCAGCGGCCTAGGTCTAAGAACGCCCGGACTTTGTCGCGGGTTAGACGCTGGCCTCATTGAGCTTTATTTAACAGCTAATGAGGTGCGGTTAAGGTGACAATTTGAGGAGTTTCGAGTTTCGGCTCCAAAGTAGGATAGGCTGGTTAGCCTGTAGGAGATGGACATTGGCAAGGGCTCAAGGTTGGGTAAAAAATTTGTTAAATTATTTATTTATGTATATTTGTATTTTAATATATTGTTGTGGTATAATAAAGCTGCGGCCTTGTTCAAATCCATCCCAAGGTGTACTGTTTTTTCTTGAACTTATACCCCATGCTTAGGACATGGTTATCTGTAACTCTTTAAATTATTATTAACAGAAATCCCTTTTATTGTTATTTTCAACAGGAACATAATGACTTCCAGTGGAAATAAGGCACTAATGCTGGATACCTGTCTGCCTATACAACTGTCAGACTGGCTGTGTCACTTTGAAAATAATTATTAACACAAATTCCTAATATTCTTTTTTCAACAGTAAAAAAATGACTTGCAGTAACAATAAGGTTCGAATGCTGGATGCCTGTCTACCTACACAACTGCGATACTGGCTGTGTGTCACACTGAAAATTATTATTAACGCAAATTCCTAACATTTTTATTTTTAACAAGAAAAAAATTATTTGCAGTGGCAATAAGGCACTAATTCTCAATGCCAGTCTGCCTACACAACTGCCATACTGGTTGTGTGTTACTCTGAAAATTTTTATTAATAGAACTTCCTTGTATTTTTATTTTCAACAGGAACAAAATTACTTGCAGTAGTATAAAACACTAATGCTGGATAACTGCCTGCCTATACAACTGTCAGACTGGCTGTGTCACTCTGAAAATTATTATTAACACAAATACCTAACATTTTCATTTTCAACGAGAATAAAAATTATTTGCAATGGCACTGAGGCACTGATGCGGGATGCTTTCCCACACGACAACTGTCAGACTAGCTGTGTCACTCTGAAAATTATTATTTACACTATTTCCTAATATTTTTATTTTCAACAGGAACAAAAATGACTTGCAGTGGCAATAAGGCACTAATGCTGGATGCCTGTCCACACAACAATTGTCAAACTGGCTGTGTCACTCTGAAAATTATTATTACAATAAATTCCTAATATTTTTTATTTTCAACAGGAACAAAAATTACTTGCAGTGGATATAAGGCACTAATGCTGGATACCTGCCCATACGACAAATGTCAGACTGGCTGTGTATGACTTTGAAAATTATTATTAACACAAAATCCTAATGTTTTTATTTTCAACAGGAACAAATATGACTTGTTGTGGCAAGAAGGCACTAATGATGGATACCTGCCTGCCTACACAGCTGCCATACTAGCTGTGTGTCACTCTGAAAATTATTATTAACAAAAATTCCTTATATATTTATTTTCAACAGGAACTAAATGACTTGCAGTGGCATTAAGGCACTAATGCTGAATAACAGCCTGCCTATACAACTGTCAGACTGGATGTGTCACTCTGAAAATAATTATTAACACAAATTCCTTACATTTTTATTTTCAACAGTAACAAAAAGACTTGCAGTGGCAATAAGGCACTAATGCTGCATGCTTGGCTACACGACAACTGACAGACTGGCTGTATCACTCTGAAAATTATTTGGGCCTTAGAGAGTGTTATTTCAATGATGTCAGAGCTGTAGTTCAGGAGTAATTGAATGATAAATTTTCCACTCTCCCGCCCCTTTTTACCTAGTGTAACACTGCTCACCTCAGATGTGGAATCTGGTTGCTTGACCAGACAGATCACAGCAAGGTACAATCGTCTTACTATGAGAACAATGAAAACCCTGATCCCTTAACAGGTTTTTCAGCTTATCTTTATTGAAGATTGTCCCTTTCTGCAATTATTATAAAACATTAGTAACACTTAAACACAAATTCCTAATATTTTTATATATTGAACAAGAACAAAAATGACTTAAAGTGGCAATAAGGCACTAATGCTGTCTGCATGTCTGCTACACAACTGCCATACTGGCTCTGTCACTCTGAAAGGTATTATTTACCCAAATTCCTTATATTTATATTTTCAACAAGAAAAAATGATTTGCAATGGAAATAAGGCACTAATGATGGATGCCAGCCTGCCTACAGAGCTGTCAGACTGGCTGTGTGGCTCTGAAAATTATTATTTACACAATTTCCTAATATTGTTATTTTCAACAGGAAGAAAAATAACTTGCAGTGGCAATAAAGCACTAATCCTGGATGCCTGCCTGCCTACACAACTGCCATACTGGCTGTGTGTCACTGTGAAAATTATTTTTAATAGAAATTCCTAAAATTTTTATTTTCAACAGGAACAAAAATGACTTGCAGTGGCAATGAGGCACTAATGCTGGATGCTGGATGCATACATGTCCACATGGCAATTATGAGACTGACTGTGTCAATATGAAAATTATTATTACAACAAATTTCTAATATTTTTTATTTTCAACACGAACAAAAATGAATTGCAGTGGCAATAAGTCACTTATGCTGGATACCTGCCCACACAACAAATGTAAGACTGGCTGTGTATCACTCTGAAAATTATTATTACAACAGATTCCTAATATTTTTATTTTCAACAAGAACAAAAATGACTTGCAGTGGCAATAAGGCACTAATGCTAGATACCTGTTGACACAACAAATGTCAGACAGGCTGTGTGTCACTCTGAAAATTATTATTAACACAAACTCCTAATATTTTTATTTTCAACAGGAACAAAAATGAATTGCAGTGGTAATAAGGTACTAATGCTGGATGCCTGCCTACCTACACAACTGCTATACTGGCTGTGTGTCACTCTGAAATTTATTATTAATAGAAATTCCCTATATTTTTATTTTCAACAAAAACAAAATGACTTGCAGTGGTATAAACACTAATGCTGGATACTTACCTGCCTATAGAATTGTCAGACTGTCTGTGTCAATTTGTAAATTATTATTAACACAAATTCCTTATATTTTTATTTTCAACAGGAACAAAAATGACTTGCAGTGGCAATGAGGCACTAATGCTGGATGCTTGGCCACACGACAACTGTCAGACTAGCTGTGTCACTCTGAAAATGATTATTTACACAAATTACTAATATTTTTATTTTCAATAGGAACTAAAAAGACTTCCAGTGGTAATAAGGCACTAATGTTGGATACCTGTCCACACGACAATTGTCAGACTGGCTGTGTTACTTTGAAATTGATTATTACAACAATTTCCAAATATTTTTATTTTCAACAGGAATAAAAATGAATTGCAGTTTCAATAAGGCACTAATGCTGGATACCTACACACACAACAAATGTCAGACTGGCTGTGTATCACTCTGAAAATTATTATTAACACAAAATTCTAATGTTTTTATTTTCAACATGAACAAAAATGACTTGCAGTGGTAATAAGGCACTAATGCTAGGTTCCTGTCTGCCTACAAAAATGCCATACTGGCTATGTGTCACTCTGAAAATTTTTATTAACTGAAAATCCTTATATTTTTATTTTCAACAGGAACAAAATGACTTGCAGTGGCAATAAGGCACTAATGCTGGATGCCTGTCTGCCTTCACAACTGCCATACTGGCTGTGTGTCACTTTGAAAATTATTATTAACACAAATTCCTTATATTTTTATTTTCAACAACAACAAAATGATTTGCACTTATGTAGGCAGGCTGGATGCCAGCCTGCCTACACAACTGTCAGACTGGCGGTGTCACTCTGAAAATTATTATTAACAAAAAATCCTAATGTTTTTATTTTCAACATGAACAAAAAAGACTTAGAGTGTTAATAAGCCACTAATGCAAGGTTCCTGCCTGCCAACACAAATGACATACTGGCTATGTGTCACTCTGAAAATTATTATTAACAAAAATTCCTAATATTTTTATTTTCAACAGGAATAAAAATGACTTGCAGTGGCAATAAGGCACTACTAATGGATGCCTGCCTCTCTACGCAGTTGTCAGACTGGCTGTGTGGTTCTGAAAATTATTATTTATACAAATTTCTAATATTGTTATTTTGAACAGGAACAAAAATAACTTGCAGTGGCAATAAGAAACTAATGCTAGATGCCTGTCTGCCTACACAACTGCCATACTGGCTGTGTGTCACTCTGAAAATTATTATTAATAGAAATGCCTTATATTTTCATTTTCAACAAGAAGAAAATGACTTGCAGTAGTATAAAGCACAAATGCTGGATACCTGTCTTCCTATACAACTGACGAGATGGCTGTGTCACTCTGAAAATTATTATTAAAACAAATTCCTAATATTTTTATTTTCAACAGGAACAAAAATTACTTGCAGTGGCAATAAGGCAATAATGCTGGATGCCAGCCTGCCTACACAAGTGTTAGACAGGCTGTGTCACTCTGAAAATTATTATTAATACAAATTCCTAATATTTTTATTTTCATTAGGAAGAAAAATGACTTGAAGTGGCAATAAGGCACTAATGCTGGATGCCAGCCTGCCAACACAACTGTCAGACTCACTGTGTCACTCTGAAAATTATTAATAATATAAATTTGTAATATTTTTTATTTTCAACAGGAACAAAAATGACTTCTGGTGCCAATAAGGCAATAATACTGGATGCTAGCCTGCCTACACAACAGTTAGAGTGGCTGTGTCACTCTGAAAATAATTATTAGCACAAATTCCTAATATTTTTATTTTCAACAAGAACAAAATGATTTGCAGTTGTGTAGGCAGGCTGAATGCCAGCCTGCCTAAACAACTGTCAGACTGACTGTGTCACTCTGAAAATTATTATTAATGCAAATTTCTAATATTTTTATTTTCAACAGGAACAAAAATGATTTGCAGTGGCAATAAGGCACTAATCATGGATGCCTGCCTGCCTACACAGCTGTAAGACTGGCTGTGTGGCTCTAAAAATTATAATTTACACAAATTCAAAACATTGTTATTTTCAACAGGAACAAAAATAACTTGCAGTGGCAATAAGGCATTAATGCTGGATGCCTGCCTACCTACACAACTGCCATACTGGCTGTGTGTCACTCTGAAAATGATTATTAATAGAAATCCCCTATATTTTCATTTTCAAGAAAAACAAAATGACTTGCAGTGGTATAAAGCAATAATACTGGATACCTGCCTGACTATAATACTTTCAGACTGGTTGTGTCAATGTAAAAATTATTATAAACACAAATTCCTTATGTTTTTATTTTCAACAGGAACAAAAATGACCTAAAGTAGCAATGAGGCACTAATGCTGGATGCTTGGCCACACGACAACTGTCAGACTAGCTGTGTCACTCTGAAAATTATTATTTACACAAATTCCTAATATTTTTATTTTCAAAAGGAACAAAAATGACTTGCAGAGGTAATAAGGCACTAATGCTGGATTCCTGCCTACACGGCAATTGTCAGACTGGCTGTGTCACTCTGAAATTGATTATTACAACAATTTCCTAATATTTTTATTTTCAACAGGAATAAAAATGATTTGCAGTTTCAGTAAGGCACTAATGCTGGATACCTACCCACACGACAAATGTCAGACTGGCTGTGTATCACCCTGAAAATTATTATTAACACAAAATCCTAATGTTTTCATTTTCAACGTGAACAAAAATGACTTGCAGTGGTAATAAGGCACTAATGCTAGGTTCCTGCCTGCCTACACAAATGCCATACTGGCTACGTGTCACTCTAAATATTATTATTAACAGAAATTCCTTATATTTTTATTTTCAACAGGAAAAAAATAACTTGCAATGAAAATAAGGCACTAATGCTGGATGCCAGCCTACCTACACAACTGTCAGACTGGCTGTATCACTCTGAAAATTATTATTAACACAAATTCCTAATATTTTTATTTTCAACAGGAATAAAAATGACTTGCAATGGCAATAAGGCACTACTGATGAATGCCTGCCTGCCTATGCAGCTGTCAGACTGGCTGTGTGGTTCTGAAAAGTATTATTTACACAAATTTCTAATATTGTTATTTTCAACAGGAACAAAAATAACTTGCAGTGGCAGTAAGAAACTAATGCTAGATGCCTGTCAGCCTACACAACTGCCATACTGGCTGTGTGTCAATCTGAAAATTATTATTAATAGAAATTCCTTATATTTTCATTTTCAACAAGAAGAAAATGACTTGCAGTGGTATAAATCACTAATGCTAGATACCTGCATGCCTATACAACTGACAGGCTGGCTTTGTCACTCTGAAAATTATTATTAACACAAATTCCTACTATTTTTATTTTCCACAGGAAGAAAAATGACTTGCAATGGCAATAAGGCACTACTGATGGATGCCTGCCTGCCTACGCAGCTGTCAGACTGGCTGTGTGGTTCTGAAAATTATTATTAACACAAATTCCTTATATTTTTATTTTCAACAACAACAAAATGATTTGCACTTATGTAGGCAGGCTGGATGCCAGCCTGCCTACACAACTGTCAGACTGGCGGTGTCACTCTGAAAATTATTATTAACAAAAAATCCTAATGTTTTTATTTTCAACATGAACAAAAATGACTTAGAGTGTTAATAAGCCACTAATGCAAGGTTCCTGCCTGCCAACACAAATGACATACTGGCTATGTGTCACTCTGAAAATTATTATTAACAAAAATTCCTAATATTTTTATTTTCAACAGGAATAAAAATGACTTGCAGTGGCAATAAGGCACTACTAATGGATGCCTGCCTCCCTACGCAGTTGTCAGACTGGCTGTGTGGTTCTGAAAATTATTATTTATACAAATTTCTAATATTGTTATTTTGAACAGGAACAAAAATAACTTGCAGTGGCAATAAGAAACTAATGCTAGATGCCTGTCTGCCTACACAACTGCCATACTGGCTGTGTGTCACTCTGAAAATTATTATTAATAGAAATGCCTTATATTTTCATTTTCAACAAGAAGAAAATGACTTGCAGTAGTATAAAGCACAAATGCTGGATACCTGTCTTCCTATACAACTGACGAGATGGCTGTGTCACTCTGAAAATTATTATTAAAACAAATTCCTAATATTTTTATTTTCAACAGGAACAAAAATTACTTGCAGTGGCAATAAGGCAATAATGCTGGATGCCAGCCTGCCTACACAAGTGTTAGACAGGCTGTGTCACTCTGAAAATTATTATTAATACAAATTCCTAATATTTTTATTTTCATTAGGAAGAAAAATGACTTGAAGTGGCAGTAAGGCACTAATGCTGGATGCCAGCCTGCCAACACAACTGTCAGACTCACTGTATCACTCTGAAAATTATTAATAATATAAATTTGTAATATTTTTTATTTTCAACAGGAACAAAAATGACTTCTGGTGGCAATAAGGCAATAATACTGGATGCTAGCCTGCCTACACAACAGTTAGAGTGGCTGTGTCATTCTGAAAATTATTATTAGCACAAATTCCTAATATTTTTATTTTCAACAAGAACAAAATGATTTGCAGTTGTGTAGGCAGGCTGAATGCCAGCCTGCCTAAACAACTGTCAGACTGACTGTGTCACTCTGAAAATTATTATTAATGCAAATTTCTAATATTTTTATTTTCAACAGGAACAAAAATGATTTGCAGTGGCAATAAGGCACTAATCATGGATGCCTGCCTGCCTACACAGCTGTAAGACTGGCTGTGTGGCTCTAAAAATTATAATTTACACAAATTCAAAACATTGTTATTTTCAACAGGAACAAAAATAACTTGCAGTGGCAATAAGGCACTAATGCTGGATGCCTGCCTACCTACACAACTGCCATACTGGCTGTGTGTCACTCTGAAAATGATTATTAATAGAAATCCCCTATATTTTCATTTTCAAGAAAAACAAAATGACTTGCAGTGGTATAAAGCAATAATACTGGATACCTGCCTGACTATAATACTTTCAGACTGGTTGTGTCAATGTACAAATTATTATAAACACAAATTCCTTATGTTTTTATTTTCAACAGGAACAAAAATGACCTAAAGTAGCAATGAGGCACTAATGCTGGATGCTTGGCCACACGACAACTGTCAGACTAGCTGTGTCACTCTGAAAATTATTATTTACACAAATTCCTAATATTTTTATTTTCAAAAGGAACAAAAATGACTTGCAGTGGTAATAAGGCACTAATGCTGGATACCTGCCTACACGGCAATTGTCAGACTGGCTGTGTCACTCTGAAATTGATTATTACAACAATTTCCTAATATTTTTATTTTCAACAGGAATAAAAATGATTTGCAGTTTCAATAAGGCACTAATGCTGGATACCTACCCACACAACAAATGTCAGACTGGCTGTGTATCACCCTGAAAATTATTATTAACACAAAATCCTAATGATTTTATTTTCAACATGAACAAAAATGACTTGCAGTGGTAATAAGGCACTAATGCTAGGTTCCTGCCTGCCTACACAAATCCCATACTGGCTATGTGTCACTCTAAATATTATTATTAACAGAAATTCCTTAGATTTTTATTTTCAACAGGAAAAAAATGACTTGCAATGAAAATAAGGCACTAATGCTGGATGCCAGCCTGCCTACACAACTGTCAGACTGGCTGTATCACTCTGAAAATTATTATTAACACAAATTCCTAATATTTTTATTTTCAACAGGAATAAAAATGACTTGCAATGGCAATAAGGCACTACTGATGGATGCCTGCCTGCCTACGCAGCTGTCAGACTGGCTGTGTGGTTCTGAAAAGTATTATTTACACAAATTTCTAATATTGTTATTTTCAACAGGAACAAAAATAACTTGCAGTGGCAGTAAGAAACTAATGCTAGATGCCTGTCAGCCTACACAACTGCCATACTGGCTGTGTGTCAATCTGAAAATTATTATTAATAGAAATTCCTTATATTTTCATTTTCAACAAGAAGAAAATGACTTGCAGTGGTATAAATCACTAATGCTAGATACCTGCATGCCTATACAACTGACAGGCTGGCTTTGTGTCTCTGAAAATTATTATTAACACAAATTCCTACTATTTTTATTTTCCACAGGAAGAAAAATGACTTGCAATGGCAATAAGGCACTACTGATGGATGCCTGCCTGCCTACGCAGCTGTCAGACTGGCTGTGTGGTTCTGAAAATTATTATTTACACAAATTTCTAATATTGTTATTTTCAACAGGAACAAAAATAACTTGCAGTGGCAGTAAGAAACTAATGCTAGATGCCTGTCAGCCTACACAACTGCCATACTGGCTGTGTGTCACTCTGAAATTTATTATTAATAGAAATTCCTTATATATTCATTTTCAACAAGAAGAAAATGACTTGCAGTGGTATAAAGCACTAATGCTAGATACCTGCATGCCTATACATCTGACAGGCTGGCTTTGTCACTCTGAAAATTATTATTAACACAAATTCCTAATATTTTTATTTTCAACAGGAAGAAAAATGACTTGCAGTGGCAATAAGGCACTAATGCTGGATGCCAGCCTGCCTACCCAACTGTTAGACTGGCTGTGTAACTCTGAAAATTTTTATTAACACAAATTTCTAATATTTTTATTTTCAATAGGAACAAAAATGACTTGCAGTGGCAATAAGGCACTAATGCTGGATGCCAGCCTGCCTACACAACTGCCATACTGGCTGTGTGTCACTCTGAAAATTATTATTAATAGAAATGCCTTATATTTTTATTTTCAACAAGAAGAAAATGACTTGCAGTGGTATAAAGCACTAATGCTGGATACCTGTCTTCCTATACAACTGACGAGATGGCTGTGTAACTCTGAAAATTATTATTAAAACAAATTCATAATATTTTTATTTTCAACAGGAACAAAAATTACTTGCAGTGGCAATAAGGCAATAATGCTGGATGTCAGCCTGCCTACACAAGTGTTAGACAGGCTGTGTCACTCTGAAAATTATTATTAATACAAATTCCTAATATTTTTATTTTCAATAGGAACAAAAATGAATTGCAGTGGCAATAAGGCACTAATGCTGGATGCCAGCCTGCCTACACAACTGACAGACTCACTGTGTCACTCTGAAAATTATTATTAATACAAATTCCGAATATTTTTATTTTCAACAGGAACAAAAATGACTAGTGGTGGCAATAAGGCAATAATTATGGATGCCAGCCTACCTACACAACTGTTAGAGTGGCTGTGTCACTCTGAAAATTATTATTAACACAAATTCCTAATATTTTTATTTTCAACAGGAACAAAAATGATTTGCACTTGCAATAAGGCACTAATCATGGATGCCTGCCTGCCTATATAGGTGTCACACTGGCTGTGTGGCTCTGAAAATTAAAATTTACTCAAATTCCTAATATTATTTTCAACAGGGAACAAAAATAACTTGCAGTGGCAATAAGGCACTAATGCTGGATGCCTGCTTACCTACACAACTGCCATACTGGCTGTGTGTTACTCTGAAAATTATTATTAATAGAAATCCCCTATATTTTTATTTTAACAAAAAGAAAATGACTTGGAGTTTTATAAATCACTAATGCTGGATACCTGCCTGCCTATAGAAGTGTCAGACTGGCTGTGTCAATTTGAAAATTATTAGTAACACAAATTCCTTATATTTTTATTTTCAACAGGGACAAAAATGACTTGCAATGGCAATGAGGAACTAATACTGGATGCTTGGCCACACGACAACTATCAGATTAGCTGTGTCACTCTGAAAATTATTATTTACACAAATTCCTAATATTTTTATTTTTAATAGGAACAAAAATTACTTGCAGTGGCAATTAGGCACTAATGCTGGATACCTGCCCACACGACAATTGTCAGACTGGCTGTGTCACACTGAAATGTATTATTATAACAATTTCCTAATATTTTTATTTTCAACAGGAATAAAAAATGAATTGCAGTTTTAATAAGACACTAATGCTGGATACCTACCCACACGACAAATGTCACACTGGCTGTGTATCACTCTGAAGTTTATTATTAACAAAAATCCTAATGTTTTTATTTTCAACATGAACAAAAATGACTTGCAGTGGCAATAAGGCACTAATGCTGGATGCCAACTTGCCTACACAACTGTTAGACTGGCTGTGTCACTCTGAAAATTATTATTAACACAAATTCCTAATATTTTCATTTTCAACAGGAACAAAAATTACTTGTAGTGGCAATAAGGCACTAATGCTGGATACCTGCCCACGCGACAATTGTCAGACTGGCTGTGTCACTCTGAAATGTATTATTATAACAATTTCCTAATATTTTTATTTTCAACAGGAATAAACATGAATTGCAGTTTCAATAAGGCACTAATGCTGGATACCTACCCACACGACAAATGTCAGAATGGCTGTGTATCACTCTGAAAATTATTATTAACAAAAATTCTAATGTTTTTATTTTCAACATGAACAAAAATGACTGGCAGTGGTAATAAGGTACTAATGCTAGTTTCCTGCCTGCCTAAACATATGCCTTACTGGCTATGTTTCACTCTGAAAATTATTATTAACAGAAATTCCTTATATTTTTATTTTCAAGAGGAACAAAATGACTTGCAGTGGAAATAAGGCACTAATGCTGGATGCCTGTCTGCCTTCACAACTGCCATACTGGCTGTGTGTCACTCTGAAAATTATTATTAACACAAATTCCTTACATTTTTATTTTCAGCTAGAACAAAATTATTTACACTTGTGTAGGCAGGCTGGATGCCGGCCTGCCTACACAACTGTTAGACTGGCTGTGTCACTCTGAAAATTATTATTAACACAAATTCCTAATATTTTTATTTTTAACAGGAATAAAAATGACTTGCAGTGGCAATAAGGCACTACTGATGAATACCTGTCTACGTACGCAGCTGTCAGACTGGCTGTGTGGTTTTGAAAATTATTATTTACACAAATTCCTAAAATTGTTATTTTCAATAGGAAAAAAATAACTTGCAGTGGCAATAAGGATCTAAAGCTAGATGTCTGTCTGCCTACACAGCTGCCATACTGGCTGTGTGTCACTCTGAAAATTATTATTAATAGAAATTCCTTATATTGTCATTTTCAAGAAGAAGAAAATGACTTGCAGTGGTATAAAGCACAAATGCTGGATACCAGCCTGCCTATACATCTGACAGACTGGCTGCGTCACTCTGAAAATTATTATTAACACAAATTCCTAATATTTTTATTTTCAACAGGAATAAAAATGACTTGCATTGGCAATGAGGCACTGATGCTGGATACCTGCCCACACTACAAATCTCAGACTGGCTGTGTCACTCTGAAATTTATTATTACAACAAATTTCTGAACAGGGATAAAAATGAAATGCAGTGGCAATAATGGACTAATGTAGGATACCTTCCCACACGACAAATGTCAGACTGGCTCTGTATCAATTATTAGCAACACAAAATCCTAATGTTTTTATTTTCAACAGGAACAGCAGTGGCAATAAGTTACTAATGCTGATTACCTGTCTGCTCATACAACTGTCAGACTGGCTGTGTCACTCTGAAAATAATTGTTAACACAAATTCCTAATATTTTTATTTTCAACAGTAACAAAATGACTTGCAGTAGCAATAAGGGACGAATGCTGGATGCCTGTCTGCCTACACAACTGCGATACAGGCTGTGTGTCACAATGAAAATTATTATTAACACAAATTCCTTATATTTTTATTTCCAACAAGAACAAAATGATTTGCAGTGGAAATAAGGCACTAATGCTGGATGCCAGCCTGCCTACAGAACTGTCAGACTGGCTGTGTCTCACTCTGAAAATTATTATTGACACAAATTCCTTATGTTTTTATTTCCAAGAAGAACAAAATGATTTGCAGTTGTGTAGGCAGGCTGGATGCCAGCCTGCCAACACAACTGTCAGACTGACTGTGTCATTCTGAAAATTATTATTAACACAAATTCCTAATATGTTTATTTTCAAAGGAACAAAAACTACTTACAGTGGCAATAAGGCACTAATGCTGGATGCCAACCTGCCTACACAACTGTTAGACTGGCTGTGTCACTCTGAAAATTATTATTAACACAAATTCCTAATATTTTTATTTTTAACAGGAATAAAAATGACTTGCAGTGGCAATAAGGCACGAGTGAGGGATGCCAGCCTGCCTACACAACTGCCATACTGGCTGAGTGTCACTCTGAAAATTATTATCAACAGAAATTCCTTATATTTTTATTTTCAACAGGAAGAAAAATAATTTCCAGTGGCAATAAAGCACTAATCATGGATGCCTGCCTGCCTACACAGCTGTCAGACTGGCTGAGTCACTCTGAAAATTATTACTTACACAAATTCTTAATATTGTTATTTTCAACAGGAACAAAAATAACTTTCAGTGGCAATAAGGCACTAATGCCTATCTGCCTACACAACTGCCATACTGGCTGTGTGTCACTCTGAAAATTATTATTAATAGAAATTCCTTATATTTTTATTTTCAACTGAAAAAAAATGACTTGCAGTGGTTTAAAGCACTAATGCTGGATAATTGCCTGCCTATACATCTGTCAGACTTGCTGTGTCACTCTGAAAATTATTATTAACACAAATTCCTAATATTTTTATTTTCAACAGGAACAAAAATGACTTGCAATGGCAATGAGGCACTAATGCTGGATACCTACCCACACGAGAAATGTCAGACTGGCTGTGTATCACTCTGAAAATTATTATTAACAAAAATTCTAATGTTTTTATTTTCAACATGAAGAAAAATGACTGGCAGTGGTAATAAGGCACTAATGCTAGTTTCCTGCCTGCCTACACAAATGCCATACTGGCTATGTTTCACTCTGAAAATTATTATTAACAGAAATTCCTTATATTTTTATTTTCAAGAGGAACAAAATGACTTGCAGTGGACACTCTGAAAATTATTACTTTCACAAATTCTTAATATTGTTATTTTCAACAGGAACAAAAATAACTTTCAGTGGCAATAAGGCACTAATGCTGGATGCCTGTCTGCCTACACAACTGCCATACTGGCTGTGTGTATCACAGTGCCTGTGATTCCTGTCAGTCTCATCTATGACAGATACTGATTTGCTGTGTTGGTTTGGCCCGCCCCCTGGTGACCTTTTTATACCTGGCTAGCACAACTGTCAGGCGCCCTTTCGTGGTGTTTCTGTGCCAGTTACTGTTGCTGTGTTCCTGTGTTCTGGATTCCTGTGTACCGACTTGGCTTGTCTTGACTATTCTCCTGTTTTCCTGCTCGTGTATGACCCGGCCCGTCTGACTACCTCCTTTGGATCCTGACCCGGTTTGGCTGACGTTCCTGCTTGTGTACGACCCGGCTTGTATGACTGCCTTCTACGTGCTCCGACCCGGCCTGGCTGACTTCCCGCTCCGAAGAACGACTCTTGCTTTCTACAGTGACCTGTGTTCCAGTTGTCGCCACCGCGACATTTCTATCTGCTGTTCCAGCTTTTGGTGTGACTGCCTTGCCTGGTGTACTCCAATCAGTGCAGTGCATTTTCCTTTGCAGAGTTGTGCGTATACGCGCCTCTCTCAGACTGCAGAGCCTTGCTATACCGCTGAAAAGCCTCGAGTAAATGTGCTAATTAACCCTAGCAGTGCCGCTGGGTTCCACTCTATCGCTACTCCTGTAAGAGTCTCTTTCTCGGTGAATACTACTGCTGAGCTGGCCGCTCTTCGTCGGCAGCTCCACACATCCTTGCAGAGTGTTTACATCCGTTTGGGCCGGTTGGGCGCCTGAGACTCTCCCTCTTGTTCAGTTAGCGATTCCGCTTTACCGAGTGGTGGCAGGCACAGGCATCAGCATTCGTATTCCGGTAATCACGCCCGTGGGGGCTGTCGGCTCTAGCGTGGGCTATCCCGTTGTCCGGTTAAGTCTGAGGAGGCTTGGCAGTTCTCGCATTGAAGGCCGGTTCCAATCACGCCCGTGGGGGCCTTTTGCACTTGCACTAGTTGAAGCAGTTCCAGTAGGTACGCCCGAGGGGGCTACGTGGACTCTTGTGCTTCTTACTGAACACCGTGGCGAGGCAGTCCAGTATCCAGCCGGTGATAGTCTTGGTCTCCAGCACAGCCTTATAACACCCTGGGTGTTCCAAACATCCACATCTGAGACTGACTGTTATCAAGGACTTAACCCCTGAGGGGTATACGCTATTCTATTACTGTGTAATTGTACTTATAAGTCATTTGTGCATTTACCATTGTATCTATATATTACCACTGTGTATATTTACCACCACTAGATGGCGTGTTATTGCCTTATCTTATTTTAATAAAACTGTGTTCTTATTCACCTAATGGTCTGAGTGTCTTAAAAAACCGTGACAGTACGAAGGGGCCATGACCTCAGACGGTAAGGGTGAAAGTCAAACACAGAACATCCATTGGAGAATGGATGTTCATGAGCAGCGCATGGACCAATTGGCACTGGCTTTGCAGACGTTACTCGAACGTACAGTACATTTGGACAAGCCTAGTCCTAATCCGGTGGTCACCCCAGTCTTGACACCGGATAATCAGTCCATAGTCCCATCAGCCAATTCGAAAGGGCTAACGCCATCTGCACCACTACCGTTAAGGTATGATGGCGAACCTTCCCTTTGCAGGGGATTTATTAATCAACTAGAGATATTTTTGGAGTTGGCACCCCAGGCATTTCCTAACGACCGTAGCAAGGTCGGTCTGATGATATCTCTATTGACTGGCAAGGCATTGGCATGGGCGAATCCGTTGTGGGAGAATGCTAGACCCTGCACTCTGAACTTTAGAGAGTTTGTCAGAAAGTTCAGACGAGTGTTTGAGGTTCCTGGCAGGGCTGCCTCTGCTACCAAAAGGCTGATGGAAATTCGGCAGGGTGAACGCACACTGGGCGATTATGCTATTGAATTCAGGACCTTGGCAGCAGAGGTGGGCTGGAACGAGGAAGCCTTACTAGCTGCCTTTACTCAGGGTCTCTCCGAGCAAATTAAGGACGAGATAGCCGCTCGTGATGTACCCAGTGATCTGGATGAATATATCGATTATGTCTTACTAATAGACTCTCGCATCCGAGAGAGACGGTTGGCTAAAAGGGCTAAAGTAAAAGACTATGGCCAGACCAGCTTCCTTAACCCACCCACACCACCCGTTCTTCCTGAGCGACCAATCGATAATCCTGAACCTATGCAATTGGGGTTCACTAGGCTCTCTAAAGAGGAAAGATTATATCGTAGGAGGCAAGGTCTATGCCTTTATTGTGGCAAAGCAGGGCATCTGTTGCGCAATTGCCCAGTTCGGCCGGGAAACGAACGCACCTAGGGTACCTTGGGGGACAGGCCCTAGGTGGTGTAGAACGGTCCCTAGATTATAGCACCACTAAACCCACTATTCAGGTGGTCTTCGCTTGGGCGGACAAGGTTATCGAGGTCCTCGCATTGGTGGACTCCGGGGCAGCAGGCTATTTCATGGACCAGTCTTTTGCCAACCTGCAAGGCATTCCTTTATGTAAAAAGGACTCTCCGGTCGCTATTGAAGCCATCGATGGCAGACCCCTGGAGCCGGCATTTATTACGCTTTTAACTATTCCAGTGACAATGACAGTGGGGGCTTGCCACAAGGAGCAGATACGTTTTCAAATCATTCGTTCCCCGCACCATTCAGTTATTTTGGGGTTCCCATGGCTACAGGTACATAATCCCCAATTTGACTGGCAGAGATGTGAGGTTAACTCCTGGTCAGAATACTGTGATAAGAACTGTCTCTCCTTACCTGTCAAGATTATGTGTACCTCTCCGGCTGTGCCAGCTGAATACGAACAATTCAGTGACGTGTTTAGTAAGGGAGAGGCCAGCGCATTGCCTGAGCATAGGGCATACGATTGCGCCATTGATTTGCCTCCTGGTGCGGTGCCTCCCAGGGGGCGCGCTTACCCACTGTCCTGTGAGGAGAATAAAGCTATGGAGGACTATATTGTTGATACCCTGGAGAGGGGCATCATTCGGAAATCTACTTCTCCGGCAGGTGCCGGATTTTTCTTTGTGAAAAAGAAAAGTGGTGAACTTAGGCCATGCATTGACTATCGTGGGCTGAACAAGCTTATGCCTAAGAATGCCTACCCGATTCCACTTGTTACCGAATTGTTTGACAGATTGAAGGGCTCATCGATCTTTACTAAACTTGACTTGCGAGCCGCCTATAATCTGGTCAGAATTAAAGAAGGTGACGACTGGAAAACGGCGTTTAATACCAGAACAGGGCATTACGAATATCTGGTGATGCCATTTGGCTTATGTAATGCGCCTGCAGTATTTCAGGAGTTTATTAATGACATCCTACGAGACCTACTCCAGTCCTGTGTAGTCGTATATCTAGATGATATATTAATTTACTCTGCCAACCTCTCACAACATATCAAAGATGTTTCAGAAGTCCTGCTCCGACTTCGCAAGCACAGGCTATTCTGTAAGATAGAGAAATGCGAATTCCATACATCTCAAGTGCCATTCCTGGGTTTCGTTATCTCTAATAATGGCAATGCCATGGATCAGGAGACGTTGGCAGCAGTTCTGCATTGGCCTCGTCCTAAAGGGTTAAAGGCCATTCAAAGATTCTTAGGTTTTGCGAACTATTATAGGAAGTTCATCCAGAACTTTTCCACGATTGTCAAACCATTGTCAGATTTGACTCATAAGGGCGCTTCTCCCTCTCAGTGGTCCGAGGCGGCGGAGACCGCATTTGTTACCCTGAAATCTGCCTTTGCATCTGCTCCGGTGCTGTCCCACCCTAATCACTCTCTGCCCTTCACGTTGGAGGTTGATGCTTCTGAGGTTGGGGTTGGAGCAGTACTCTCCCAACGTCCTGTGGGAGGTGGCGCCTTGAGGCCTTGCGGTTTCTTCTCTAAAAAATTGTCCAGTGCGCAGAGCCATTATGAGATTGGGGACAGGGAGCTGTTGGCCATAATTCTAGCTCTGAAAGAGTGGCGTCACCTTCTGGAGGGTACTCGGACTCCAGTACTAATTCTTACAGATCATAAGAATTTAACTTATCTCTCCGAAGCCAAAAGACTGTCTTCTCGACAAGCTAGATGGGCACTTATTTTGTCACAATTTAATTTCCTAGTGTCTTATCTTCCTGGCTCAAAAAATATTAAAGCCGATGCGTTGTCTCGTCAGTTCGCTTCTGACACTGAGAGGGAGGAGGAACCTGTTCCCATCATTCAGCCAGATCGCATTCTGGCCACTATCCGTACCACCATTACCTCGCCTCTGGGGGAGGAGATATTGGCATCACAATCGAGGGCACCCCCTGAGACCCCTGTGGGGAAATGTTTTGTAGATGTGCCATTCCGTGTCCGTTTGTTGGAAACTTACCACGCTTCTAAAGCGGCTGGGCATATTGGTAGGGACCAACTAGTCTGGTCTCTGTCGCAATTATTTTGGTGGCCTACCTTGAGAGCCGATTGCGCCGCTTTTACTGCAGCCTGTACCACCTGTGCCCCTAGGCATCTCCCTGTGGGCTTATTGCAACCTGTGCCCAACGGAGACCGTCCTTGGTCTCATATTTCTATCGACTTTTTGGGAGAATTACCAGCGTCTAGGGGATTTACGTTCATTCTTATGGTGGTCGATAGATTCTCTAAAATGGCACATTTTGTGCCTCTGACTGGCCTTCCATCGGCCCAGGAATTGGCTGTAGTCTTTTCCAGGGAGGTATTCCGCCGGCACGGAGTACCCAGAGTGATTGTATCCGACCGAGGGAGCCAGTTCGTTTCTAGGTTTTGGAGGGCATTTTGTGGCCAGATGGGCATTCAACTGTCATTTTCCTCCGCTTACCATCCCCAAACGAATGGGGCCGCTGAACGTGCCAATCAGGGACTGGAGCACTTCCTGCGTTGCTTTGTCACTGATCATCATGACAATTGGGCTGACCTGTTGCCATGGGCTGAGTTTGCCAGAAACTGTGCGGTTAATTCATCGTCCGGGAGCTCTCCGTTTCTCGTTAATTATGGGTTTCAGCCTTGTCTGCTCCCGGACTCCTTTCAGGCGCAGCAGATCCCTGCTCTGGATGAGCATTTGGCACAGCTTCGTTCCACTTGGTCACAGGTTCAGAGGTCCCTCAGTCAGTCATTTCGGCGTCAGCAGAGGCACGCGAATCGCAGACGTCTGCCAGCAGTCTCCTTTCAAGTTGGGGACAGGGTATGGCTGTCATCCAGAAACCTTAATTTACAAGTACCATCTAACAAACTGGCTCCCCGGTTTATCGGTCCATTTAAGATTATCCGCAAGATTAATCCGGTTTCTTATGCTTTGGAGCTTCAACCCTCAATGCACATTCACAATGTGTTCCATGTGTCGCTCCTGAAACCCTTGGTGTGTAATCGCTATACTACTACGCCAGTGATTCCTGGGCCGGTGGACGTCCAGGGCCAAGAAGAGTATGAGGTGCAGAGCATTATTGATTCTAGGAGATTTAGAGGAAAGCTGCAATACTTGGTTCATTGGAAGGGCTATGGTCCTGAGGAACGTTCTTGGGTTGATCAAGGGGACCTCCAAGCACCCAGATTACTACGCAGCTTTCACTCTAAATACCCTTCTAAACCCAGACCTCGAGCAGGGAGAGGGGGTCTTTGAGAGGGGGGTACTATCACAGTGCCTGTGATTCCTGTCAGTCTCATCTATGACAGATACTGATTTGCTGTGTTGGTTTGGCCCGCCCCCCGGTGACCTTTTTATACCTGGCTAGCACAACTGTCAGGCGCCCTTTCGTGGTGTTTCTGTGCCAGTTACTGTTGCTGTGTTGCTGTGTTCCTGTGTTCCGGATTCCTGTGTACCAACTTGGCTTGTCTTGACTATTCTCCGGTGTTCCTGCTCGTGTATGACCTGGCCCGTCTGACTACCTCCTTTGGATCCTGACCCGGTTTGGCTGACGTTCCTGCTTGTGTACGACCCGGCTTGTATGACTGCCTTCTACGTGCTCCGACCCGGCCTGGCTGACTTCCCGCTCCGAAGAACGACTCCTGATTTCTACAGTGACCTGTGTTCCAGTTGTCGCCACCGCGACATTTATATCTGCTGTTCCAGCTTTTGGTGTGACTGCCTTGCCTGGTGTACTCCGATCAGTGCAGTGCATTTTCCTTTGCAGAGTTGTGCGTATACGCGCCTCCCTCAGACTGCAGAGCCTTGCTATACCGCTGAAAAGCCTTGAGTAAATGTGCTAATTAACCCTAGCAGTGCCGCTGGGTTCCACTCTATCGCTACTCCTGTAAGAGTCTCTTTCTCGGTGAATACTACTGCTGAGCTGGCCGCTCTTAGTCGGCAGCTCCACACATCCTTGCAGAGTGTTTACATCCATTTGGGCCGGTTGGGCGCCTGAGACTCTCCCTCTTGTTCAGTTAGCGATTCCGCTTTACCGAGTGGTGGCAGGCACAGGCATCAGCATTCGTATTCCGGTAATCATGCCCGTGGGGGCTGTCGGCTGTAGCGTGGGCTATCCCGTTGTCCGGTTAAGTCTGAGGAGGCATGGCAGTTCTCGCATTGAAGGCCGGTTCCAATCACGCCCGTGGGGGCCTTTTGCACTTGCACTAGTTGAAGCAGTTCCAGTAGGTACGCCCGAGGGGGCTACGTGGACTCTTGTGCTTCTTACTGAACACCGTGGCGAGGCAGTCCAGTATCCAGCCGGTGATAGTCTTGGTCTCCAGCACAGCCTCATAACACCATGGGCGTTACAAACATCCACATCTGAGACTGACTGTTATCAAGGACTTAACCCCTGAGGGGTATACGCTATTCTATTACTGTGTAATTGTACTTATAAGTCATTTGTGCATTTACCATTGTATCTATATATTACCACTGTGTATATTTACCACAACTAGAGGGCATGTTATTGCCTTATCTTATTTTAATAAAACTGTGTTCTTATTCACCTAATGGTCTGAGTGTCTTAAAAAACCGTGACAGTGTGTCACTCTGAAAATTATTATTAATAGAAATTCCTTATATTTTTATTTTCAAAAGAAAGAAAATGACTTGCAGTGGTTTAAAGCAATAATGCTGGATAATTGCCTGCCTATACATCTGTCAGACTTGCTGTGTCACTCTGGAAATTATTATTAACACAAATTCCTAATATTTTTATTTTCAACAGGAACAAAAATGACTTGCAATGGCAATGAGGCACTAATGCTGCATGCTTGCCCACATGAAAACTGTCAAACGAGCTGTGTCACTTTGAAAAATTAATATTTACACTAATTCCTAATATATATTTTTTTCAAGTGGAACAAAAATGATTTGCAGTGGCAATAAGGCACTAATGCTGGATGCCAACCTGCCTACACAACTGTTAGACTGGCTGTGTCACTCTGAAAATTATTATTAACACAAATTCCTAATATTTTTATTTTCAACAGGAACAAAAATTACTTGCAGTGGCAATAAGGCACTAATGCTGGATACCTGCCCACGCAACAATTGTCAGACTGACTGTGTCACTCTGAAATGTATTATTATAACAATTTCCTAATATTTTTATTTTCAACAGGAATAAAAATGAATTGCAGTTTCAATAAGGCACTAATGCTGGATACCTACCCACACGACAAATGTCAGACTGGCTGTGTATCACTCTGAAAATTATTATTAACAAAAATTCTAATGTTTTTATTTTCAACATGAAGAAAAATGACTGGCAGTGGTAATAAGGCACTAATGCTAGTTTCCTGCCTGCTACACAAATGCCATACTGGCGATGTTTCACTCTGAAAATTATTATTAACAGAAATTCCTTATATTTTTATTTTCAAGAGGAACAAAATGACTTGCAGTGGAAATAAGGCACTAATGCTGGATGCCTGTCTGCCTTCACAACTGCCATACTGGCTGTGTGTCACTCTGAAAATTATTATTAACACAAATTCCTTACATTTTTATTTTCAGCTAGAACAAAACGATTTACACTTGTGTAGGCAGGCTGGATGCCGGCCTGCCTACACATCTGTCAGACTGGCGGTGTCACTCTGAAAATTATTATTAACACAAATTCCTAAAATTGTTATTTTCAACAGGAAAAAAATAACTTGCAGTGGCAATAAGGATCTAATGCTAGATGCCTGTCTGCCTACACAGCTGTCATACTGGCTGTGTGTCACTCTGAAAATTATTATTAATAGAAATTCCTTATATTGTCATTTTCTAGAAGAAGAAAATGACTTGCAGTGGTATAAAGCACAAATGCTGGATACCAGCCTGCCTATACATCTGACAGACTGGCTGTGTCACTTTGAAAATTATTATTAACACAAATTCCTAATATTTTTATTTTCAACAGGAATAAAAATGACTTGCAGTGGCAATGAGGCACTGATGCTGGATACCTGCCCACACTACAAATCTCAGACTGGCTGTGTCACTCTGAAATTTATTATTACAACAAATTCCTGAACATGGATAAAAATGAAATGCAGTGGCAATAATGGACTAATGCAGGATATCTTCCCACACGACAAATGTCAGACTGGCTCTGTATCAATTATTATTAACACAAAATCCTAATGTTTTTATTTTCAACAGGAACAAATATGACCTGCAGTGGCAATAAGGCACTAATGCTGATTACCTGTCTGCTCATACAACTGTACCAGACTGGCTGTGTCACTCTGAAAATAATTATTAACACAAATTCCTAATATTTTTATTTTCAACAGTATCAAAATGACTTGCAGTAGCAATAAGGGACGAATTCTGGATGCCGGTCTGCCTACACAACTGCGATACAGGCTGTGTGTCACAATGAAAATTATTATTAACACAAATTCCTTATATTTTCATTTCCAACAAGAACAAAATTATTTGCAGTGGAAATAAGGCACTAATACTGGATGCCAGCCTGCCTACACAACTGTCAGACTGGCTGTGTCTCACGCTGAAAATTATTATTGACACAAATTCCATATGTTTTTATTTCCAAGAAGAACAAAATGATTTGCAGTTGTGTAGGCAGGCTGGATGCCAGCCTGCCAACACAACTGTCAGACTGACTGTGTCATTCTGAAAATTATTATTAACACAAATTCCTAATATTTTTATTTTCAAAGGAACAAAAATAACTTACAGTTGCAAGAAGGCACTAATGCTGGATGCCAACCTGCCTACACAACTGTTAGACTGGCTGTGTCACTCTGAAAATTATTATTAACACAAATTCCTAATATTTTCATTTTCAACAGGTATAAAAATGACTTGCAGTGGCAATAAGGCACTAGTGCTGGATGCCA
The DNA here is from genome assembly GCA_037306005.1 of Rhinophrynus dorsalis. Taxonomy (NCBI): domain Eukaryota; kingdom Metazoa; phylum Chordata; class Amphibia; order Anura; family Rhinophrynidae; genus Rhinophrynus; species Rhinophrynus dorsalis. Next base: position 114,534,433 of record CM074725.1, read on the forward strand.
GCCTGCCTACACAACTGCCATACTATCTGAGTGTCACTCTGAAAATTATTATCAACAGAAATTCCTTATATTTTTATTTTCAACAGGAAGAAAAATAATTTGCAGTGGCAATAAAGCACTAATCATGGATGCCTGCCTGCCTACACAGCTGTCAGACTGGCTGTGTCACTCTGAAAATTATTACTTACACAAATTCTTAATATTGTTATTTCAACAGGAACAAAAATAACTTTCAGTGGCAATAAGGCACTAATGCTGGATGCCTGTCTGCCTACACAACTGCCATACTGGCTGTGTGACACTCTGAAAATTATTATTAATAGAAATTCCTTATATTTTTATTTTCAAAAGAAAGAAAATGACTTGCAGTGGTTTAAAGCACTAATGCTGGATAATTGCCTGCCTATACATCTGTCAGACTTGCTGTGTCACTCTGAAAATTATTATTAACACAAATTCCTAATATTTTTATTTTCAACAGGAACAAAAATGACTTGCAATGGCAATGAGGCACTAATGCTGCATGCTTGCCCACACGAAAACTGTCAAATGAGCTGTGTCACTTTGAAAAATTAATATTTACACAAATTCCTAATATATATTTTTTTCAAGTGGAACAAAAATGATTTGCAGTGGCAATAAGGCACTAATGCTGGATGCCAACCTGCCTATACAACTGTTAGACTGGCTGTGTCACTCTGAAAATTATTATTTACACAAATTCCTAATATTTTTATTTTCAACAGGAATAAAAATGACTTGCAGTGGTAATAAGTCACTAATGCTGGGTGCCAACCTGCCTACACAACTGTTAGACTGGCTGTGTCACTCTGAAAATTACTATTAACACAAATTCCTAATATTTTTATTTTCAACAAGAACAAAAATTACTTGCAGTGGCAATAAGGCACTAATGCTGGATACCTGCCCACGCAACAATTGTCAGACTGGCTGTGTCACTCTGAAATGTATTATTATAACAATTTCCTAATATTTTTATTTTCAACAGGAATAAAAATGAATTGCAGTTTCAATAAGGCACTAATGCTAGATACCTACCCACACGACAAATGTCAGAGTGGCTGTGTATCACTCTGAAAATTATTATTAACAAAAATTGTAATGTTTTTATTTTCAACATGAACAAAAATGACTGGCAGTGGTAATAAGGCACTAATGCTAGTTTCCTGCCTGCCTATACAAATGCCATACTGGCTATGTTTCACTCTGAAAATTATTATTAACAGAAATTCCTTATATTTTTATTTTCAAGAGGAACAAAATGACTTGCAGTGGAAATAAGGCACTAATGCTGGATGCCTGTCTGCCTTCACAACTGCCATACTGGCTGTATGTCACTCTGAAAATTATTATTAACACAAATTCCTTACATTTTTATTTTCAGCTAGAACAAAATGATTTACACTTGTGTAGGCAGGCTGGATGCCGGCCTGCCTACACATCTGTCAGACTGGCGGTGTCACTCTGAAAATTATTATTAACACAAATTCCTAATATTTTTATTTTTAACAGGAATAAAAATGACTTGCAGTGGCAATAAGGCACTACTGATGAATGCCTGTCTACCTACACAGCTGTCAGACTGGCTGTGTGGTTTTGAAAATTATTATTTACACAAATTCCTAAAATTGTTATTTTCAACAGGAAAAAAATAACTTGCAGTGGCAATAAGGATCTAATGCTAGATGCCTGTCTGCCTACACAGCTGCCATACTGGCTGTGTGTCACTCTGAAAATTATTATTAATAGAAATTCCTTATATTGTCATTTTCTAGAAGAAGAAAATGACTTGCAGTGGTATAAAGCACAAATGCTGGATACCAGCCTGCCTATACATCTGACAGACTGGCTGTGTCACTTTGAAAATTATTATTAACACAAATTCCTAATATTTTTATTTTCAACAGGAATAAAAATGACTTGCAGTGGCAATGAGGCACTGATGCTGGATACCTGCCCACACTACAAATCTCAGACTGGCTGTGTCACTGAAATTTATTATTACAACAAATTCCTGAACAGTGATAAAAATGAAATGCAGTGGCAATAATGGACTAATGCAGGATACCTTCCCACACGACAAATGTCAGACTGGCTCTGTATCAATTATTATTAACACAAAATCCTAATGTTTTTATTTTCAACAGGAACAAATATGACTTGCAGTGGCAATAAGGCACTAATGCTGATTACCTGTCTGCTCATACAACTGTCAGACTGGCTGTGTCACTCTGAAAATAATTATTAACACAAATTCCTAATATTTTTATTTTCAATAGTAACAAAATGACGTGCAGTAGCAATAAGGGACGAATTCTGGATGCCGGTCTGCCTACACAACTGCGATACAGGCTGTGTGTCACAATGAAAATTATTATTAACACAAATTCCTTATATTTTCATTTCCAACAAGAACAAAATTATTTGCAGTGGAAATAAGGCACTAATACTGGATGCCAGCCTGCCTACACAACTGTCAGACTGGCTGTGTCTCACTCTGAAAATTATTATTGACACAAATTCCATATGTTTTTATTTCCAAGAAGAACAAAATGATTTGCAGTTGTGTAGGCAGGCTGGATGCCAGCCTGCCAACACAACTGTCAGACTGACTGTGTCATTCTGAAAATTATTATTAACACAAATTCCTAATATTTTTATTTTCAAAGGAACAAAAACAACTTACAGTTGCAAGAAGGCACTAATGCTGGATGCCAACCTGCCTACACAACTGTTAGACTGGCTGTGTCACTCTGAAAATTATTATTAACACAAATTCCTAATATTTTTTATTTTCAACAGACATAAAAATGACTTGCAGTGGCAATAAGGCACTAGTGCTGGATGACAGTCTGCCTACACAACTGCCATACTGGCTGTGTGTCACTCTGAAAATTATTATTAATAGAAATTCCTTATATTTTTATTTTCAAAAGAAAGAAAATGACTTGCAGTGGTTTAAAGCACTAATGCTGGATAATTGCCTGCCTATACATCTGTCAGACTTGCTGTGTCACTCTGAAAATTATTATTAACACAAATTCCTAATATTTTTATTTTCAACAGGAACAAAAATGACTTGCAATGGCAATGAGGCACTAATGCTGCATGCTTGCCCACACGAAAACTGTCAAATGAGCTGTGTCACTTTGAAAAATTAATATTTACACAAATTCCTAATATATATTTTTTTCAAGTGGAACAAAAATGATTTGCAGTGGCAATAAGGCACTAATGCTGGATGCCAACCTGCCTATACAACTGTTAGACTGGCTGTGTCACTCTGAAAATTATTATTTACACAAATTCCTAATATTTTTATTTTCAACAGGAATAAAAATGACTTGCAGTGGTAATAAGTCACTAATGCTGGGTGCCAACCTGCCTACACAACTGTTAGACTGGCTGTGTCACTCTGAAAATTACTATTAACACAAATTCCTAATATTTTTATTTTCAACAAGAACAAAAATTACTTGCAGTGGCAATAAGGCACTAATGCTGGATACCTGCCCACGCAACAATTGTCAGACTGGCTGTGTCACTCTGAAATGTATTATTATAACAATTTCCTAATATTTTTATTTTCAACAGGAATAAAAATGAATTGCAGTTTCAATAAGGCACTAATGCTAGATACCTACCCACACGACAAATGTCAGAGTGGCTGTGTATCACTCTGAAAATTATTATTAACAAAAATTGTAATGTTTTTATTTTCAACATGAACAAAAATGACTGGCAGTGGTAATAAGGCACTAATGCTAGTTTCCTGCCTGCCTATACAAATGCCATACTGGCTATGTTTCACTCTGAAAATTATTATTAACAGAAATTCCTTATATTTTTATTTTCAAGAGGAACAAAATGACTTGCAGTGGAAATAAGGCACTAATGCTGGATGCCTGTCTGCCTTCACAACTGCCATACTGGCTGTATGTCACTCTGAAAATTATTATTAACACAAATTCCTTACATTTTTATTTTCAGCTAGAACAAAATGATTTACACTTGTGTAGGCAGGCTGGATGCCGGCCTGCCTACACATCTGTCAGACTGGCGGTGTCACTCTGAAAATTATTATTAACACAAATTCCTAATATTTTTATTTTTAACAGGAATAAAAATGACTTGCAGTGGCAATAAGGCACTACTGATGAATGCCTGTCTACCTACACAGCTGTCAGACTGGCTGTGTGGTTTTGAAAATTATTATTTACACAAATTCCTAAAATTGTTATTTTCAACAGGAAAAAAATAACTTGCAGTGGCAATAAGGATCTAATGCTAGATGCCTGTCTGCCTACACAGCTGCCATACTGGCTGTGTGTCACTCTGAAAATTATTATTAATAGAAATTCCTTATATTGTCATTTTCTAGAAGAAGAAAATGACTTGCAGTGGTATAAAGCACAAATGCTGGATACCAGCCTGCCTATACATCTGACAGACTGGCTGTGTCACTTTGAAAATTATTATTAACACAAATTCCTAATATTTTTATTTTCAACAGGAATAAAAATGACTTGCAGTGGCAATGAGGCACTGATGCTGGATACCTGCCCACACTACAAATCTCAGACTGGCTGTGTCACTGAAATTTATTATTACAACAAATTCCTGAACAGTGATAAAAATGAAATGCAGTGGCAATAATGGACTAATGCAGGATACCTTCCCACACGACAAATGTCAGACTGGCTCTGTATCAATTATTATTAACACAAAATCCTAATGTTTTTATTTTCAACAGGAACAAATATGACTTGCAGTGGCAATAAGGCACTAATGCTGATTACCTGTCTGCTCATACAACTGTCAGACTGGCTGTGTCACTCTGAAAATAATTATTAACACAAATTCCTAATATTTTTATTTTCAATAGTAACAAAATGACGTGCAGTAGCAATAAGGGACGAATTCTGGATGCCGGTCTGCCTACACAACTGCGATACAGGCTGTGTGTCACAATGAAAATTATTATTAACACAAATTCCTTATATTTTCATTTCCAACAAGAACAAAATTATTTGCAGTGGAAATAAGGCACTAATACTGGATGCCAGCCTGCCTACACAACTGTCAGACTGGCTGTGTCTCACTCTGAAAATTATTATTGACACAAATTCCATATGTTTTTATTTCCAAGAAGAACAAAATGATTTGCAGTTGTGTAGGCAGGCTGGATGCCAGCCTGCCAACACAACTGTCAGACTGACTGTGTCATTCTGAAAATTATTATTAACACAAATTCCTAATATTTTTATTTTCAAAGGAACAAAAACAACTTACAGTTGCAAGAAGGCACTAATGCTGGATGCCAACCTGCCTACACAACTGTTAGACTGGCTGTGTCACTCTGAAAATTATTATTAACACAAATTCCTAATATTTTTTATTTTCAACAGACATAAAAATGACTTGCAGTGGCAATAAGGCACTAGTGCTGGATGACAGTCTGCCTACACAACTGCCATACTGGCTGAGTGTCACTCTGAAAACAGAAATTCCTTATATTTTTATTTTCAACAGGAAGAAAAATAATTTGCAGTGGCAATAAAGCACTAATCATGGATGCCTGCCTGCCTACACAGCTGTCAGACTGGCTGAGTCACTCTGAAAATTATTACTTACACAAATTTCTAATATTTTTATTTTCAACAGGAACAAAAATGACTTGCAATGGCAATGAGGCACTAATGCTGCATGCTTGCCCACACGAAAACTGTCAAACGAGCTGTGTCACCTTGAAAATTAATTTTTACACAAATTCCTAATACATGTATTTTTCAAGAGGAACAAAAATGATTTGCAGTGGCAATAAGGCACTAATGCTGGATACTTGCCCACAAAACAATTGTCAGACTGGCTGTGTCACTCTGAAATTTATTATTACAAGAAATTCCTAATATTTTTATTTTCAATAGGAACAAAAATGAATTACAGTGGCAACAACGAACTAATGCTGGATACCTGCCACAAAACACATCTCAGACTGCCTGTGTATCACTCTGAAAATTATTATTAACACAAAATCCTAATGTTTTTATTTTCAACAGAACAAAAATAACTTGAACTGGCAATAATAATAATCCTTTATTTATATAGCGCACACAGATTCCGCAGCGCTTTACACTCATATTGGTTCCTGTCCCCATTGGGGCTCACAATCTAAATTCACCTATCAGTATGTTTTTTTTTGGAGTGTAGGAGGAAACCGGAGTACCCGGAGGAAACCCATGCAAACACAGTGAGAACATACAAACTCATTGCAGATGCTGTCCTTGGTGGGATTTGAACCCAGGACCCCAGCGCTGCAAGGCAACAGTGCTAACCACTGAGCCACTGTGCTGCCCACTAATGCTGGATAGCTGCCCACACAACAATTGTCAGACTGACTGTGTCACTCTGAAAATTATTATTACAACAAATTTCTAATATTTGTATTTTCAACATGTAGAAAAAATGAATTGCAGTGGCAGTAAGGCACTAATGCTGGATACCTGCCCACACAACAAATGTCAGACTGGCTGTAATGTTTTTATTTTCATCAGGAACAAAAATGACTTGCAGTGGTAATAAGGCACTAATGCTAGATTCCTGCCTGCCTACACAAATGCCATACTGGCTATGTGTCACTCTGAAAATTGTTATTAACAGAAATTCCTTATATTTTTATTATCAACAGGAACAAAATGGCTTGCAGTGGCAATAAGGCACTAATGCTGGATGCCACAACTGCTATACTGGCTGTGTGTCACTCTGAAAATTATTATTAACACAAATTCCTTATTTTTTTATTTTCAACAAGAACAAAATGATTTGCACTTGTGTAGGCAGCCTGGATGCCAGCCTGCCTACAAAACTGTCAGACTGGCTGTGTCACTCTGAAAATTATTATTAACACAAATTCCTAATATTTTTATTTTCAACAGGAACAAAAATGACTTGCAATGGCAATGAGGCACTAATGCTGGATACCTACCCACACGACAAATGTCAGACTGGCTGTGTATCACTCTGAAAATTATTATTAACAAAAATTCTAATGTTTTTATTTTCAACATGAAGAAAAATGACTGGCAGTGGTAATAAGGCACTAATGCTAGTTTCCTGCCTGCTACACAAATGCCATACTGGCGATGTTTCACTCTGAAAATTATTATTAACAGAAATTCCTTATATTTTTATTTTCAAGAGGAACAAAATGACTTGCAGTGGAAATAAGGCACTAATGCTGGATGCCTGTCTGCCTTCACAACTGCCATACTGGCTGTGTGTCACTCTGAAAATTATTATTAACACAAATTCCTTACATTTTTATTTTCAGCTAGAACAAAATGATTTACACTTGTGTAGGCAGGCTGGATGCCGGCCTGCCTACACATCTGTCAGACTGGCGGTGTCACTCTGAAAATTATTATTAACACAAATTCCTAAAATTGTTATTTTCAACAGGAAAAAAATAACTTGCAGTGGCAATAAGGATCTAATGCTAGATGCCTGTCTGCCTACACAGCTGCCATACTGGCTGTGTGTCACTCTGAAAATTATTATTAATAGAAATTCCTTATATTGTCATTTTCTAGAAGAAGAAAATGACTTGCAGTGGTATAAAGCACAAATGCTGGATACCAGCCTGCCTATACATCTGACAGACTGGCTGTGTCACTTTGAAAATTATTATTAACACAAATTCCTAATATTTTTATTTTCAACAGGAATAAAAATGACTTGCAGTGGCAATGAGGCACTGATGCTGGATACCTGCCCACACTACAAATCTCAGACTGGCTGTGTCACTCTGAAATTTATTATTACAACAAATTCCTGAACAGGGATAAAAATGAAATGCAGTGGCAATAATGGACTAATGCAGGATACCTTCCCACACGACAAATGTCAGACTGGCTCTGTATCAATTATTATTAACACAAAATCCTAATGTTTTTATTTTCAACAGGAACAAATATGACTTGCAGTGGCAATAAGGCACTAATGCTGATTACCTGTCTGCTCATACAACTGTCAGACTGGCTGTGTCACTCTGAAAATAATTATTAACACAAATTCCTAATATTTTTATTTTCAATAGTAACAAAATGACTTGCAGTAGCAATAATGGACGAATTCTGGATGCAGGTCTGCCTACACAACTGTGATACAGGCTGTGTGTCACAATGAAAATTATTATTAACACAAATTCCTTATATTTTCATTTCCAACAAGAACAAAATTATTTGCAGTGGAAATAAGGCACTAATACTGGATGCCAGCCTGCCTACACAACTGTCAGACTGGCTGTGTCTCACTCTGAAAATTATTATTGACACAAATTCCATATGTTTTTATTTCCAAGAAGTACAAAATGATTTGCAGTTGTGTAGGCAGGCTGGATGCCAGCCTGTCAACATAACTGTCAGACTGACTGTGTCATTCTGAAAATTATTATTAACACAAATTCCTAATATTTTTATTTTCAAAGGAACAAAAACAACTTACAGTGGCAATAAGGCACTAATGCTGGATGCCAACCTGCCTACACAACTGTTAGACTGGCTGTGTCACTCTGAAAATTATTATTAACACAAATTCCTAATATTTTTATTTTCAACAGGTATAAAAATGACTTGCAGTGGCAATAAGGCACTAGTGCTGGATGCCAGCCTGCCTACACAACTGCCATACTATCTGAGTGTCACTCTGAAAATTATTATCAACAGAAATTTCTTATGTTTTTATTTTCAACAGGAAGAAAAATAATTTGCAGTGGCAATAAAGCACTAATCATGGATGCCTACCTGCCTACACAGCTGTCAGACTGGCTGTGTCACTCTGAAAATTATTACTTACACAAATTCTTAATATTGTTATTTTCAACAGGAACAAAAATAACTTTCAGTGGCAATAAGGCACTAATGCTGGATGCCTGTCTGCCTACACAACTGCCATACTGGCTGTGTGTCACTCTGAAAATTATTATTAATAGAAATTCCTTATATTTTTATTTTCAAAAGAAAGAAAATGACTTGCAGTGGTTTAAAGCACTAATGCTGGATAATTGCCTGCCTATACATCTGTCAGACTTGCTGTGTCACTCTGAAAATTATTATTAACACAAATTCCTAATATTTTTATTTTCAACAGGAACAAAAATGACTTGCAATGGCAATGAGGCACTAATGCTGCATGCTTGCCCACACGAAAACTGTCAAATGAGCTGTGTCACTTTGAAAAATTAATATTTACACAAATTCCTAATATATATTTTTTTCAAGTGGAACAAAAATGATTTGCAGTGGCAATAAGGCACTAATGCTGGATGCCAACCTGCCTACACAACTGTTAGACTGGCTGCGTCACTCTGAAAATTATTATTAACACAAATTCCTAATATTTTTATTTTCAACAGGAATAAAAATGACTTGCAGTGGTAATAAGTCACTAATGCTGGGTGCCAACCTGCCTACACAACTGTTAGACTGGCTGTGTCACTCTGAAAATTATTATTAACACAAATTCCTAATATTTTTATTTTCAACAGGAACAAAAATTACTTGCAGTGGCAATAAGGCACTAATGCTGGATACCTGCCACGCAACAATTGTCAGACTGGCTGTGTCACTCTGAAATGTATTATTATAAAAATTTCCTAATATTTTTATTTTCAACAGGAATAAAAATGAATTGCAGTTTCAATAAGTCACTAATGCTGGATACCTACCCACACGACAAATGTCAGACTGGCTGTGTATCACTCTGAAAATTATTATTAACAAAAATTCTAATGTTTTTATTTTCAACATGAACAAAAATGACTGGCAGTGGTAATAAGGCACTAATGCTAGTTTCCTGCCTGCCTATACAAATGCCATACTGGCTATGTTTCACTCTGAAAATTATTATTAACAGAAATTCCTTATATTTTTATTTTCAAGAGGAACAAAATGACTTGCAGTGGAAATAAGGCACTAATGCTGGATGCCTGTCTGCCTTCACAACTGCCATACTGGCTGTTTGTCACTCTGAAAATTATTATTAACACAAATTTCTTACATTTTTATTTTCAGCTGGAACAAAATGATTTACACTTGTGTAGGCAGGCTGGATGCCGGCCTGCCTACACATCTGTCAGACTGGTGGTGTCACTCTGAAAATTATTATTAACACAAATTCCTAATATTTTTATTTTTAACAGGAATAAAAATGACTTGCAGTGGCAATAAGGCACTACTGATGAATGCCTGTCTACCTATGCAGCTGTCAGACTGGCTGTGTGGTTTTGAAAATTATTATTTACACAAATTCCTAAAATTGTTATTTTCAACAGGAAAAAAATAACTTGCAGTGGCAATAAGGATCTAATGCTAGATGCCTGTCTGCCTACACAGATGCCATACTGGCTGTGTGTCACTCTGAAAATTATTATTAAGAGAAATTCCTTATATTGTCATTTTCTAGAAGAAGAAAATGACTTGCAGTGGTATAAAGCACAAATGCTGGATACCAGCCTGCCTATACATCTGACAGACTGGCTGTGTCACTTTGAAAATTATTATTAACACAAATTCCTAATATTTTTATTTTCAACAGGAATAAAAATGACTTGCAGTGGCAATAAGGCACTGATGCTGGATACCTGCCCACACTACAAATCTCAGACTGGCTGTGTCACTCTGAAATTTATTATTACAACAAATTCCTGAACAGGGATAAAAATGAAATGCAGTGGCAATAATGGACTAATGCAGGATACCGTCCCACACGACAAATGTCAGACTGGCTCTGCATCAATTATTATTAACACAAAATCCTAATGTTTTTATTTTCAACAGGAACAAATATGACTTGCAGTGGCAATAAGGCACTAATGCTGATTACCTGTCTGCTCATACAACTGTCAGACTGGCTGTGTCACTCTGAAAATAATTATTAACACAAATTCCTAATATTTTTATTTTCAATAGTAACAAAATGACTTGCAGTAGCAATAAGGGATGAATTCTGGATGCCGGTCTGCCTACACAACTGCGATACAGGCTGTGTGTCACAATGAAAATTATTATTAAAACAAATTCCTTATATTTTCATTTCCAACAAGAACAAAATTATTTGCAGTGGAAATAAGGCACTAATACTGGATGCCAGCCTGCCTACACAACTGTCAGACTGGCTGTGTCTCACTCTGAAAATTATTATTGACACAAATTCCATATGTTTTTATTTCCAAGAAGAACAAAATGATTTGCAGTTGTGTAGGCAGGCTGGATGCCAGCCTGCCAACACAACTGTCAGACTGACTGTGTCATTCTGAAAATTATTATTAACACAAATTCCTAATATTTTTATTTTCAAAGGAACAAAAACAACTTACAGTGGCAATAAGGCACTAATGCTGGATGCCAACCTGCCTACACAACTGTTAGACTGGCTGTGTCACTCTGAAAATTATTATTAACACAAATTCCTAATATTTTTATTTTCAACAGGTATAAAAATGACTTGCAGTGGCAATAAGGCACTAGTGCTGGATGCCAGCCTGCCTACACAACTGCCATACTATCTGAGTGTCACTCTGAAAATTATTATCAACAGAAATTTCTTATGTTTTTATTTTCAACAGGAAGAAAAATAATTTGCAGTGGCAATAAAGCACTAATCATGGATGCCTACCTGCCTACACAGCTGTCAGACTGGCTGTGTCACTCTGAAAATTATTACTTACACAAATTCTTAATATTGTTATTTTCAACAGGAACAAAAATAACTTTCAGTGGCAATAAGGCACTAATGCTGGATGCCTGTCTGCCTACACAACTGCCATACTGGCTGTGTGTCACTCTGAAAATTATTATTAATAGAAATTCCTTATATTTTTATTTTCAAAAGAAAGAAAATGACTTGCAGTGGTTTAAAGCACTAATGCTGGATAATTGCCTGCCTATACATCTGTCAGACTTGCTGTGTCACTCTGAAAATTATTATTAACACAAATTCCTAATATTTTTATTTTCAACAGGAACAAAAATGACTTGCAATGGCAATGAGGCACTAATGCTGCATGCTTGCCCACACGAAAACTGTCAAATGAGCTGTGTCACTTTGAAAAATTAATATTTACACAAATTCCTAATATATATTTTTTTCAAGTGGAACAAAAATGATTTGCAGTGGCAATAAGGCACTAATGCTGGATGCCAACCTGCCTACACAACTGTTAGACTGGCTGCGTCACTCTGAAAATTATTATTAACACAAATTCCTAATATTTTTATTTTCAACAGGAATAAAAATGACTTGCAGTGGTAATAAGTCACTAATGCTGGGTGCCAACCTGCCTACACAACTGTTAGACTGGCTGTGTCACTCTGAAAATTATTATTAACACAAATTCCTAATATTTTTATTTTCAACAGGAACAAAAATTACTTGCAGTGGCAATAAGGCACTAATGCTGGATACCTGCCACGCAACAATTGTCAGACTGGCTGTGTCACTCTGAAATGTATTATTATAAAAATTTCCTAATATTTTTATTTTCAACAGGAATAAAAATGAATTGCAGTTTCAATAAGTCACTAATGCTGGATACCTACCCACACGACAAATGTCAGACTGGCTGTGTATCACTCTGAAAATTATTATTAACAAAAATTCTAATGTTTTTATTTTCAACATGAACAAAAATGACTGGCAGTGGTAATAAGGCACTAATGCTAGTTTCCTGCCTGCCTATACAAATGCCATACTGGCTATGTTTCACTCTGAAAATTATTATTAACAGAAATTCCTTATATTTTTATTTTCAAGAGGAACAAAATGACTTGCAGTGGAAATAAGGCACTAATGCTGGATGCCTGTCTGCCTTCACAACTGCCATACTGGCTGTTTGTCACTCTGAAAATTATTATTAACACAAATTTCTTACATTTTTATTTTCAGCTGGAACAAAATGATTTACACTTGTGTAGGCAGGCTGGATGCCGGCCTGCCTACACATCTGTCAGACTGGTGGTGTCACTCTGAAAATTATTATTAACACAAATTCCTAATATTTTTATTTTTAACAGGAATAAAAATGACTTGCAGTGGCAATAAGGCACTACTGATGAATGCCTGTCTACCTATGCAGCTGTCAGACTGGCTGTGTGGTTTTGAAAATTATTATTTACACAAATTCCTAAAATTGTTATTTTCAACAGGAAAAAAATAACTTGCAGTGGCAATAAGGATCTAATGCTAGATGCCTGTCTGCCTACACAGCTGCCATACTGGCTGTGTGTCACTCTGAAAATTATTATTAAGAGAAATTCCTTATATTGTCATTTTCTAGAAGAAGAAAATGACTTGCAGTGGTATAAAGCACAAATGCTGGATACCAGCCTGCCTATACATCTGACAGACTGGCTGTGTCACTTTGAAAATTATTATTAACACAAATTCCTAATATTTTTATTTTCAACAGGAATAAAAATGACTTGCAGTGGCAATAAGGCACTGATGCTGGATACCTGCCCACACTACAAATCTCAGACTGGCTGTGTCACTCTGAAATTTATTATTACAACAAATTCCTGAACAGGGATAAAAATGAAATGCAGTGGCAATAATGGACTAATGCAGGATACCTTCCCACACGACAAATGTCAGACTGGCTCTGCATCAATTATTATTAACACAAAATCCTAATGTTTTTATTTTCAACAGGAACAAATATGACTTGCAGTGGCAATAAGGCACTAATGCTGATTACCTGTCTGCTCATACAACTGTCAGACTGGCTGTGTCACTCTGAAAATAATTATTAACACAAATTCCTAATATTTTTATTTTCAATAGTAACAAAATGACTTGCAGTAGCAATAAGGGATGAATTCTGGATGCCGGTCTGCCTACACAACTGCGATACAGGCTGTGTGTCACAATGAAAATTATTATTAACACAAATTCCTTATATTTTCATTTCCAACAAGAACAAAATTATTTGCAGTGGAAATAAGGCACTAATACTGGATGCCAGCCTGCCTACACAACTGTCAGACTGGCTGTGTCTCACTCTGAAAATTATTATTGACACAAATTCCATATGTTTTTATTTCCAAGAAGAACAAAATGATTTGCAGTTGTGTAGGCAGGCTGGATGCCAGCCTGCCAACACAACTGTCAGACTGACTGTGTCATTCTGAAAATTATTATTAACACAAATTCCTAATATTTTTATTTTCAAAGGAACAAAAACAACTTACAGTTGCAATAAGGCACTAATACTGGATGCCAACCTGCCTACACAACTGTTAGACTGGCTGTGTCACTCTGAAAATTATTATTAACACAAATTCCTAATATTTTTATTTTCAACAGGTATAAAAATGACTTGCAGTGGCAATAAGGCACTAGTGCTGGATGCCAGCCTGCCTACACAACTGCCATACTATCTGAGTGTCACTCTGAAAATTATTATCAACAGAAATTCCTTGTATTTTTATTTTCAACAGGAAGAAAAATAATTTGCAGTGGCAATAAAGCACTAATCATGGATGCCTGCCTGCCTACACAGCTGTCAGACTGGCTGTGTCACTCTGAAAATTATTACTTACAGAAATTCTTAATATTGTTATTTTCAACAGGAACAAAAATAACTTTCAGTGGCAATAAGGTACTAATGCTGGATGCCTGTCTGCCTACACAACTGCCATACTGGCTGTGTGTCACTCTGAAAATTATTATTAATAGAAATTCCTTATATTTTTATTTTCAAAAGAAAGAAAATGACTTGCAGTGGTTTAAAGCACTAATGCTGGATAATTGCCTGCCTATACATCTGTCAGACTTGCTGTGTCACTCTGAAAATTATTATTAAGACAAATTCCTAATATTTTTATTTTCAACAGGAACAAAAATGACTTGCATTGACAATGAGGCACTAATGCTGCATGCTTGCCCACACGAAAACTGTCAAACGAGCTGTGTCACTTTGAAAAATTAATATTTACACAAATTCCTAATATATATTTTTTTTCAAGTGGAACAAAAATGATTTGCAGTGGCAATAAGGCACTAATGCTGGATGCCTGTCTGCCTACACAACTGCCATAATGGCTGTGTGTCACTCTGAAAATTATTATTAACACAAATTCCTACTATTTTTATTTTTAACAGAAATAAAAATGACTTGCAGTGGTAATAAGTCACTAATGCTGGGTGCCAACCTGCCTACACAACTGTTAGACTGGCTGTGTCACTCTGAAAATTATTATTAACACAAATTCCTAATATTTTTATTTTCAACAGGAATAAAAATGACTTGCAGTGGTAATAAGTCACTAATGCTGGGTGCCAACCTGCCTACACAACTGTTAGACTGGCTGTGCCACTCTGAAAATTATTATTAACACAAATTCCTAATATTTTTATTTTCAACAGGAACAAAAATTACTTGCAGTGGCAATAAGGCACTAATGCTGGATACCTGCCCACGCAACAATTGTCAGACTGGCTGTGTCACTCTGAAATGTATTATTATAACAATTTCCTAATATTTTTATTTTCAACAGGAATAAAAATGAATTGCAGTTTCAATAAGGCACTAATGCTGGATACCTACCCACACGACAAATGTCAGACTGGCTGTGTATCACTCTGAAAATTATTATTAACAAAAATTCTAATGTTTTTATTTTCAACATGAACAAAAATGACTGGCAGTGGTAATAAGGCACTAATGCTAGTTTCCTGCCTGCCTATACAAATGCCATTCTGGCTATGTTTCACTCTGAAAATTATTATTAACAGAAATTCCTTATATTTTTATTTTCAAGAGGAACAAAATGACTTGCAGTGGACATAAGGCACTAATGCTGGATGCCTGTCTGCCTTCACAACTGCCATACTGGCTGTGTGTCACTCTGAAAATTATTATTAACACAAATTCCTTACATTTTTATTTTCAACTAGAACAAAATGATTTACACTTGTGTAGGCAGGCTGGATGCCGGCCTGCCTACACATCTGTCAGACTGGCGGTGTCACTCTGAAAAGTATTATTAACACAAATTCCTAATATTTTTATTTTTAACAGGAATAAAAATGACTTGCAGTGGCAAAAAGGCACTACTGATGAATGCCTGTCTACCTACGCAGCTGTCAGACTGGCTGTGTGGTTTTCAAAATTATTATTTACACAAATTCCTAAAATTGTTATTTTCAACAGGAAAAAAATAACTTGCAGTGGAAATAAGGATCTAATGCTAGATGCCTGTCCTGCCTACACAGCTGCCATACTGGCTGTGTGTCACTCTGAAAATTATTATTAATAAAAATTCCTTATATTGTCATTTTCTAGAAGAAGAAAATGACTTGCAGTGGTATAAAGCACAAATGCTGGATACCAGCCTGCCTATACATCTGACAGACTGGCTGTGTCACTTTGAAAATTATTATTAACACAAATTCCTAATATTTTTATTTTCAACAGGAATAAAAATGACTTGCAGTGGCAATGAGGCACTGATGCTGGATACCTGCCCACACTACAAATCTCAGACTGGCTGTGTCACTCTGAAATTTATTATTACAATAAATTCCTGAACAGGGATAAAAATGAAATGCAGTGGCAATAATGGACTAATGCAGGATACCTTCCCACAGGACAAATGTCAGACTAATACTGGATGCCAGCCTGCCTACACAACTGTCAGACTGGCTGTGTCTCACTCTGAAAATTATTATTGACAAATTCCATATGCTTTTATTTCCAAGAAGAACAAAATGATTTGCAGTTGTGTAGGCAGGCTGGATGCCAGCCTGCCAACACAACTGTCAGACTGACTGTGTCATTCTGAAAATTATTATTAACACAAATTCCTAATATTTTTATTTTCAAAGGAACAAAAACAACTTACAGTTGCAATAAGGCACTAATGCTGGATGCCAACCTGCCTACACAACTGTTAGACTGGCTGTGTCACTCTGAAAGTTATTATTAACACAAATTCCTAATATTTTTATTTTCAACAGGTATAAAAATGACTTGCAGTGGCAATAAGGCACTTGTGCTGCATGCCACCCTGCCTACACAACTGCCATACTATCTGAGTGTCACTCTGAAAATTATTATCAACAGAAATTCCTTATATTTTTATTTTCAACAGGAAGAAAAATAATTTGCATTGGCAATAAAGCACTAATCATGGATGCCTGCCTGCCTACACAGCTGTCAGACTGGCTGTGTCACTCTGAAAATTATTACTTACACAAATTCTTAATATTGTTATTTTCAACAGGAACAAAAATAACTTTCAATGGCAATAAGGCACTATTGCTGGATGCCTGTCTGCCTACTCAACTGCCATACTGGTTGTGTGTCACTCTGAAAATTATTATTAATAGAAATTCCTTATATTTTTATTTTCAACAGAAAGAAAATGACTTGCAGTGGTTTAAAGCACTAATGCTGGATAATTGCCTGCCTATACATCTGTCAGACTTGCTGTGTCACTTTGAAAATTATTATTAACACAAATTCCTAATATTTTTATTTTCAACAGAAAAAAAAAATGACTTGCAATGGCAATGAGGCACTAATGCTGCATGCTTGCCCATACGAAAACTGGATGCCACAACTGCCATACTGGCTGTGTGTCATACTGGCTGTGTGTCACTCTGAAAATTATTATTAACACAAATTCCTTATTTTTTTATTTTCAACAAGAACAAAATGATTTGCACTTGTGTATGCAGCCTGAATGCCAGCCTGCCTAGAAAACTGTCAGACTGGCTGTGTCACTCTGACAATTATTATTAACACAAATTCCTAATATTTTTATTTTCAATAGGAACAAAAATGACTTGCAGTGGCAATGAGGCTCTAATGCTGGATGCTTGGCCACACAACAAATGTCAGACGAGCTGTTACACTTTGAAAATGATTAAAAATGACTTTTAGTGGCAATCAGACAGTAATACTGGATACCTGCCCTCACAAGAATTGTCAGACTGGCTGTGTCACTCTGAAAACTATTATTATAACAAATTCCTAATATTTTTATTTTCAACAGGAATAAAAATGAATTGCAATGGCAATAAGGCATTAATGCTGGAAACCTGCCCACACAACAAATCTCAGACTGGCTGTGTATCACTCTGAAGATTATTATTAACACAAAAACATAATGTTTTTATTTTCACAGGAACAAAAAAGACTTGCACAGGCAATAAGGCACTAATGCTGGACACCTACACACGACAACTGTCAGACGAACTGTGTCACTTTGAAAATTATTATTTACACAAATTCCTAATATTTTTATTTTCAACAGGAACAAAAATTACTTGCACTGGCAATAAGGCACTAATGCTGGATACCTGCCCACACGACAATTGTCAGACTGGCTGTGTCTCTCTGAAAATTATTATTAACAAAAATTCCTGATATTTTTTTCTTCAACAGGAACAAAAATGACTTTCAGTGGCAATAAGGCACTAATGATGGATACCTGCCCGCCTACACAGCTGTCACACTGGCTGTGTGGTTCTGAAAATTATTATTTACAGAAATAACTAATATTGTTATTTTCAACAGGAACAAAAATTACTTTCAGTGGCAATAAGGCACTAATGTTGGATGCCTGCCTGCCTGCCTTCACAACTGCTATACTGGCTGTGTGTCAATCTGAAAATTATTCTTAATACAAATTCCTTATATTTTAATTTCAACAGGAACAAAATGAGTTGCAGTGGTATAAACCACTGATGCTGGATACCTGCTTGCCTAAACAACTGTCAGAATGGCTGTGTCACTCTGAAAATTATTATTAATACAAATTCCTAATATTTTTATTTTCAACAGGAAACAAAATGACTTGCAATGGCAATAATCCACTAATACTGGATACCTGCCCACACGACAATTGTCAGACTGGCTGTGTCACTCTGAAAATTATTATTACAACAAATTTTTAATATTTTCATGTACAACAGGAACAAAAATGAATTGCACTGGCAATAAGGCACTAATGCTGGATACCTGCCGACACAACAAATGTCAGACTGGCTGTGTATCACTCTGAAAATTATTATTAACACAAACTCCTAATGTTTTTATTTTCAACAGGAAGAAAAATGACTTGCAGTGGCAATAAGACACTAATGCTGGATACATGCCCACACGACAATTGTCAGACTGGCTGTGTCACTCTGAAAATTATTGTTACAATAAATTCCTAATATTTTTATTTTCAACAGGAACAAAACTGAATTGTATTGGCAATAAGGCACTAATGCTGGATACCTGCTCACACGACAATTGTCAGACTGGCTGTGTAACTCTGAAATTTATTATTATAAGAATTTCCTAATATTTTTATTTTCAACAGGAATAAAAATGAATTGCAGTTTCAATACGGCACTAATGCTGGATACCTACCCACACGACAAATGTCAGACTGGCTGTGTATCACTCTGAAATTTATTATTAACAAGAAATCCTAAATTTTTTATTTTCAACATGAACAAAAATGACTTGCAGTGGTAATAAGGCACTAATGCTAGGTTCCTGTCTGCCTACACAAATGCCATACTGGCTATGTGTCACTCTGAAAATTATTATTAACACAAATTCCTTATATTTTTATTTTCAACAGGAACAAAATGACTTGCAGTAGAAATAAGGCACTAATGCTGGATGCCTGTTTGCCTTCACAACTGCTATACTGGCTATGTGTCACTCTGAAAATTATTAACACAAATTCCTTATATTTTTATTTTCAACAAGAACAAAATGATTTGCACTTGTGTAGGCAGACTGGATGCCAGCCTGCCTACACAACTGTCAGACTGGCGGTGTCACTCTGAAAATTATTATTAACACAAATTCCTAATATTTTTATTTTCAACAGGAATAAAAATGACTTGCAGTGGCAATAAGGCACTACTGATGGATGCCTGCCTGCCTACACAGCTGTGAGAATGGCTGTGTGGTTTTGAAAATTATTATTTACACAAATTCCTAATATTGTTATTTTCAACAGGAAAAAAATAACTTGTAGTGGCAATAAGGAACTAATGCTAGATGTCTGTCTGTCTACACAACTGCCATACTGGCTGTGTGTCACTCTGAAAATTATTAGTAATAGAAATTTCTTATATTGTCATTTTCAAGTGCAAAATGACTTGCTGTCAGGCAAGAGAACAATGGAGCTGAAAGAATTGACGGAGTGAAGAACCCCTACAACTAAACCGCAGAAGGTCAGCCTCCTCCAACAAAGGATTAGGGAGCGAGAAGCTAGAGTGCGAAGCTAGAGGGCGTAGCTTGGGCACGGTGGTTGATTGTACAGTGTGTTTGTAACAGTTGTGCTGTGGCTAAAGCCAGGTAAAGGTGCTTGCCCACGAAGCCAGATTGGTCCCCTTCGGTTGAGCCAAAGGTGGCCCGCGATAACACTGTACAACCAAGCTATACTACCCAATCCCCAGGGAGGAAAATATGTCTCCAAAGCAAACTGGGTACTCACTCAGGTAAACGGAGGCCACAGGGGGGCAGTACTAGAAGGCTAAAACAGGATCCCAGGTAGGCTGAAAGTGAGGCAGGTAAGGTAGGCCACAGGCAGTCAGAACTGGAGAGCTCTAAAAGGATCCCAGGTAGGCTGAAGGTGAGGCAGGTAAGGTAGGCCACAGGTGGTCAGAACTGGAGGGCTCCAACAGGATCCCAGGTAGGCTGAAGGTGAGGCAGGTAAGGTAGGCCACAGGTAGTCAGAACTGGAGGTAGTCAGAACTGGAGGGCTCTGCTCAGAGGGTAAACAGGAATGCAGAAACACAAACTAGAGTTAACATAGAGGACACTATACTAACGCGTCCGACCAAGGATACAGGCATCCTAAGTACTCACCGACAGGAAGCACCGAAGCGTCACAGGAAACCACGCCGCAACCAGCGCAACATCACTTCCGGCTGCACGACGGGACGAGTAGACACAAACCATTGGACGGTCGGAGGGAGAGAGAGAGAGCCCCGGACATGACAGTGCCCCCTACCCAACGGCCTCCTCCGGGGGCCGCTAAGTAGGCAGGTTGGGGTGACGTCGCCGAAAGCGTTGAAGCAGAGCGGGGGCATGCACATCCCGAGAAGATACCCAAGATCGTTCCTCAGGACCGTAGCCCTGCCAGTTAACCAAGTACTGGACACGACCTCGGAACCTCCGTGAGTCCAAGATGTCGTCGATGACATACTCCTCGTAACCTCGACAGGAAACTGGAGGGGGAATAGCAACCCGTGGATGAGAGAAACGAGAGGGGACCACTGGCTTCAACCTAGACACGTGGAATACCGGATGTATACGCATAGTCCGAGGCAGGTCCAAACGGTAGACCACAGGAGAAATGCGGTGGGTAACCCAAAACGGACCGAGGTATCGAGGACCCAACTTAACTGAAGGCTGGGAAAGACGGACGTTCTGGGCAGAGAGCCATACCCTGTCCCCGGGCACAAAAAGGGGTGCTAGCGACCGTTTTCGATCGGCAGAGACCTTCTGACGGAACTGGGCAGAAAGAAGCGAGGTCCGAACCATCTGCCAATGAGCCGCCAGGGATTCAACCCTGGTCTCAGCGGAAGGTACCAAGGAAGAACCAGGGGCTAAGAGAAGGGCACGTGGGTTGTACCCCAAGGCTGCGAAAAAGGGTGAACAACCCAAGGAGGTCTGTAAAAGGGAATTATAGGAAAACTCAGCCAAAGGAAGAAAACTAGTCCAATCGTCTTGACGGTGGTTACAATGAGTGCGGAGATAGGATTCCAAAGACTGATTTAAACGCTCAGTCTGACCATTAGTCTGTGGATGATAACCCTAGGAGTACTGTAGTTTGATACCCAACCGAGCACACACAGCCCTCCAGAACCTAGAGATGAACTGTGAACCCCTGTCAGAGACAATATGAAGAGGCAAACCATGTATACGAACAATATGCTGAATGAACAAATCAACCAGCTCCTTGGAAGAAGGGATCTTAGGAAGGGGAATAAAGTGCCCTTGTTTACTAAACCGATCAATGACAACCCAAATCACAGACATACCGGCAGATACGGGAAGATCGACCACAAAGTCCATGGCGATCTGGGTCCAGGGTAATGCTGGCACGGGAAGTGGCGAAAGAAGTCCGAGAGGCCGAGCTTTATGGGTCTTCATTCGAGCACAGGTCGGGCAAGAGGAAACATACGCCTCCACATCAACACGGCTCCCTGGCCAGCAGAAGTACCGAGAAAGGAGGTCATGAGTGCACCGAAAACCAGGATGACCGGCCACAGAGGAATGATGAGCCCATTCCAACGCCTCGGAACGGTGCTGGGAAGGCACAAAGAGACAGTGAGAATCAGGACGAGAAAAAGAGGGGGTAGGAACCTGAGCGGCTTGGATTGCCCTAAGGGTCTGAGTGGACAAAAAAGCCAAAAAACAAGAGGCTGGAAGGATGGTCTCAGGAGCGAGGTTGTCCAAAGAACCTGGGTCTGTGAGCCTGGACTGAGCATCAGCTTTGGTGTTCCTACAACCCGGAATGTACGAGATCTGTAGATGGAAACGGGCAAAAAACAAAGCCCAACGGGTCTGACGGGCGTTCAGGCGCTTAGCAGAGGCTAGGTATGCCAGGTTCTGATGGTTGGTGAGGACAGAGACTACATGGGGTGAACCCTCGAGAAGGTGGCGCCACTCTTCCAAAGCCAATTTTATGGCCAACATCTCCCTATTACCTGTATCGTAATTCCGTTCTGCCGAGGAAAAACGTAGAGAGAAAAAAGAACACGGGTGGAGTTTGCCAGACTTGGGACATTGCTGGGACAGTACTGCGCCGGCTGCTGTTTCGGAGGCGTCAACCTCTAACGTGAAAGGCCGTAACGGATCTGGGTACGTTAAGATTGGAGCAGAGGTAAAAGAGACCTTGAGGGCCTCGAAGGCCGAAACAGCTTCCTCAGACCAATTAGCAGGATCTGCTCCCCTACAGGTTAGAGACACAAGGGGTTGAATAATTCTGGAAAAGCCGCGGATGAACCTCCTATAATAGTTGGCGAATCCAATGAATCGCTGAACAGCTCGGAAGGTAACCGGACGAGGCCATTCCCTTACTGCGGCTACTTTGGCTGGATCCATAATGAGACCCGATGAAGACACCACATACCCAAGGAAAGGTAAACTGGCCTGCTCAAAGGTGCATTTCTCGAGTTTGGCATACAACTTATGTAGGCGTAACCGCCCTAAAACCGTCAGCACATGCCGACGATGCTGGGCAAGGGTGCTGGAAAAGATTAAGATATCTAAATACACAATTACATAGAACAGGAGGAGGTCTCTAAACACGTCATTCATGAATGCCTGAAAAACGGCCGGAGCGTTGCGTAGTCCAAAAGGCATTACTAGATATTCATAATGCCCAAACTGCGCATTGAACGCTGTCTTCCACTCCTCGCCGTGACGCATGCGGACTAGATTATATGCTCCTCTAAGGTCCAGCTTCGTGAAGACAGTCACCCCCTTAAGGAGATCCAAAAGCTCCGGGATCAGAGGCAAAGGGTAGCAATTACGACGTGTGATGGCATTCAACCCTCTATAGTCGATGCAGGGACGAAACGAACCATCCTTCTTAGAAACAAAGAACAGACCAGCCCCGGCTGGGGAGGTAGATGGACGGATGTGACCTCGCACCAAGCTCTCTTTTATATACCTCTCCAAGGCTGCTGTTTCAGGTACGGACAACGGATAAACCCGGCCTCGAGGGGGATGAGTACCAGGAAGGAGGTCTATGACACAGTCATAATCACGGTGCGGTGGAAGGCCCTCAGCCCTTCGTTTACTAAAGACATCAGCGTACAGACGGTAAGGTTCCGGCAAGATGTCCAGGTTTACCTCTCCCTCCACAGCACAACCCAATTCCGAAGCTGCGACCAGCAACGAAGAACTGGATCCTGTGGACGGAAGAGAGACTGTACCGGCAACCCAGTTGATGTTCGGGTTATGGCGTCGCAACCAAGGAAGACCCAGGATAACAGGGTTTTGAGGCGAGGAGATGATGTCAAATGATATCCGTTCATGGAAGGTACCATCAATACACAAAGACAACGGAGCAGAAACATAGGAGATGATGCCAGACCGCACAAGTGTACCATCCACTGCTACCACTCGCAGTGGAGGATGGCGAGGAAACAAAGGTATACGATGACGTTGGGCAAATCCTGCTTCCAGAAACAACCCAGCAGCCCTAGAATCAATGAAGGCTGAAACAGCTACAGAAGATAAAGACCAAGACAAAACCACAGACAAGGTCACGCGAGAATCATGGACCATGGGGACTGAACGTGGACTTAGTAAGGGTCCCCCAACTCCTAAGTCCTGGAGTTTCCCGCCTTATTGGGACACGTACGAGCCAGGTGTCCCTGTAGCCCTCAATACAGGCATAAACCAAGGCTGCGACGTCTGGTCTTCTCGGAGTCAGACAGTCTATACACCTGCCTGATCTCCATGGGTTCAGGAGAAGAAGGGACAGGAGGATGAAAGCGGGGAGCTAGGCGCACCACCGGGCGAGAACCTGGATGCCGGGCACGGTCACGGTCTCTCTCCATTCTCCTTGCAAGAACACGGTGCTCCAGAGAAGAACAAAGATGGATGAGATCCTCTAGAGAACGGGGTATGGGATGGGTGGTGAGCTCGTCTTTGAGCCGGTCGTTAAGACCCCTGCGAAACACTGCCTTGAGCGCATTCTCACCCCAATCCGTGTCATACGCCAAAGTACGGAATTCCACAGTGTACTGGGTGAGAGACCGCGAGCCCTGTTGGAGGTCAAGAAGAGCCGCTTCAGCCTGTGCCTGACACCCTGGCACATCGAATACGGCACGAAAGGCAGATAAAAAAGAGTCCAGGTCGTCTAGAACCGAAGACTGACGGTCCAACAAAGGTGATACCCACTCCAAAGCCTGGCCCTTGAGAAGGGAGACTATGAACGTCACTTTAGCGCGAGTGGAAGCATAAGCCTCGGGATTACAACTAAAGTGCAGCAGACACTGGTTGAGAAACCCTCTCATCTCTTTCGGATCTCCATCGTATCGTTCGGGGAGAGGCAGCCTAGGGACAGCAACAAGAGACGGCTGCGAAAGAGGAGGAGAAGGAGAAGGGTCTCTGGGAGCGACAGGCGTGGTCGAGGCCTCTAAACGCTGAAGAAGGCCAGTGATGGCATCCAACTTCCGATCAAGGCTCCCAATCTGAGAAGCGTGCTGTTTCAAAACGGTGCCCTGCTGTTGCAAGGCCGCCGCCAGATCACTAGGGTCTACCGCCATGTAGAAAAGAGGGGGTGGCGTTAGTATAATGTCAGGCAAGAGAACAATGGAGCCGAAAGAATTGACAGAGTGAAGAACCCCTACAACTAAACCGCAGAAGGTCAGCCTCCTCCAACAAAGGATTAGGGAGCGAGAAGCTAGAGTGCGACGCTAGAGGGCATAGCTCGGGCGCGGTGGTTGATTGTACAGTGTTGTGCTGCAGCTAAAGCCGGGTAAAGGTGCTGGCCGCGAAGCCAGATTGGTCCCCTTCAGTTGAGCCAAAGGGGGCCCGCAATAACACTGTACAACCAAGCTATACTACCCAATCCCCAGGGAGGAAAATATGTCTCCAAAGCAAACTGGGTACTCACTCAGGTAAACGGAGGCCACAGGCGGGCAGTACTAGAAGGCTCAAACAGGATCCCAGGTAGGCTGAAGGTTAGGCAGGTAAGGTAGGCCACAGGTAGTCAGAACTGGAGAGCTCTAACACGATCCCAGGTAGGCTGAAGGTGAGGCAGG
Organism: Rhinophrynus dorsalis; assembly: GCA_037306005.1. NCBI lineage: Eukaryota > Metazoa > Chordata > Amphibia > Anura > Rhinophrynidae > Rhinophrynus > Rhinophrynus dorsalis. Next base: position 114,560,254 of record CM074725.1, read on the forward strand.
TAAGGTAGGCCACAGGTGGTCAGAACTGGAGGGCTCTAACAGGATCCCAGGTAGGCTGAAGGTGAGGCAGGTAAGGTAGGCCACAAGTAGTCAGAACTGGAGGTAGTCAGAACTGGAGGGCTCTGCTCAGAGGGTAAACAGGAATGCAGAAACACAAACTAGACTTAACATAGAGGATGCTATACTAACGCGTCCGACCAAGGATACAGGCATCCTAAGTACTCACCGACAGTAAGCACCGAAGCGTCCCAGGAAACCACGCCGCAACCAGAGCGACGTCACTTCCGGCCGCACAACGGAACGACTAGACTCAAACCACAGGACGGTCGGAAGGAGAGAGAGAGAGCCCCGGACATGACACTTGCAGTGGTATAAAGCACTAATGCTGGATACCAGCCTGCCTATCCATCTGACAGACTGGCTGTGTCACTCTGAAATTTATTATTAACACAAATTCCTAATATTTTTATTTTCAACAGGAACACAAATGACTTGCAGTGGCAATCAGGCACTGATGCTGGATACCTGCCCACACTACAAATCTCAGACTGGCTGTGTCACTCTGAAAATTATTATTACAACAAATTCCTGAACAGGGATAAAAATTAAATGCATTGGCAATAATGGACTAATGCTGGATACCTGCCCACACGACAAATGTCAGACTGGCTCTGTATCAATTATTATTAACACAAAATCCTAATGTTTTTATTTTCAACAGGAACAAAAATGACTTACCGTGGCAATAAGGCACTAATGCTGATTACCTGCCTGTTTATACAACTGTCAGACTGGCTGTGTCACTCTGAAAATAATTATTAACACAAATTCCTAATATTTTTATTTTCAACAGTAACAAAATGACTTGCAATAGCAATAAGGGACGAATGCTGGATGCCTGTCTGCCTACACAACTGCGATACTGGCTGTGTGTCACACTGAAAATTATTATTAACACAAATTCCTTCTATTTTTATTTGCAAGAAGAACATAATGATTTGCAGTGGAAATAAGGCACTAATGCTGGATGCCTGTCTGCCTTCACAACTGTCATACTAGCTGTGTGTCACTTTGAAAATTATTATTAACACAAATTCCTTCTATTTTTATTTGCAAGAAGAACATAATGATTTGCAGTGGAAATAAGGCACTAATGCTGGATGCCTGTCTGCCTTCACAACTGTCATACTGGCTGTGTGTCACTCTGAAAATTATTATTAACACAAATTCCTTATTTTTTTTATTTTCAACAAGAACAAAATGATTTGCACTTGTGTAGGTAGCCTGGATGCCAGCCTGCCTACACAACTGTCAGACTGGCTATGTCAATCTGAAAATTATTATTAACACAAATTCCTAATATTTTTATTTTCAATTTGAACAAAAATGACTTGCAGTGGCAATGAGGCTCTAATGCTGGATGCTTGGCCACACGACAAATGTCAGACGAGCTGTGTCCCTTTGAAAATTATTATTTACACAAATTCCTAATATTTTTAATTTCAACAGGAACAAAAATGACTTTCAGTGGCAATAAGGCAGTAATGCTGGATACCTGCCCACACAACAATTGTCAGACTGTCTGTGTCACTCTGAAAACTATTGTTACAACAAATTCCTGATATTTTTATTTTCAACAGGAACAAAAATGAATTGCAGTGGCAATAAGGCACTAATGCTGAATACATGCCCACACAACAAATCTCAGACTGGCTGTGTATCACTCTGAAGATTATTATTAACACAAAATCATAATGTTTTTATTTTCAACAGGAACAAAAATGACTTCCACAGGCAATAAGGCACTAATGCTGGATACCTTCACACACGACAACTGTCAGACGAACTGTGTCACTTTGAAAATTATTATTTACACAAATTCCTAATATTTTTATTTTCAATAGGAACAAAAATGACTTGCACTGGCAATAAGGCACTAATGCTGGATACCTGCCCACACAACAATTGTCAGAGTGACTGTGTCAGTCTGAAAATTATTATTACAACAAATTCCTAATATTTTTATTTTCAACAGGAAGAAAAAATGAATTGCAGTGGCAATAAGGCACTAATGCTGGATACCTGCCCACACGACAAATGTCAGACTGGCTGTAATGTTTTTATTTTCAACAGGAACAAAAATGATTTTCAGTGGCAATAAGGCACTAATGATGGATGCCTGCCTGCCTACACAGCTGTCACACTGGCTGTGTGGTTCTGAAAATTATTATTTACACAAATAACTAATATTGTTATTTTCAACAGGAAGAAAAATAACTTGCAGTGGCAATAAAGCACTAATGCTGGAACCCTGCCTGCCTACAAAACTGCTATACTGGCTGTGTGTCACTCTGAAAATTATTCTTAATACAAATTCCTTATATTTTAATTTCAACAGGAACAAAATGAGTTGCAGTGGTGTAAAGCACTGATGCTGGATACCTGATTGCCTATACAACTGTCAGACTGGCTATGTTACTCTGAAAATTATTATTAACATAAACTCCTAATATTTTTATTTTCAACAGGAAACAAAATGACTTGCAGTGGCAATAATCCACTAATACTTGTTACCTGCCCACACAACAATATTAATATTAATATTTTCATGTTCAACAGGAACAAAAATGAATTGCACTGGCAATAAGGCACTAATGCTGGATACCTGCCGACACAACAAATGTCAGACTGGCTGTGTATCACTCTGAAAATTATTATTAACACAAACTCCTAATGTTTTTATTTTCAACAGGAAGAAAAATGAATTGCAGTGGCAATAAGGCACTAATGCTGGGTACATGTCCACACAACAATTGTCAGACTGGCTGTGTCACTCTGAAAATTATTATTACAATAAATTCCTAATATTTTTATTTTCAACAGTAACAAAATGATTTGCAGTTGTGTAGGCAGGCTGGATACCAGTCTGCCTACACAACTGTGAGACTGACTTTTAACACAAATTCCTAATATTTTTATTTTCAACAGGAACAAAAATGACTTGCAGTGGCAATAAGGCACTAATGCTGGATGCCTGCCTACCTACACAGCTGCCATACTGGCTGTGTGTCACTCTGAAAATTATTATTAATAGAATTTCCTTATATTTTTATTTTCAACAGGAACAAAATGCCTTGCAATGGTATAAAGCACTAATGCTGGATACCTGCCTGCCCGTACAACTGTCAGACTGGCTGTGTCACTATGAAAATTATTATTAACACAAATTCCTAATATTTTTATTTTCAACAGGAACACAAAATGACTTGCAGGTGCAATAAGGCACTAATGCTGGATGCCTGCCTGCCTATACAACTGTCAGACTGGCTATGTCACTATGAAAATTTTTATTAACACAAATTCATAATATTTTTATTTTCAACAGGATCAAAAAATGACTTGCAGTGGAACTAAGGCACCGATGATTAATGCCAGCCTGCCTACACAGCTGTCAGACTGGCTGTTTGGCTCTTAAAAATTTTATTTACACAAATTCCTAATATTGTTATTTTCAACAAGAAAAAAATGACTTGCAGTGGTATAAAGCACTAATGCTTGATACCTGCCTCCCTGTTCAACTGTCAGACTGGCTGTGTCACTATGAAAATTATTATTAACACAAATTCCTTATATTTTTATTTTCAACAGGAACAAAAATGACTTGCAGTGCAATAAGGCACTAATGCTGGATGCCTGGTGACACGACGGTTTGAATGGCTGTGTAATTCTAAAAATTACTATTAAAGGGATAGAAATGCTTAAAAAAAACAGGAACTCCTATTAATCTTTATAGTATTTGGGCCTTAAAGAGTGTTATTTCAATCCTGTCAGAGTTGAAGTTCAAGAGTAATTGAATGATAAAGTTTCCCCCTCCTGCCCCTTTTACTTAGTTTAACACTGCTCACCTTAGATGTGGAATCTGGTTGCTTGACCAGACAGATCACAGCAAGGGACAATCTTCTTACCATGAGAACAATTAAAACCCTGATCCCTTAACAGGTTTTTCATCTTATATTAATTGAAGATTGTCCCTTTTTGCAATTATTAGGAAACATTACTAACACTTAAACACAAATTCCTAATATTTTTATATTCAACAGGAACAAAAATGACTTGCAGTTGCAGTAAGGCACTAATGCTGGATGCCTGCCTGCCTACACAACTGCCATACTGGCTGTGTGTCACTCTGAAAATTATTATGAACACAAACTCCGCATATTTTTATTTTCAACAGGAACAAAATTATTTGCAGTGGAAATAAGGCATTACTGATGGATGCCAGCCTGCCTACACAGCTGTCAGACTGGCTGTCTGGCTCTGAAAATTATTATTTACACAAATTCCGAATACTGTTATTTTCAACAGGAAGAAAAATAACTTGCAGTGGCAATAAGGCACTAATGCTGGATGTCTGCCTGCCTACACAACTGCCATGCTGGCTGTGTGTCACTATGAAAATTATTATTAATAGAAATTCCCTATATTTTTATTTTCAACAGGAACAACATGACTTGCGTGGTTTAAAGCACTAATGCTGGATACCTGACTCCTTATACAACTGTCAGACTGGCTGTGTCACTCTGAAAATTATTATTAACAGAAATTTCTAATATTTTTATTTTCAACGGGAACAAAAATGACTTGCAGTGGCAATGAGGCACTAATTCTGGATGCTTGGCCACATGACAACTGTCAGACTAGCTGTGTCACTCTGAAAATTATTATTTACACAAATTCCTAATATTTTTATTTTCAACTGGAACAAAAATGACTTGCAGTGGCAATAAGGCTCTAATGCTGGGTACCTGCCCACATGACAATTGTCAGACTGGCTGTGTCACTCTGAAAATTATTATTACAACAAATTCTTAACATTTTTTTTTTCAACAGAAACAAAAATGAATTGCAGTGGCAATAAGGCACTAATGCTGGATACCTGCCCACAAGACAAATGTCAGAGTGGCTGTGTAACACTCTGAAAATTATTATTAACACAAAATCCTATATTTTTATTTTCAACAGGAGCAAAAATGACTTGCAGTGGCAATGAGGCACTAATGCTAGATGTCTACCTGCCTGCACAGATGCCATACTGGCTATGTGTCACTATGAAAATTATTATTAATAGAAATTCCCTATATTTTTATTTTCAATAGGACAAAATTACTTGCAGTGGTATAAAGCACTAATGCTGGATACCTGCCTACCTATACAACTGTCAGACTGGCTGTGTCACTCCGAAAATTATTAACACAAATTCCTTATATTTTTATTTTCAACATGAACAAAATGACTTGCAGTGGCAATAAGGCTCTAGTGCTTGATACCTGTCTGCCTATACAACTGTCAGACTTGTGGTGTAACTCTGAAAATAATAATTATTTTTTGTTTTAACTTTTATTTATATCCATTTTAGACATATCATAAAATACATACAATACATATAAAATATTCACGTACCATACCACATCTACTCCATAATTCTTATTTTCCCTCTCCAATATCTAATCTATTCATCTACATTTCTACTCCACCTTTCTATCCACAATCACACCTGACTGTATAAATTATCCACCAACATATTTTCTCAAGATATTTAAATTTGCCCAAGATACTTTGTTAATCCATAAATCCCATATTTGTATACTTTTTGGGGTTATACTATCAATAATCATGAATCTTCGTTCCATCTTACATTGCCATATCACATGTTGTTGTAATTCTACCCATGATGGTACCTTTATACTTTTCCAGTTTTTTCTATTTGTACTTTTACAGCAACCAATATATGGAGAATAATTCTGATCAACCATTTATTCACTATTTGGAGATCCATATGTAAGAGAGCTATCTCTGGTTTTAATTCCAAACTCACCCCGCTAATCTCAGAAATTTTTTTAAATGTACTTTCCCACACCTTCTTTATCACTGGACAGCTCCACCACATATGGATATATCCTCCTGTAACGGATACTGAGAAGGGACCGCGTCGCCTTCCGCCGTCGTTCCCGGGTCTCTCCTTCTCGACGCCAGATAAGCACCGTCGGATGCACCAGTTGAAGTATGGACAGTCACTGGAAACAGCCGCAGGATCGCTGGAAGCAGGGAAGCAGGGAAGAGTTCATGTCGCCACCTGACCGCATATGTAGTTGGGACGCAGGAAGCTGGCAGCAGGCGGTCAACGATTCAGGATACTTGGCGCACATGGGTATCAGAGTGGACACTTTAGACCATAAGCAATACAAGACTCCAGGACTCCTTGTTCACTCCAAAACACAACTCTCTTTATTGGCAAAGACCACATATATTTATACATAGTACAGGACATTGGATCACATGGGGAATCTGATACAATAGGGAACATGATTAAATCATAACACATCAGACAAAAGCCAGCAACAGATGGTCTTAACAGATACAATGACTCAGACAGGGTTACATTTCAGATACACAGGGGTTTGATTGAACAAAGACTTGAGGGCGTGAACTAATTACCACATGGCAGGGGGTCTGACTGCAGTTCACAGTGGCTTGATTAACACACAGCGGGGGGTCAACATAGTGAATGGCTGGAGTTGCTATAATCCACATCTTAGGGACAGTGGCCCAAGGTTGGAGCCTTTGATGGACTATTTTGAATGTCCTGCCCCAACTTTGATCAATCACTGGTCTGCCTACCATTTCCCATGTTAAGCTAAGGAAGATATTTGCATACCTGGTAGTTGCTGATTGCACAAACCTTCAAATTGGACAAGTACAATTAAACACATACAATATTTGAAAATACATAAAACCAAACTTAATACACAAACCAATGTTCATAACTATAAGTCTTTGTTCCTGGCAATAGCTGGCCAGTTCGTATGCCAGAGCCCACAGCCACATCCAAGCAGGGCAACAAGGTCCATAGTTTTTAAGTAAATAGTTTGTGTTCCAGATAAGGGCTCAGTAACAGGTAGGATCCGTTACATTTCTCCCCCTTTTTTGTACCAAGCCAGCGGTTGCAGTAGTAAATGCTGGCTTGGAACTCTAGAAGAGCATTACTGTTGTGAGCCGCTTGTCTGGACAGTTCGTTAGTCCCCAGGCCTTGGTCGTAGGCCAGACACAATTGTAAAGCCCCTTGTCCTGGGCCAGTGAAACAATAAACAAGTATGCCCCTTGTCCGGGCTAGGAACAAGAGTTGGGTCCTTTGTCTGACCAGGGGAAAACATCAGTCCCTTGTCCGGGCCAGGAAACAGCAAGCAATCTTTTTGTCCGGAGCCAGGAGAAAACGTGAGCCCTTTGTCCGGGACTGGCAATAGAAAACAAGGCCCTTGTCCTGGGCCAGGGAAGCAATGATCAGACATTTTGTTCTTAATTCTGGGCCAGGGAAATTGGTGCCTGGTTCTCCTGGCAATCATCAAATTGAGTGGCCTCCCCTGGGCCATTCTCCATGCAGAGCTGGGGTTCAATGTTCCTGGGTCTGGGGCCCGTGGCTCAGGGTCCAGAGCCAATCTATACGGGGAATCTCCCTGGGGCAACTGGGTCTCTGGATCCTGTGCATCAGAATGTGGGGAGAGGGGCATATCTCCCCCTTTTAGTTGGGCCATCGCCCCAGAGGAACAGGAGAGGATGTTTGTCCCATGGGCTCCCCTGTGCTGAGGCAACGTTCTGGGGCACATTCCCACCCCCCATGCAGAACTCAGGGAATTCAGGGGCCCCAGTAACATCCCTGTTGAGGACTGTGGTCCCCCTCACCAAGTCAGGGGCCAAAGGGGGACTGGTGGGGAGCACCTTCTTGGGGCTGCTGGTGCACTTGCTCCCATTCACCAGGTCAGGTCAAAACAAGGGGTGGTGTGCTCACGCCTACACACCACAGCAGGGAATTCACAAGGGTTGATGGGTACCGCATTCCCACCCATCAGTTCATACAATATTTCCTCTGGCGGGCCAGTAGTACTGCTTTCTCCCAGCCTGCTGGGGTCCTCCTCTGGTAGGCCATCCTTAACAGTCCCTTTTCCTGCCTTGAGGGAGACCGCAGTCCCATCCCTCAAGGTGGCAGCATCCATGACCCTGGGGAGCACACACGGCTCTGCTCCCAAGGCATTCTCCAGCAAACCAGGGACCATCTCTTTAGGGCTGCTGGTGAGCTTGCTCCCACTCACCAGCGTCAGGGCACAACAAGGGGTGGTGTGCTCGCTCCCACACACCACAGCAGGGGATTCACAAGGGCTGATGAGGACCGCACTCCCACCCATCAGTTCACAGTCCATATCTTCAGGAGGGCCAACGGCACTGCTTTCTCCCAGCCCTCTGGGGTCCTCCTCCTGTAGGCCATTACACACAGGCCCTTCTTCTGCTTTGAGGGAGACCGCAGTCCCATCCCTCAAGGTGGCATCACTTATAATCCAGGGGAGCACGCACGGTTCCGCTCCCAGCACATCTTCCACCCTCACAAGGGGCAACATCTTGGGGCTGCTGGTGGGCTCTTTCACACCCACTACAGCAGGGGGCTCATGGGGACTGATGGGCTCGCTCCCACCCATCAGTTGGGGCACACAATTGCTGCTGGTGGGGACCTGCGTCTCGTCCACTGCAGCTGGGAAAACAGGGGAAGGGGCAATATGCCTATCAGGGGAGATGTCCATCCCATCACCTGATGCAGAAGGATTCTCTTCACTGAGGGAGAACGAATTCCCACCCCTCAGCTCAGGCAACAAACAGTCCAGGGGCAAAGGGGTATCAGGCAGGGCAACAGGGGCACTGCTGAGGAACGCATTCCCACTCACCAGTGTGGAGTGAACAGGGGCAGTCTCACCCAGGGCATCCTCTTCCCTGAATTCCTCCTCGGATGGATTACCCCTCCTTTTTTTTTTCCTCTACATATCTTCTGATCCTCCGGAACAGGCCCATGTATGCCCTCTCCAGGTGCCATTCCCACTCAACCAGGTCATCTAGTTCCCCTCCTAGCTCGGGGATATCCTGGAAACCCAGCATCGCTTCCCGGGCATCACGGATCTCCCAGAAGCGCTTCTCCTCCTGGCTTCCGAAATCAAGATCATCATCAAAAGCCTCCCACTCTATTCCTGGGCCGTTGTATACATATTGCGCTGGAAAACTCCTATGGCGAATTCAAATGCCGAACCTCCTCTCTGCTTCATGGCGAAGGACAGTATATCGGTCATGTAGGTCACTCTCCAGCTCCACGAACCGGTACATACTCTCTTTCCAATCCGGTAGAGGAGTTCTTCCCAGGATAGGCCAGTGTAGTTCCAACATGTCCCCTAGGCAGCTCCAGCTGGGCTCGACAGCGTCCATGGGTCCCCAATAATCTGCCATGTCTTACTCGATGCACCTGATGAACGAAGGAGAAATCCCACCGCTATGCCACCAATGTAACGGATACTGAGAAGGGACCACGTCGCCTTCCGCCGTCGTTCCTGGGTCTCTCCTTCTCGACGCCAGATAAGCACCGTCGGATGCACCAGTTGAAGTATGGACAGTCACTGGAAACAGCCGCAGGATCGCTGGAAGCAGGGAAGCAGGGAAGAGCTCACGTCGCCGCCTGACCGCATATGTAGTTGGGACGCAGGAAGCTGGCAGCAGGCGGTCAACGATTCAGGATACTTGGCGCACATGGGTATCAGAGTGGACACTTTAGACCATAAGCAATACAAGACTCCAGGACTCCTTGTTCACTCCAAAACACAACTCTCTTTATTGGCAAAGACCACAGATATTTATATATAGTACAGGACATTGGATCACATGGGGAACCTGATACAATAGGGAACATGATTAAATCATAACACATCAGACAAAAGCCAGCAAAAGATGGTCTTAACAGATACAATGACTCAGACAGGGTTACATTTCAGATACACAGGGGTTTGATTGAACAAAGACTTGAGGGCGTGAACTAATTACCACATGGCAGTTCACTGTGACTGCAGTTCACAATGGCTTGATTAACACAAAGCAGGGGGTCAACAAAGGTGAATGGCTGGAGTTGCTATAATCCACATCTTAGGGACAGTGGCCCAAGGTTGGAGCCTTTGATTGACTATTTTGAATGCCCTGCCCCAACTTTGATCAATCACTGGTCTGCCTACCACTTCCCATGTTAAACTAAGGAAGATATTTGCATACCTGGTAGTTGGTGATTGCACAAACCTTCAAATCGGACAAGTACAATTAAACACATACAATATTTGAAAATACATAAAACCAAACTTAATACACAAACCAATGTTCATAACTATAAGTCTTTGTTCCTGGCAATAGCTGGCCAGTTCGTATGCCAGAGCCCACAGCTACATCCAAGCAGGGCAACAAGGTCCATAGTTTTTAAGTAAATAGTTTGTGGTCCAGACAAGGGCTCAGTAACGGGTAGGATCCGTTACACCTCCCACCTCTACATTGCATCTCCAACAAATCCCACCAGCGCCTGGATAGATCTTCAATAATCTTTCAGGAGTTAGATACCATCCATTACTAACTGTATAACACAATTCATTCAGGTGTAAACAGTGTATATTCTTAGCAGTCAATGATAATGCACTATTCCATTCTACACTTGATATTGATCTACCTAAATCCTTTTCCCATTTATTTACTGCCGGTGGGGTATCTTGTCTCTCCAGGCTTTTTATAAACATTAGACATCTTGCTAACAATTTCCTCTCAGAACCTTCTTGAATCAACTGCTGAAATTGTAATATCTGTTAAGCTACTTCTACTCTAATCATATAAAACTTTACAAATTCCCTAATCCTACGATAATTCCATAGGTCCCTATCTCCTATATTCAAATCCTCAAATGGTTTAAATCTACCATCCCTCAATAAATCCTGTACCTTAACTATACCTAGTTCTATACAATGGTGTAATATTTAAAATCTTCTCCGAAGCCCTAAGCTGTCTCTAATCTTTCACCAAAATCTCTTAAAATCTTTCAAAATAAGAGATGATGTTGTAAGATCACCCTTCGGCTTTCTTGGGTCCCAAAAAATGCAAAAAGATTTCCCCCCTCCAATTTTACACTCTCAATCTGGTACCACTTTTCTTTTTCTCCTATTTCATTCTGAGAGGAAATTATATGCAGGAGTCTACTTGCACTATAAGCTTCTTCTATAAGTGGGTAACCCATACCTCCTTCTCTAGTCTTTCTTGAGAGATATCTCTTTGCTATTCTAGGATTTTTACCTTGCCAAATAAATTGATCAAAAGCTCCTTGAATCATTTGACACCACGCTTTCAGCATAGATAATGGTAACATTCTTATCAAATATGTCCATTTTGGTAAAACATAATACCTAATACAATGAATTCTACCCCACCGAGACAAAAACAACATCTTCCATTTTTTTCATATTAATCTGCATTTGTCTAAACATTGTTATAAAATTTATTTCCATACATCCCTTTAAACTAGCAGTAATAAAGATCCCCAGATATTTCAAATATTGCTTAGTCCAATCAAACCTAAATTGTTGTTTCAATCTCCTTTCAACTTTCTTATCTACATTCAACATTAAACACTTCGATTGCTCCACATTTAACTTATACCCTGAAAACCTGGAGAAACTCTCCACCTCCCTCATAAACTTATCCAAAGAGGAATATGGAGCTTCCAATGTTACCAAAATATCATCTGCATACATCATTAACTTATATTCTGCAACAGCTGTTCGAAACTGTTTAATATCCTTATTTTGTGTGACTCTTACTGCCAACGGTTCCAGAGTTAAAATGTACAATAAGGGGGAAAGGGGGCAACCTTGACGCGTCCCATTATTAATATAAAAACAATCTGTAGAAAAGGCAATATTTTTTACTCTAGCCTGAAGACAAGAATACAAAGCCCTGACTGCGCTATAGATAAAACTTTGGAAGCCAAACCTCCTCAATATAGCAAACATGTATTCCCATCTGACCCTTTCAAAGGCTTTCTCACCGTCCAATGACAGGGCCAGAAGGGAACCTCCCCCCTTTTCCACTTGTTCAATAATATTTATTATTCTGAGCATACTACCCTTAGAGGATCGTCCAGGAATAAATCGTACTTGATCTTGTTCTATCAGATCTGAAATTACCAATTTAATTCTTTCAGCCAGTATTGCAGAATACAATTTAACATCCACATTTAAAATTGAAATAGGGCAATATTTTTTTCATTATCGGGTTCCCTATCCTGCTTCAATATTGGGGCTATATTTGCCCGTAATAACTCCTCCGGAAACATCCAATTCACCGATACCACATTAAATGCTTCTAATAAGCCCAAGCCAATCTGATCTTTCATTAATTTAAAAAACACATCTGTGAAGCCATCAAGGCCAGGAGATTTATTCACTTTTAACCTATCTATAGCTCTCGCTACTTCTACCCCTGAAATTGGTTTATTCAGCTCTCCCAACTGCTCCTGTGTTAGTCCAGGAAGTCTCAGGGAGGACAAATATTGTTCTATTTGATCTTTCTGTTCTTCATCAGGTAAATTATATAAATCTTATAAGATGGTTTTAAACACCCTCCCTATCTCTTCTGGGGACAATATAACCTTATCACCTACTACTATTTTATTTATTTTCTTTATTACTCTTTCTTGTTTCACTCTTTATTTGCCCTATTTCCTGAGTCATACCTCCTGGCTCTTAAAAACTCTATATTCCTAGTGGCTTCCTTCTTCAAATATTGGTTTATCTGGGTTTGTATTTCATTTAGCTCTAAGCTGTCGTGAACTGAAGATTTTTTGTTCTGTCTAGAAAAATTAGCTAACTCTATATGCATAGTCTATTCTAGAGTATACATTATAATTCATAGAGAAGCATGTATAATCTCTTTCAGCTGGGTGCCATACCCTCCAACAATCATACAAGTCATTAATATTAATTAAATTCGAAAATCTCCTTGCTTCTTGTATTGCTATTTTGTTCTCCTTGGTATTACTAGAGGATCTATCCATTTTTGGATCAATACCAGGTTAAAATCTCCCAGTAGGACCAATGTCCCTATCTTAATCCTATTTATTCTTTCAAATAACCCATTCAAATATTTTACCGCTGCTTTATTCAGAGCGTACATATTAGCTATAGTAAACAACTCATTATCTAGTTACCAACTATTATAACATATCTAGCTTGTGCATCCAACTCCTGATACAATACTTCCACCACTAGGTTATCTGCGAACAAAACCGCTACCCCTCTCTTTTTCTTAATATATGATGCCTTTCTCATAATGGGGAGGCATCTAGACTTAAACTTAGTCTCCTCTGTAGTCTTCCAATGTGTCTCCTGTATACCACAGACATGTATCCCCTCTTTCTTCAGATAGGAAATTACCATCCGTCTTTTCTGCGGGGTATTCATACCCCGCACATTTAAGGTTGCAAACTTAATCCTCCCTCATTCTGCTCATAATATCTACAGTCGTTTCCATCCACAACCTCTCCATCCACAGTCAACCTCTTCCTTACACTTCTAAAACATACCACACACATATACCTGACGCACTCCCCAACTAAATCCCCACCTCCTAGAAAAATGCCCTCTTTAGGGCCTTCCAGGATAATTCTTTGCACCAACTGTGCAAACTTCTCTGGACTCTGCCACGCAATATTCATTAATCGCCTAATCTTGCAACTACACTTCCCTAATTATCACCTGATTCTAAATTATTTCTGCTCTGTACCTCATATACTCCTCTAAATTTTAAAACTCTATTTGACTATAATGTGTTACATCTCACACGCCCCCACCTATTAGTTCTAATCTTTCGATACCAGCTATTCACTAATACTATTTATCACCTCCTGTCTACAGAATTTCATACCAATATATAAAACCTCAATCATCATATATTCCCTAATTGACTCCCAAATCCAAAATACAACTTACCTTCCCTAATTAAACCACCAATTTCACTAATTAATGCACACTTATTAGGTATTGCTACTTTACACTTCACTTTACTCTATTCTAAACCTTCAATCTCAATTGCCACCAGTGAGATATGTGTGACTTATATGAATAAAACACTCTATATTACCAAATTTCCCATATCCCACAACCCCCCCCCCAAAAAAAACACTAATTCCCCCGTCCCCTACCCCTTAACAATTATCTCCGAATCTGTCTGCCAACCATTTTCTTAAGCCTTCTGGCCTTTCAAAAGAAACTGTCTCATCCCAGTGGGTTACCAAAATTCTAGCCGTGAAACCCCACCTATATCTCAGTCCCTGCTTCCTTAATAATGTAATACAAACTCCAAAGGATTTCCTGTATCTCCTAGTCCTATAAGACAAATCAGGAAATAATCTAATTTGTTGATACTTTGGTTTCTTCTGAATATTTTCAGTTTTAACCCTCATAACATCCACCTTTACTTTATAAGACTGGAGACAAATTAAGACATCCTCTGGTAACTTCACATCCACATTTTCTGGCCTAGATACTCTATGACACCTCTCAATAACATTCTGATCCTTATCAAACCCTACTGCCAGAGATGTCAAAAACTCTTGAATATATGTATCTAGGTTTTCTTGAGCAATCTCTTCTGGAATGCCTCTAATCCGAGTGTTATTCCGGTGGGATCTATCCTCTAAGTCCATCAGTTTCACTACGATTACCTCTTAATTCTTCTTCATCAAGACCATTTCTTCTTCCTTAACATTCATTTGGAAATCCAAACTGTCCACTCTATCCTCAATAGACTTAATTTTGTTGCCCACTAATGTTATCTTGTAGATTATAGTCTCAGAATTTTTTTTCATCTCCTCCATTATTCTTCCCATGTAATCCTGTAAACTTATTTCTACACATTGTTTAATCAAATCAGATGTAAGTGTAGGGTACCCCTAACTCTCCTCTCCATTTAATGCAATAGGTTGTATCTCCTTTAACCCTACTCTGCGTGGAGTCACCATCACTACTTGCTGCTGAGTCCCTTGTGGGCAGAGGCGTAACTAGAAGCCACCGGGCCCTGGTTCAAGAATTACCATGGGCCCCCCCAACCACATTGGCCCCCTCAACTACATTGGCCACCTCCATATTGCCCCTTCCACATTGCCTCTTTCACAATGCCCCCATCTCCACATGGCCCCTTCCACAATGCCCCTCATTCTCTACAGTGCCCCTTCATCTCCACAATGCCCCTCATTCTCCATATTGCCCCTTCCACATTGCACGTTCAACAATGCCTCCATCACAATGCCCCTCTTTCTCCACAATGCCCCCATCACAATGCCTCTCATTCTCCACAATGCCCCTTCCACATTTCCCCCATCACAATGCCCTTCTTTCTCCACATTGCCCCTTCCACAATGCCCCTATCTCCACATTGCCCCTCAATCTCCATAATGCCCCTTCCACAATGCCCCTCATTCTCCACAGTGCCCCTTCATCTCCACAATACTCCTCATTCTCCATATTGCCCCTTCCACATTGCCCGTTCAACAATGCCTCCATCACAATGCCCCTCTTTCTCCACAATGCCCCCATCACAATGCCTCTCATTCTCCACATTGCCCCTTCCACAATGCCCCTACTGACTGCCCCCCTCCTCCTACCTTGAGTCCCTGGTGGTCTAGCGGTGTGTGAGATGACAGATCTGTGCCTCATTAGGCACAGACCTCTGTCTGGAACTCAGGCTCCCGCGTGGTTCTTAGTAATGCAGGGCGCTGGGTGATTATGTCATCTCCCAGCGCTCTGCATTACTAGAGCGCCGGCTGCTGGGAGATCAGCTGTGCTGCTGGCGCATGGCGAGGGGGTCGCAGGGGGAGGCCGGGCCCCTGAGAGTGATGGGCCCGGTCGCATGTGCGACCCCTATTGGTACGCCACTGCTTGTGGGGAAAAAAGGGTTGACAGCCTCTTATCTGTCTTACCGGATTTGTTCTCTTGTTTTCCTTTCTTTTTTGACCCCTGCTTTCTCTATGGGGATTTTCTTGGAGATTTCTTTGGGGTCATATTCTCAGCCCTAACCAAATAAACTCGGAGGGATATTTTTAAGTGCAGATGCAAAATTCAGTCGGGCATATTATCCCAACCAACCTTATCAAAACGTCCTCCTTCTCCCCCACAGTGACTTCAAATACATTATATCCCGTCTCTACTTACATTCTTCTTTAGCAAGGGCATACAGACAACCCCAGTGCAGCTTTAGGCCAAACCGTCCATAATCTATATGGGGATAACCCATTCATGGGCCGTTTAAAGGTACAGTTTCCCTCCAACCTCCTTTGATCCAGTACTCCAATCCTTCACCTCCTGTAACGGTTTTCAAGACACTCAGACCAACTGGTAGAATAAAACACAGTTTTATTAAATAAAAGGAACGACAATGAACGCCCTCTACAGGCGTCAACAGGAATAATGAGCAATAGTAATAACAGTAAATGTGAGAACAGATAAGACCAGTACTTTACTGATTGAAAATAGTAGTCAGGCTACTCAAGGGTTAATACAACACAGTCCGTCTCAATAGAGGAGTTTGGCACGCCCAAGGTGGATATATCTGCAGATGGTAATGCTCAGGAGGCTGACGACTGCACAATCAGTACTGCCTTAGATGATATTGGCGCATAGGTCCCACGGGCGTAGCGCTACAGGCCGCAATAGGAGTTAGTGCTAGAGTCAGAAGCCCCCACGGGTGTCCCAAATAGAGACTGCTAGGATGCAAGAACTGGCCAATAGCCCCCACGGGCATTTACCGGAGGAACCTGACAGAGCTTAAGCAAAAAGCCCCCACGGGCATAATATCGAGGCTGCTGTATAGCTGGAGATGGCCAATAGCCCCTACGGGCGTTTACCGGAGGCCACTCGGTGCTGCACAGGAGGTGAACCAATAGCCCCCACGGGCGTAAACCGGAGACAACTCTGAAGCCTATAGCGCCTCACTGGATGCAACGATCAATACCGACTACTCTGATAGAGTAATTAGCTGCCGACTAAATAGGAGCACAAGCGGCCAGCTCGACAGTAGTAGTGGTAACCAGGAGTAGGCTCAGTATGAAGTGGAATGGTTCACAAGAAGTATGCTAGCACTGATCGGGTTAAGCAGCTCGTTTAAACCAAGCTTAAATCGGAAAGAGTAATGCTCTGCAAGTATCGAGTAGGCACAAAGCGGAGGCACAGTTCAGCAGTCGGTAACCGAGACTCAGCATGGGATGCTGCACATGAGGAGAACGGTAGCGAGGTACACAGTCCGGTAAGCAGCCTCAGCGGAAGTCAGAATGTCGCCAAGGCGACAGCAGTGCAGGAAGCAGTACACACAGGACTCGGGAACAAGCCGGGTCAGCCGGATCAGATCAGTACACGGAGATGGTTCTCAGGAGCCGAGTCAATCATTTAGCAGGAACGTCAGCCAGGCCAGATCGGTACACGGAGGAGATTCGCAGACAAGCCGGGTCAACCACAAGCAGGAACGTCAGCCAGGCTGGGTTGGTACATGGAGGAGATTGTTGGTGCCTTCCAGGTATGCGGACCCGAGCGGGGAGATCCTGGATGCCCGCTATGGCTTCCGCAGCGCTTGACTAGCGCACGGCTAGTATCCGGCGCTCAGTAATTCTGCCCCTGTGGTCGCATTCGGCAGCTGCTTCCTGTGTTCCTCTAGCTGCTCTCTCCTTACCTCTAGCGGATCTTCTTGGGTCATCTGTACCAGCCTTCTGGTCCTCCGTGTCAGGTCAGGCCTGCTTCGCTCCCTAGCTTCTGCAGTGTATGCCTTCTTTTCCCAGCGTGGGTCCTGCCTTCCTCTCTGCAGTTCCGCCCCAGTCTCTGCCCTCTAGCATCAGTCTGCTCAGTATCCACGGGTCTTCAGTGAGCCTCTGTGTCCTCTTCAGCTCAGCTCTCTAGTGTGCTTTGGATCTCCAGTCAACCTTACTCCACCTTCTGTGTGCCTCTCCTGGATGTTTCAGCTTCTTCATCTCCCCTTTAAATTGGTGAGTTCTTTTATCATTGTTAATTGTGATATTTGACTCTCCATGGGGCTGGTGGTGGTATGTTCTCCCTGTAGAGTGTTGTCCTGGGCCTTCTTCAGCTCAACTGGAGGGGGTCATCTGGCTTCGCGGCCAGCATCTTTATTCAGCTCAGGCTGCAACAAAACACTCTGCAGGGGGACCTACGCTCACCAGCCACGCACCCAAGTGCCGATCCCTAGCCTTCACTCCCCCAGCCCTTGTTGGAGGAGTCTCTCATTTCGCTGGGGTTCTTCATTGTTGTGATTTCCCCATTATTGTTTGAGCTCTGTCAGTCCTGCTTCTGGGTTCCATTCGTAGCCATTTGACAGTATTACTGAGCCTAAAACCATGGAACCCGCAGGGCTTATGGATGCTCTTACAGCTCTGAGCACCCAGCTTTCTTCATTGTCAGCTTCCATTCAGGAGCTTCAGAATAATCAGGCAGTGCTCCAGCATAGGTTGCAAGAGCTCCAACCTGCGTCCCCACCTCAGGCACCCACTGCTGCCCCTTCTGGTCATCCCATGGACCTTGGGGCTTCTGCCCCTGAACCCAGGGTCCCTCTTCCAGAAAGGTTCAGTGGGAACAGGAGACAATATAAGACATTTATGACGGTTTGCGAACTCCTGTTCGCTATAAATCCTAGGACTTATGCGTCTGATTTTGTTAAGGTCCGCACTACTATATCCCTGTTATCTGGGGAACCGCAAGCCTGGGCATTCAACCTGTTACAGGAGGATAGCCCTCTGCTTCACTCCTGGTTGGCATTTCATAGGGCAATGGATACCCTGTATGATGACCCCATGTGCTCTGCTTCAGCACAAACCTCTATCAGGGCGTTAACTCAGGGGCATCGACCGGTTGAGGACTACATAGCGGAGTTCCACAGACTGTCCATAGAGAGCCAGTGGAACGAGCCTGCGCTTCTTGATCGCCCTAAAGGATGAGTTGGCTCGTGTCAGTATACCTCCTTCCTTAGAAGATCTTATGCTTCTGGTTATCCGCATAGACCGTCGCTTAAGAGAGAGACGCAGGGAACATCTGTCTTCGGTACAAGCGCTTCCGCCTGTGACGTCGGTGCCTCTTACTCCCTCGACATCCATGACTCAGGAAGAACACATGCAATTAGGCATTGTTCGTGGTCCTCTGTCAGAGGAGGAGAAAGCACGTAGACGTTGCTTGAACTTATGCCTTTACTGCGGGGAAGGTGGACACCTTCTCCGGACTTGCGGCAAGAGACCCCAAAATCCCAGAGGTAAGAACACGTTCCATGGTGACTGGCTGAGTTCATTTGCCATCACCCCTAACCATTTGTCTCTTGTGGTTTGTTTGCAGTGGGACAACGAAGAACATAGGATCCCAGCCATCATCGATTCAGGTGTCAGTGGGTGTTTTTTGGACTCCAACGAGGCCGCACATATAGGGGTTCCCCTAGTACACAAGACACCGTCTTTGCAACTTCACATGGCCGATGGGAGGCCACACCAAAGTGGTCCAGTGCTACAGGAGACTCGATTGCTCCGCTTATCGGTTGAACCTCACCACCAGGAGATGCTGTCTTTTGATGTGATTTCCTCTCCCTTACACCCTCTCATTCTTGGGTTGCCTTGGTTACGAAAAGTAAATCCATCTATCAACTGGTCCCTTGGCACTGTTTCGTTTCCCTCTTCAAGGGCTGAAGAATTACATCTCCTCGCTACTCAGCCTGTGCCACCACCAGCATTGCCTTCTGTCTATCACGAATATTCAGACGTGTTCGACCAACGGGGTGTTGATAAGTTACTCCCTCATGGGTTGTACGACTGTCCGATAGATTTGCTACCAGGGACACCTATTCTTTATGGCTGTATTTTTCCACTTTCTGGACCGGAGCTTCTTCACTTAAAGACGTATCTGGCGGAAAACCTCCAGAAAGGTTTTATTCGTCCTTCCACTTCACCAGCTGGTGCAGGAATCTTTCTTATTGGGAAGAAGTACGGGGGTTTAAGGCCTTGTGTTGATTACCGAGAACTGAACAATATCACGGTAAAGAACCGGTACCCGCTTCCTTTAATACCAGAACTTTTGGAACGTATTTCTCACGCAACCATCTTTACTAAAATAGACCTGCGTGGAGCATATTACCTGGTCCGTATTAAAGAGGAAGATGAGTGGAAAACGGTCTTTCGCACTCACTACGGTCACTTCGAATATCTGGTGATGCCTTTCGGGCTTTGTAACGCCCCAGCAACGTTCCAGTGTTTTGTGAACGACATATTCTCCGATCTCCTGGACCAGTATGTTGTAATATATTTGGATGATATACTGATCTTCTCACCTTCTCTATCTGAACATCGCCAGCATGTTTGCTCTGTCCTTGCCCGTTTGCGGAACCATTCCCTGTTCGCCAAGATTGAGAAATGTGCTTTTGAGGTATCAGAGGTGGAATTCCCGGGGTTTCTCACTTCTCCTGGTCACATACGGATGGACCCCCGCAAGGTTTCTGCAATCTTGGATTGGCCCACACCTACGAACAAGAGGGCAGTTCAGCAATTCATCGGGTTCGCTAACTTCTACAGGCGATTTATCAGGGATTGCTCCAAACTTATTGCACCCATTACGTCACTCACAAAACACGCTACGACCTTCCACTGGACCGACACCGCTAACCAGGCATTTTGTAGGCTGAAGGAGTTATTCACTTGAGCACCTGTTCTGTCTCAACCGAACATTCATAAACCGTTTGTGCTGGAGGTTGATGCTTCGGATATCGCAACGGGAGCGGTTCTGTCTCAACGATCAGGAGTGAGAGATCAACTACACCCAGTAGCTTATTACTCTAGACGGTTGTCCCCTGCAGAGATGAACAATACCGTGAGCGATAAAGAATTATTGTCAATCAAGAATGCTTTGGAGGAATGGCGGCACCTACTGGAGGGGGCAGAACATCCTTTTATGGTTTTCACAGACCATAGGAACCTTGAGTATCTAAGGAATGCTCATAGATTGTGTGCACGGCAAGCCCGCTGGGCCCTTTATTTTTCTCGATTTCGCTTACATATAACATACCAACCTGGATCCAAGAATCAAAAGGCAGATGCCTTATCTCGTATGTTCCCTCAGAGAGATTCGCTTGATCTTCCTCCAGATACTATTCTACCAGCTGCAACATTCCTACTGACCACCCAACCTCTGCTAGACCAGATCAAACAACATGCTCAGGAGGGTCAAGCATTCATTCAACAGCATATGCTACAACTCAAAGATGGTCTGTTGTGTAAAGACAATAGTGTCTTTATTCCACTGCCTTTTCATCAAGAGGTGCTCCAAATGTCTCATGACACCCCTGCATCTGGCCATGGAGGAATAGCGCAGACTTTGGAGCTGGTTCAAAACCACTTCTGGTGGCCTGAGATGAGACAGGACGTACAGGCATACGTGTCAACCTGCAATACCTGTATCCAGGCCAAACACCAGCATACAAAACCGTCCGGCCATTTACATCCTTTACCCATACCCACTGTACCTTGGAGAGACATTTTCTTGGATTTCATCACGGATTTGCCACCTTCCAGCAAGAACACCACAATACTGGTAATCGGAGACTGCTTCACTAAGATGGCGCACTTTGTTGCTACCACGGGACTACCATCTGCTGCACAGACTGTCACCTTGTTTATACGAGAAGTTTTCCGATTACATGGACTACCTTCCTCTATAGTCTCAGATAGAGGTTCCCAGTTCACCTCTTGGTTCTGGAGATCGCTGTGTCATGCGCTCCATATACATTGCAACTTCTCGTCTGGATACCATCCACAGTCCAATGGGCAGACAGAGCGAGTTAATCAAACCTTGGAACAGTACACCTACACCAATCCTCCCACTCAACTCCTTTCTTCATCACATACGGTTACCACCCTCAACTGTTTCTGGGTCTGGCATCACGCCCTTTGGTTCCTGTGGTCTCACATCGTCTTCATCATCTTCGACAATGCCATCGTCTACTCCGGCTTACTTTGGCGAAGACGCAACTACAGGTCAAGCATCAGGCAGACAAACATCGGAGTCTTGAGCTGGCCTATAAAGTGGGAGACCGGGTCTGGTTGTCTACGGCCCACATCCGTATGTCCTGTCCGTCTCGGAAATTGGGTCCTCGCTTCCTTGGCCCTTTTCGGATTAACCGCAAGATCAATTCAGTAGCGTTCCGTTTATCCATGCCTTCCTCGTTTCGGATCCACCCCACGTTCCATGTCTCTCAGCTTCGTCCGTGGAAGGCTTCTCCCTATCCTCATCGGGACCCGACCTGTCCTCCTCCAGTTCTTGTGGACGGTTCAGAGGAGTATGAAGTCCAAGTGATCCTTGATTCCTGGCTGAGACATGGTCGTCTTGAGTACCTGGTGGATTGGAAGGGGTATGGCCCGGAGAAGAGATCTTGGGAGCCCTCTCATCAGGTTCATGCTCCCGTGTGTGTTCGGACATTCCATCATCTGCACCCTTCTCGTCCCGGTCCTGGTTCCGTCCTGAGGCCGTCCTTGGGTAGGGGGCTCTGTCGGTGCCTTCCAGGTATGCGGACCTGAGCAGGGAGATCCTGGATGCCCGATTCGGCTTCCGCAGTGCTTCTGCGCATGTGCCGTCGCCATAGACGCGCGACGGCGTCATGACATCGGGCTATTTGACTAGCGCACGGCTAGTATCCGGCGCTCAGTAATTCTGCCCCTGTGGTCGCATTCGGCAGCTGCTTCCTGTGTTCCTCTAGCTGCTCTCTTCTTACCTCTAGCGGATCTTCTTGGGTCATCTGTACCAGCCTTCTGGTCCTCCGTGTCAGGTCAGGCCTGCTTCGCTCCCTAGCTTCTGCAGTGTATGCCTTCTTTTCCCAGCGTGGGTCCTGCCTTCCTCTCTGCAGTTCCGCCCCAGTCTCTGCCCTCTAGCATCAGTCTGCTCAGTATCCACGGGTCTTCAGTGAACCTCTGTGTCCTCTTCAGCTCAGCTCTCTAGTGTGCTTTGGATCTCCAGTCAACCTTACTCCACCTTCTGTGTGCCTCTCCTGGATGTTTCAGCTTCTTCATCTCCCCTTTAAATTGGTGAGTTCTTTTATCATTGTTAATTGTGATATTTGACTCTCCCTGGGGCTGGTGTTGGTACGTTCTCCCTGTAGTGTGTTGTCCTGTGCCTTCTTCAGCTCAACTGGAGGGGGTCATCTGGCTTCGCAGCCAGCATCTTTATTCAGCTCAGGCTGCAGCAAAACACTCTGTAGGGGGACCTATGCTCACCAGCCATGCACCCAAGCGCCGATCCTAGCCTTCACTCCCCCAGCCCTTGTTGGAGGAGTCTCTCATTTCGCTGGGGTTCTTCATTGTTGTGATTTCCCCATTATTGTTTGAGCTCTGTCAGTCCTGCTTCTGGGTTCCATTCATAGCCATTTGACAGAGATTTGCAGACATGCCGGGTCAATCACAAGCAGGAGCGTCATCCGGGCAGGATCGGTACACCAAACAGGAACACAGGAGCGTAGTCAGGACAGGCCAAGTCGGTACACGGGAATCAGGATCCACAGAGAACAGCAACAGCAACACTGGCTCAGGAACACCACGAAAGGGCAAGTGACAGGTGTCAATGGCTGGTATAAAAAGGGTCACCGGGGGCGGGCCAACACTCCTCAGCCAATAGGATAGCAATCCAAGGGATACTGACCGGAAAGAGATCACGGGAACCGTGATAGTACCCCCCTCTCAAAGACCCCCTCTCCCTGCCTGAGGTCTTTGTTTCTGGGGGTATTTAGAGTGGAAGTTGTGCAACAGCCTAGGTGCATGTAGGTCCTTCTGATCCACCCAAGAGCGCTCCTCTGGGCCATAACCTTTCCAATGGACCAAATATTGCAACTTCCCCTAAATCTCCTAGAGTCAATGATACTCTGGACTTCGTACTCCTCCTGGCCTTGAACGTCCACGGGCCCAGGAATCACAGGAGTGGTAGTGGAGAGGTTGCAAACCAAGGGTTTCAAGAGAGATACATGGAACACATTATGGATACTCATAGAAGCTGGGAGTTCCAATACGTATGAGACAGGATTAACCCTCCGAATAACTTTAAACGGACCAATGAACCGGGGAGCCAACTTATTGGAGGGCACCTGCAAATTGAGGTTTCTGGAGGAGAGCCATACCCTATCCCCTACCTGAAAAGAGACTGCTGGTAGCCGTCTGCGATTAGCGTGCCGCTGATATCGCTGAAATGACAGACTGAGGGACCTCTGAACCTGTGCCCATGTGGAAAGAAGTTGCGCCATATGCTCATCCAAGGCAGGAATCTGTTGTGACTGAAATGAGTCCGGGAGCAGGCAAGACTGGAACCCATAATTAATGAGAAATGGGGAGCTCCCGGACGATGAATTAACCGCACAATTCCTGGCAAACTCTGCCCATGGCAACAGGTCGGCCCAATTATCATGATGATCAGTAACAAAGCAACACAGGAACTGCTCTAGTCCCTGATTGGCACGCTCAGCGGCCCCATTGGTCTGGGGATGGTATGCGGAGGAAAAGGACAATTGGATGCCCATCTGGCCACAAAATGCCCTCCAAAACCTGGACACAAACTGGCTCCCACGATCCAAGACCACCACTCTGGGAACGCCATGCAAGCGAAACACTTCTTTGGCAAAAATCATAGCCAGTTCTTGGGCAGACGGAAGGCCAGCGAGAGGCACGAAATTAGCCATTTTAGAGAACCTATCCACCACCATAAGGATAAATGTGTAGCCTCTGGATACAGGCAGCTATCCCAGAAAGTCAATTGATATGTGAGACCATGGACGTTCGCCATTAGGTACAGGCTGGAGTAGGCCCATTGGGAGATGCCTGGGAGTCTTAACACGGGCACAGGTGGCACAGGCGGCGGTAAAAGCAGAGCAATCGGCTCTGAGGGAGGGCCACCAAAATAATTGTGACAGAGACCATATTAGTTGATCCCTCCCAATATGCCCAGCAGCCTTAGATGCATGGTATATTTCCAACAATCGGCCTCGAAATGGCTCGTCCACAAAACACTTGCCCATTGGGGTTTCTGGAGGGGCCCTAGCTTGAGAGGCCAAGATCTCTTCCCCCAATGGCGAATTGATGCTAGTACGCACTGTTGCTAGGATACGGTCAGGCTGAATAATGGGTACCGGGTCTTCATCCCTCTCAATGTCCGAAGCGAACTGTCTGGACAGGGCATCTGCCCTAACATTCTTTGAGCCTGGTAGGTAGGACACTACAAAATTAAACCGAGACAAAAAAAGTGCCCACCTAACCTGTCGAGAGGACAGCCGTTTAGCCTCCGACAGATAAGCCAGATTTTTATGGTCAGTTAGGATTAATACCGGGGTTTTGGTACCTTCCAATAGGTGACTTGCGTATAATCCCCCTCCTTAGGGTGTCCTCAATGTACTCCTCTATAGCCCTGTTTTCCTCACACGACAGTGGGTAGGTGCGACCCCTAGGAGGTACCACACCCGAGGGCAGATCAATGGCGCAGTCATAGGGTCTGTGCTGGGGCAATGCGCTAGCCTCCCCCTTGCTAAACACGTCACTGAACTCTTGGTATTCAGCTGGCACAGTAGGGGAGGTACAGAGAATCTTAACAGGATGTGATAGACAGTTTCTGGTACAATACTCAGACTAAGACTTCACTTCACATTTCTGCCAGTCAAATTGGGGATTATGAGAGAGTAACCATGGAAACCCCAGGATGACCGCATGATGAGGAGATCGAATAATCTGAAACTGTACCTCCTCCTTATGTAGAGCCCCAATGGACATAGTAATAAGAGTAGTCTCCCTGGTAATAAATGCTGGTTCCAGTGGTCTGCCATCAATGGCCTCAATAGCCAGGGGAGACTCTCTATTGAGTAGTGGAATTTTGTGTGATTCGGCAAAGGACTGGTTCATAAAGTACCCAGCAGCACCCGAGTCCACCAATGCCCTGGTTTCTACGGACTGGTTTGCCCAGGAAAATACCACCTGGATGGTGGGTTTCAGTGAGCTTGTGTCTAGGGACTGTTGTACATCACCTAGGGCCTGTCCCCCAAGGTACCCTAGGTGCGTCCGTTTCCCGGCCTTACCGGGCAAGTACGAAATAGGTGCCCATCCTTGCCACAATACAAGCAAAGGCCCTGTTTTTTATGGTATGCCCTCTCCTCCCGAGTAAGTCTAGTAAACCCAAGCTGCATAGGATCCCCAGCCTCCGGGAACCGTTCAGGAGGAAAGGGCAGTGAGGGTGGGTTTGAAAGACTACCATGCCCATAGTTTCTGGACCTTGCCCTTTTTGCCAACCGTCTCTCACGGATGCGGGAGTCAATAAGCATGACATAATCAATGTACTCATCCAGATCACTAGGTACATCTCTGGCAGCTATTTCATCCTTAATGGATTCGGACAGACAATGAGCAAAGGCTGCCACTAACGCCTCATTGTTCCATCCCACCTCAGCTGCCAAGGTCCGAAATTCGATGGCATAATCGCCCAAGGTACGATCGCCCTGCTGTATCTCCATTAACCTTTTGGCAGCTGAGGCGGCTCTACCAGGGACCTCAAAAACTCTGCGGAACTGCCTTATAAATTCATGAAAATTCAGAGTACAGGGTTTAGCATTTTCCCACAGTGGGTTAGCCCATGCCAGTGCTTTGCCCGTCAATAGGGATATCATAAATCCGACCTTGCTTCTGTCATTAGGAAATGCTTGGGGCATGAGTTCCAAGAATATCTCCAACTGATTAATAAAGCCCCTGCATTGGTTTGGCACACCATCATATCTCAACGGTAACGGTGCCGCCACCGGAAGACCTCTCGAATATGTAGTGGGTATTACAGACAAATTATCCGGTGTCGAAACTGGGGGGACCACCGGATTCTGGTTAGGTTTGTCAAGGTGTACCGTACGCTCCAGTAACGTTTGCAAAGCCAGTGCCAATTGATCTAGGCGCTGCTCATGAACATCCATTCTCCAGTGGATGTTCTGTGTGTTACCTTCACCCTTGCTGTCTGAGGTCATGGCCCTTTCGTACTGTAACAGTTTTCAAGACACTCAGACCAGCTGGTAGAGTAAAACACAGTTTTATTAAATAAAAGGAATGGCAATGAACGCCCTCTATAGGCGTCAACAGGAATAGCGAGCAATAGTAATAACAGTAAATGTGAGAACAGACAAGACCAGTACTTTACTGATTGAAAATAGTAGTCAGGCTACTCAAGGGTTAATACAACACAGTCCGTCTCAATAGAGGAGTTTGGCACACCCAAGGTGGATATATCTGCAGATGGTAATGCTCAGGAGGCTGACGACTGCACAAACAGTACTGCCTTAGATGATATGGCGCATAGCCCCCATGGACGTAGCGCTACAGGCTGCAATAGGAGTTAGTGCTAGAGTCGGTAGCCCCCACGGGTGTCCCAAATGGAGACTGCTAGGATGCAAGAACTGGCCAATAGCCCCCACGGGCGTTTACCGGAGGAACCTGACAGAGCTTAAGCAAAAAGCCCCCACGGGCATAATATCAAGGCTGCTGTATAGCTGGAGATGGCCAGTAGCCCCCACGGGCGTTTACTGGAGGCCACTCAGTGCTGCACAGGAGGTGAACCAATAGCCCCCACGGTTGTAAACGGAGACAACTCTGAAAGCTATAGCGCATCACCGGACGCAATGATCAATACCGACTACTCTGTTTGATAGAGGAAATAGCTGCCGACTAAATAGGAGCATAAGCGGCCAGCTCGACAGTAGTATTGGTAACCAGGAGTAGGCTCAGTATGAAGTGGAATATTTAACAAGAAGTATGCTAGCACTGATCGGGTTAAGCAGCTCGTTTAAACCAAGCTTAAATCGGAGATAGTAATGCTCTGCAAGTTTCGAGTAGGCACAAAGCGGAGGCACAGTTCAGCAGTCGGTAACCGAAACTCAGCACGGGATGCTACACATGAGGAGAACGGTAGCGAGGTACACAGTCCGGTAAGCAGCCTCAGCGGAAGTCAGAATGTCGCCAAGGCAACAGCAGTGCAGGAAGTAGTACACACAGGACTCAGGAGCAAGCTGGTTCAGCCGGATCAGATCAGTACACGGAGATGGTTCTCAGGAGCAGAGTCAATCATTTAGCAGGAACGTCAGCCAGGCTGGATCGGTACACGGAGGATATTCGCAGACAAGCCGGGTCAACCACAAGCAGGAACGTCAGCCAGGCCGAGTCGGTACACGGAGGAGATTCGCAGACAAGCCGGGTCAATCACATGCAGGAGCGTTAGCTGGGCAGGATCGGTACACCAAACAGGAACACATGAGCGTAGTCAGGACAGGCCAAGTCGGTACACGGGAATCAGGATCCACAGAGAACAGCAACAGCAACACTGGCTCAGGAACACCACGAAAGGGCAAGTGACAGGTGTCAATGGCTGGTATAAAAAGGGTCACCGGGGGTGGGCCAACACTCCTCAGCCAATAGCATAGCAACCCAAGGGATACTGACAGGAAAGAGATCACGGGAACCGTGATACCTCCTCTTACAGCCTTATAGCTTTATAACAAATAGATGTACTCACAGATGATCTTTCTGAGGAAAATCCTGTACCTCTTCCTTTCTTCTTACTCCACCACCTCTCCAAAGCCTCTAGCCGCCATGCGTACTTGGCTCCTGCCGCTAGCTCGCACTCTGTATCTCCTGTCCTTGGCCTAGCGCTCACTTCCGGCTACGTCGCCAGTTCCTTCACCCCGCTCACGGCCCTCGGCACCACCACTCCGGAGTATCCCTACCTGTCCTCCGCTGCACTGCTCCTCTGCCAGGGTAAGTCTGCTCTCAAACAAGGTCTCCACACCGCCTTAACTAGATTCCTGCCTTCTTAGCGTCACACACCTGTAGTGGTACAGTCCATAGCACCCGCTAATGGCGTGCAGTCCGTACATATGCCAACGCTCCTCCCCCACAAATTCCTTATATTTTTATTTTCAACAGGAACAAAATGACTTGCCGTGGCAATAAGGCACTAACGCTGCATGCCTGGGCACATGACAACTGTCAGACTGGCTGTATCACTCTGAAAATGATTATTAATATAAATTCCTAATATTTTTCTTTTCAACAGGAACAAAAATGACTTGTAGTGGCAATAAGGCACTAATGCTGGATGCCTGTCTGCCTACCCAACTACCAGTCTGGCTGTGTCACTCTAAAAATTATTAACACAAATTGCTATTATTTTTATTTTCAACAGGAACAAAAATGACTTGCAGTGGCAATAAGGCACTGATGATGTATGCCTGCCTGCCTGCCTACACAACTGACAGACTGGCTGTGTCACTCTAAAAATTATTATTAACACAAATTCTTAATATTTTTATTTTCAACAAGAATAAAATGATTTGCAGTGGAAATAAGGCACTAATACTGGATGCCAGCCTGCCTACACAACTGTCAGACTGGCTGTGTGTCTCTCTGAAAATTATTATTAACACAAATTGCTAATATTTTTATTTTCAAGAGGAACAAAAATGACTTGCATTGGCAATAAGGCACTAATGCTGGATGCCTGCCTGTCTACACAACTGTCAGACTGGCTGTATCACTCTGAAAATTATTATTAACACAAATTCCTAATATATGTATTTTCAACAGGAACAAAATGACTTCCAGTGGCAATAAGGCACAAATGTTGGATGCCTGCCTGCCTACACAACTATCAAACTGGCTGTGTTACTCTGAAAATTATTATTAACACAAATTCCTAATATTTTTAATTTCAACAGGAACAAAAATTACTTGAAGTGGCAGTAAGGTACTAATGCTGGATGCCTGGTCACACGGTAACTGTCAGACTGGCTGTGTCACTGTGACAAGTATTATTAACACAAATTTCTATTATTTTTATTTTCAACAGGAACAAAAATGACTTTCAGTGGCAATATGGCACCGATGATGGATGTCTGCCTGCCTACACAAATGTCAGACTGGCTGAGTTACTCTGAAAATTATTATTAACACAAATTCCTAATATTTTTATTTTCAACAGGAACAAGAAAACTTGCAGTGGCAATAAGGCAGTAATGGTGGATGCCTGCCTGCCTATACAACTGCCATACTGGCTGGCTGTCACTCTGAAAATTATTATTTACACAAATTCCTTATGTTTTTATTTTCAACAGCAACAAAAATTACTTGCAGTGGCAATAAGGCACTAATGCTGGATGCCTGCCTATCTACACAACTGACAGACTGGCTGTGTCATTCTGAAAATTATTATTAACACAAATTCCTTATATTTTTATTTTCAACAGGAACAAAATGACTTGCAGAGGCAATAAGGCACTAATGCTGGATGCTTGGCCACACAACAACTGTCAGACTGGCTGTGTCACTCTGAAGATTATTATTTACACAACTTCCTAATATTTTTATTTTCACCAGGAACAAAAATGACTTGTAGTGGCGATAAGGCACTAATGCTAGATGCCTGTCTACACGATAAATGTCACACTGGCTGAGTCACTCTGAAAATTATTATTAAAACAAATTACTAATATTTTTATTTTCAACAGGAACAAAAATGACTTGCAGTAATGATGGATGCCTGCCTGCTTACACAACTGTCAGACTGGCTGTGTGACTCTGAAAATTATTATTAACACAAATTCCTAATATTTTTATTTTCAACAGGAACAAAGATGACTTGCAGTGGCAATAAGGCACTGATGATGGATGATTGCCTGCCTACACAACTCTCATACTGGCTGTGCCACTCTGAAATTTATTATTAACACAAATTCCTAATATTTTATTTTCAACAGGAACAAAAATGACTAGCAGTGGCAATAAGGCACTAATGCTGGAAGCCTGCCTGCCTACACAACTGCCATACTGGCTGTGTGTCACTCTGAAAATTATTCTTAACACAAATTCCTTATATTTTTATTTTCAACAAGAACAAAATGACTTGCAGTGGCAATAAGGTACTAATTCTGGATGCCAGCCTGCCTACACAACTGTCAGACTGACTGTGTCACTCTGAAAATTATTATTAACACAAAGTCCTAATATTTTTATTTTCAACAGGAACAAAAATGACTTGCACTGGCAAAAAGAAACTAATGCTGTATGCCTGCTTGCCTACACAACTGCCATACTGGCTGTGTGTCACTCTGAAAATTATATTAACACAAATTCCGTATATTTTTATTTTCAACAGGAACAAAATGACTTGCAGAGGCAATAATGCACTAATGCTGGAAGCCAGACTGACTACACAACTGTCAGACTGGCTGTTTCACTCTGTAAAATATTATTAACACTAACTCCTAATATTTTTATTTTCAACAAAAACAAAAATGCCTTGCAGTGGCAATAAGGCACGAATGCTGGATGCCTGGAGACACGACAACTGTCAGACCGGCTGTGTCACTCTGAAAATTATTATTTACCCAAATTCCTAATTTTTTTATTTTCAACAGGAAAAAATGACTTGCAGTGGCAGTAAGGCACTAGTGCTGGATGCCTGGCCACACGACAAATGTCAGACTGACTGTGTCACTCTGAAAATTATTATTAACACAAATTCCTAATATATTTATTTTCAACAGGAACAAAAATGACTTACAGTCTATTACTTCATAGTATTTGGGCCTTGGAGAGTGTTATTTCAATACTGTCCAATTTGTAGTTCAAGAGTAATTGAATGATAAAGTTTCCCCCTCCCACCACTTTTACCTAGTGTAACACTGCTCGCCTCAGATGTGGAATCTGGTTGCTTAACCAGACAGATCACAGCAAGGGACAATCTTCTTACTTTGAGAACACTGAAAACCTTCCACCCTTAACAGCTTTTTCAGCTTATCTTAATTGAAGATTGTCACTCTCTGCAATCTATCTTGGCACCTCCCTGCTGCTCTGAGCTGAGCAGTGTTATATCATTAAAAGGGGCGGGAGGGGGATACTTTGTCATTCAATTACTCTTGAACTACAACTCTGACAGAATTGGAATAGCATTCAAAAAGTCCAAAATACTATGGTGATTAGAGCTGCTTTTATTATGAAACATTACTATCCCTTTAACACAAAAGCCTAATATTTTTATTTTCAGCAGCAACAAAAATTACTTACAGTGGCAATAAGGCACAAATGCTGGATGCCTGCCTGCCTACACAACTATCAAACTGGCTGTGTCACTCTGAAAATTATTATTAACACAAATTCCTAATATTTTTAATTTCAACAGGAATAAAAATTACTTGAAGTGGCAATAAGGTACTAATGCTGGATGCCTGGTCACACTATAACTGTCAGACTGGCTGTGTCACTGTGAAAATTATTATTTACACAAATTCTTAATATTTTTATTTTCAACAGAAACAAAAATCACTTGCAGTAGCAATAAGGCACAAATGCTGGATGCCTGCCTGCCTACACAACTGCCATACTGGCTGTGTGTCACTCTGAAAATTATTATTAACACAAATTCCGTATAGTATTATTTTCAACAAGAACAAAATGATTTGCAGGGGAAATAAGGCACTAATGCTGGATGCCAGCCTGCCTACACAACTGTCAGACTGGCTGTGTGTCTCTCTAAAAATTATTATTAACACAAATTCCTAATATTTTATTTTCAACAGGAACAAAAATGACTTTCATTGGCTATAAGGGTCGGATGATGGATGTCTGCCTGCCTACACAACTGTCAGACAGGCTGAGTTACTGTGAAAAGTATTATTAACCCAAATTCCTAATATTTTTATTTTCAACAGGGATAAGAAAACTTGCAGTGGCAATGAGGCAGTAATGCTGGATGCCTGCCTGCCTACACAACTGTCATACTGGCTGTGTGTCACTCTGAAAATTATTATTTACACAAATTCCTTTTGTTTTTATTTTCAATAAGAACAAAATGACTTGCAGTGGCAATAAGGCACAAATGCTGGATGCCTGCCTGCCTACACAACTATCAAACTTGCAGTGGCAATAAGGCAATAGTGCTGGATGCCTGCCTGCCTACACAACTGCCATACTGGCTGTGTGTCACTATGAAAATTATTATTTACACAAATTCCTTATGATTTTATTTTCAACAGGAACAAAAATGACTTGCAGTGGCAATAAGGCACTGATGATGGATGCCTGTCTGTCTACACAACTGTCAGACTGGCTGTATCACTCTGAAAAGTATTATTAACACAAATTCCTAATATTTTTATTTTCAACAGGAACAAAAATGACTTTCAGTGGCAATAAGGCACTGAGGATGGATGATTGCCTGCCTACACAACTCTCATACTGGCTGTGCCAGTCTGAAATGTATTATTAACACAAATTCCTAATATTTTATTTTTAACAGGAACAAAAATGACTAGCAGTGGCAATAAGGCACTAGGACTGCCTGCCTGGCCACACAACAACTGTCAGACTGACTGTGTCACTCTGAAAATTATTAATTACACAAATTCCTATTATTTTTATTTTCAAAAGGAACAAAAATAACTTGCAATGGCAATAAGGCAATAATGCTGGATGCCTGGCCACACGACAACTGTCAGACAGGCTGTGTCACTCTGAAAAAGAGGATTTTAGTCTTACCTGTTAAATCCTTTTCTCTTAGTCCATACAGGTTACTGGTAACTCTGGGAGGCAATCCGCCCCTTTAAGTAGGCAGGAACATTTCTCTAAATGTATGCAGGGGGTGGAGCCTCCCTCCCTCCCAGTCAGCTAACTCCAGAATGATTTGAGACACTAATAACTGACCATAAATAGGAGAGAAGAAGACTCCTGTGAGCATGCCCCGAAGGACTCCCACACATTGCCACAGGAGAGCCAAGCATGGTCTCTGGGTGGGAGACCAGTAACCTGTATGGCCTAAGAGAAAAGGATTTAACAGGTAAGAGACTCTGTCGTCCAATACAGGTTACGTGTAACTCTGGGATGTCCAACCACTGAGTTTCCCAGAGGCGGGAAGAAGGCAAGGACCAGGCGCAAGGCCCCCAAAGTCACCAGGACCTCTATGAACCTACCGGTCAGAGATCCCAACAAAACATAAGTGTCAACGGACACCAACTAGGGGTAAAAACAGACCCCAGGAACTGTTACACAGCACACTGAACTAGAGCCAACAGGGCTCAACAGTAAGGAAGCATGAAGAACCTCGGAAGAAGAAGATCCTAGACAGACAAAACTGCCTCTAGGACCTTCCTCCCGAAACTGGCATCAGCCGACACCAGCACATCCACACGGTAGTGCTTCGAAAAGGTGTGCACAGAGGACCAAGTGGCCTCCCTGCACAACTGATCAGCAGATGCTTGATTCTTGTAGGCCCAAGAGGCCCCAATGGACCTGGTGGAATGAGCCGTGACCCGAAAGGGAACATGTTTATTCCTCAATTCGTAAGCCCTACAAATAATGGACTTGATCCATGACGCAATAGTCACTTTGGATGCAGGTCTTCCTGCCCTAGGACCCTCAGGAATGATGAACAGAGCGTTCGACTTCCTGATAGATTCAGTGCGATGGACGTAAAACTTGAGACAACGCACCACATCCAACAAGTGAAGATCTCTTTCCTTGTCAGAGGAGGGGCTAGGGCAGAAAGAGGGCACCACAATCTCCTGATTGATGTGAAACTCGGAGACTACTTTAGGTAAGAACTCCTTAGAAGTGCGAAGCACAGCTTTATCCTTATGAAACACCAGATAAGGTGGTTTACAAGAAAGAGCTTGCAACTCCGCCACTCGGCGAACTGACACAATCGCCAGAAGGAATGCTATCTTCCACGTCAAGAGACGTAGAGGAATAGTAGCCAAAGACTCAAAGGGAGGACGCTGGAGAACTCCCAAAACCAAATTAAGGTCCCACTGAGGAGCCGGACTCCAAAAGGCAGGACGCACATGAGCAACGCCTTGGAAGAAAACCTTGACGTCGGGAAGGACAGCAATGCGCTCCTAGAAAAAGACAGAAAGCGCTGAAGTCTGAACCTTAAGAGAACTCAGACTGAGCCCTTTATCCACACCGTCCTGCAAAAAGGCCAGGACAGTTGGAAAATGAAAGTCATGAGACAGATCTCTGTCAGCACACCAAGACACAAATGTCGCCGAGACACGGTGATAGATCTTGGAAGAAACAGGCTTACGAGAACTTAGCATAGTAGACACCACAGCAGAAGAAAACCCTTTCTTCTTCAAAATCGAGGATTCAACCTCCAGGCCGTCAAATTGAGCAGATGAACATCCTCCTTCCACAGATAGCCCTGCAGAAGAAGATCTGGATGAGAGGGGAGAGGAAAGGGATCCGCCACAGATAGGGCCAGAAGGTCCGGATACCAGGACTGACGAGGCCAATTTGGAGCTATCAAGATGACCGGACAACGTTCCATCTTCAACTTCTGAATCACCCTTATCAACATTGGAAGGGGAGGAAAGATGTAGGCCAGGGAGAATGCCCAGGGAATGGACATGGCGTCGGCAGCCAGGGCTAGTGAGTCTCTCCACCGGGATCAGAACGTCAGATCCTTCCTGTTGTGCCTGGTTGCCATTAAATCCACTAGGGGTACTCTCCACTTCTGAGTTAGGAGCTGAAACACCTCCGTTGTCTGTGCCTGGAATGTGCACTGTTGAAATGACAGGAACATGAACCTCCGTCCAGGACAGAATGGCTTTGACTTCTAACCAAGCAGTGAGCTTCTTGTCCCACCTTGCTTGTTGATGTAAGCCACGGCGGTGGCGTTGTCGGACTCCACTCTGACCTGACAGCCCTCCAGCTGAGATTCCCAATGGCGCAGAGCATGAAATATCACTTGAAATTCCAGAACATTGATGGGAAGAAGAGACTCCTCCAAGGACCACTTCCCCTGAGCGCTGATGAGACCCAGGACAGCACCCCAACCCAAGAGGCTGGAGTCCATCGTGACCTTGGTCCAGTAGGGAATCCGGAAGGATCTCCCCTTCAGGAGATTGGAAAGGTCCAACCACCACTCCAAACTCAACTCAACATGAGGAGGAAGAGAGACCAACAGCTTCAGGTGATCCGGCCGGTCCCTGCAGGTATGTATCACAAATCTTTGAAGTTCCCTGGTGTGTGCCATGGCAAAAGGAACCGTCTCTATTGTAGATATGAACTTCCCCACCAGATAAGACAACTTCGGAACTGAGATCTGATCACAGGCAAGGATTTTGGAGACCCTTTGAGCAATCTGATGAGCTACCTCCTCCGGCAGAAACACCATGCACCTCTGAGTGTCGAACAGAAGACCCAGGAAAATGAGTCGCTGGGATGGAACCAAGTCTGACTTGTCCAAGTTCACAATCCACCCGTGACGGGTGAGGACTTGAATGCAGGTCTGGACCTGCTGATGAAGAAGGTCCGCAGACGCAGCCTTCAACAGCAAGTCGTCCATGTATGGAGTCACTCTGATGCCATCCGGATGGAGGACAGATATCAAAGCCCCCAGAACCCGTTGGAAAACCTGGGGAGCCGTTGTCAGACCAAATGGAAGAGCTGAAAACTGAAAATGACCTCTGGCGCAGGCAAACCTCAGATACTGCCTGCTCTCTGGATGAATAGGGATGTGAAGATACGCATCCTGAAGATCCAGAGAAGCAAGAAACTCCCCCGGAGACGTGGCAGCGATCACTGTGCGCAGAGACTCCTGACGATAGTGAGTCTTCAATCCAAAGGAGTTTAGATCCTTGAGATCCAAAACAGGACGACCTGCGCCATCCTTCTTGGTCACTACAAAAAGGTTGGAATGAATTCCTGAACCTCTGTCCAAAGGAACCACTGGCTCCAGAACATCTTTGTCCAAAAGAGCCTGAATAGCATCGTCGAACAGACGACTTCTCTTGGCATCCTGAGGAGAGCGAGTAAGATGAAATCGAAAGTGAGGAAGGGAAAAGAAAGGGACCTTGTACCCCTCTGACACCACCTGTAAAACCCATTGGTCCGCCACTGAATTCTCCCAAACCCTGAGAAAGAGGTGGAGATGACCACCCACAGCGGGATGCGGACCCGGGTTCGGCGAGTCATGACAAAGCAGTCTTGGAGGTCTTGGGCTTGGATGTGGGCTTGGGCCTCCAGGACTGCTTGGGCTTGGAGGAGGAGCGCGGAGTAGATGGAACCGTCTGGTTCGTCGAACGTGTCTCAGTTTGAAAGGAGCGAAAGGACCGGTTGCGCTTCGCTGGTAACTTTTTCTTAAAAACCAAGGGCAGAAGAGTACTCTTCCCCCCAGTGGCCTCACTAATTAGTTCCTTAAGCTCAGACCCAAACAGGGAAGTACCCTGAAAAGGCAAAGAAAGCAAAACTTTCTTGGAAGCAGTGTCAGCAGACCAAATCTTAAGCCAAAGCGCACGCCTGGCCACCACAGAGGAAGTGGAGGCCCTTGCCATCATGCGGACGGCATCAAAGGCAGCATCAGAAACATAGTTCTGAGCTTCAGAAATATTAGCAAGGAGGCGTAATTTCTCCGAAATAGGCGCATCCTGACAGAACGCCGTGGTGAGCTGCTCAGTCCAGACCTCAATGGCCCGGTTAACCCATGCCACTGCAAAGGCTGGACGCATAGCAGTGCCAATAGAGGCGAAAATAGACTTGAGGCACACCTCTAGCTTTTTGTCAGTCCAATCCTGTAACGCAGAAGCATCAGACACAGGTAAAGCAGTAGATTTAGACAGTGTAGATACGGGTGCGTCCACCTTAGGGGGATGAACCCATTTGGCCAGTTCAGACTCAGAAAAGGGATAAAGTTTAGCAAACTTTTTTGAGACTGAAGAGGACTTGTCTGGATTTTTCCAAGCATCAGAAACCAAACGGTCAAGAGTAGGCTTAGGAGGAAAACAAGTAATGGGTTTTGCCGGTTTCTGAAAAACATCAGAGGGATCAGAGGGAACCTCTTGACCCAAAGGAAGGTTGAGAGGGGTCAGTACAGATCTAATTAAGCCCTCGGCAGAGGGTTCAGGATCACATTCAAAAGGGTCCCCAACAGACCTGGAAGACTCAATAACTGTACCATCCTCAACATCAGAATCCTGCAACAATTCTTCCTCAGAAGAATCAGACACATCACGTGCTCCCTGTGGTTTAGGCAGGGAGGTCCTGATAGTAGAGGGGGTCTGCCATAGCTGCAGAGCCCACTGTACCTGGGAGGGAAAGAGTTGAAGAGTGGACCTGAGGTCCCTAGTTGCAGCCTTAAACTCTTGTACCCAAGCTGGCTCAATAGCATGGCTGGAAGGCCCTGGGTTGCTGTCAGGACCTTGTGAACATGCTGGGCATAAATGACCAGATAATTCCCTAGGCAGCCTTGAGTGACAGGAAGAGCAATGAGCAATGGGGGAAACTGAGACCCCAGCCTCCTTAGTCTTAGGTCTAGCCCCTAGCTCCAGCGTTATAGACATACTCACAGTGTCAAAATAACCCACTGACAATAAAACACCAAATTTAAGTGTGAGAGATTAAAGATTCACCCCAGCAACGTTAAAACAAAACTTATCTGGCAAGCGAAGGGTTAATCTATGGAGGAGAGAGGGAGAGTCCAGTCCCTGTGTAGGATACTCGCTGAGAAAAACTCACAAAATGGCTGCTGCGACAGGAGCCAACCAGAAAAGAACCGCGAAACGAGCGCTCATGAAAAATGTAGTTTTTCCCAAAAAGTACCCCAAAGCAGTGCCCAAAACCCCTCAAATCCTCCAACACACTTGAACTTAAAACCGGATGAAAGAGCAAGGGTAGACAACAAAAATGATCCCACTCTGAAGTTGCTGTGTGAAGCGGTTCCAGAGATATGTCCCAAACAGTGTAAGCCCATAGAGAGTAAAGGAGCAATGGCGCCTATGCGATAAAAGCGCACCTTAAAGGCGAGGTACATAAATTTTGCGAATTTTAACCCAAAAGATAAAAATGTTAAAAATGCATAGGGAACACATGTACAACATGAGAAAACACTGACCCAATAAAGAAAGTGTTACAAAACCCCCATTAAACTAGTCAAACCAGCAGACAAAGAGTTAAGGTGCCACATAGACTGCTCCAAAACCTATAGACATACACACACATATATACAAATATATATATATATATATATATATATATATATATATAAACACCCAATGAGTGCCGGAGTGCGCAATGAGAACTCCCAAATACAAGCCCAGTTAAGGGACACTGTGGGTCAAGTGGACCTTCAGCACTCAAAGGGTGTCTCACCATTCCTGCAGATCTTCTGTCTTTAGGTTACCATGTAAAGAAGATGACCTCAGTGGGTAATCCCCAGGGAAGCACTTGTAACCAAGATATTCCCCCTTCAGGGCTTAAGGTCCACCAAAAGGCCCTGACACTGAGCTAGCCACTTTGGAGAGGGCATTTGTCAGACATGGTAACCCGCCTAATGGTGGTATTCCATATCTGACAGAAAAATAAAAAATAAACTAAAACTAACGAGAGATGTTCTCCACCTAGTGTGTTCACACTCAGGAACAAATCATTCTGGAGTTAGCTGACTGGGATGCAGCTGAGGAGGGAGAGGAGGCTCCACCCCCTGCATACATTTAGAGAAATGTTCCTGCCTACTTAAAGGGGCGGATTGCCTCCCAGAGTTACCAGTAACCTGTATTGGACGACAGAGAAATTATTATTAAAACAAATTTCTAATATTTTTATTTTCAACCGGAACAAAAATGACTTGCAGTGGCAATGAGGCACTAATGCTGGATGCTTGACCACACAACAACTGTCAGACTGGCTGTGTCACTCTGAAAATTATTAATTACACAAATTCCTATTATTTTTACTTTCAACAAGAACAAAAATGACTTGCAGTGGCAATAGAGCACTAATGCTGGATCCCTGCCTTCCTACACAACTGTCAGATTGGCTGTATCACTCTGAAAATTATTATTAACACAAATTCCTAATATTTTTATTTTCAACAGGTACAAAAATGACTTGCAGTGGCAATAAGGCACTAATGCTGGATGCCTGGTGACACGACAACTATCAGACTGGCTGTGTCATTCTGAAAATTATTATTAAAGGGATAGTAATGTTTCACAAAAATAGCAACTCCAATTAATCTTTATAGTATTTGGGCCTTGGAGAGTGTTATTTCAATACTGCCAGAGTTGTTGTTCAAGAGTAATTGAATGATAAATTTTCCCCCTCCCACCACTTTTACCTAGTGTAACACTGTTCACTTTAGATGTGGAATCTGGTTGCTTGACCAGACAGATCACAGAAAGGGACAATCTTCTTACTTTGAGAACAATGAAAACCCTGCCTCCTTGATAGGTTTTTCAGCTTATCTTAATTGAAGATTGTTCCTCTCTGCAATCTACCTGGGCACCCCCTGCTGCTCTGAGCTGAGCAGTGTTATATCAGTAAAAGGGGAGGGAGGGGGATACTTTGTCATTCAATTACTGTTGTACTACAACTCTGACAGAATTGAAATAACACTCTCCAAGGCCCAAATACTATGGTGATTAATTAGAGCTGCTTTTATTATGAAACATTACTATTCCTTTAATACAAAATCCTAAAAATTTTATTTTCAACAGGAACAAAATTGACTTGCAGTGGCAATAAGGCACTAACGCTGGATGCCTGCCTATACAACAACTGTCAGATTGGCTGTGTAACTTTAAAAAAAAATGCAGCTTCTGATAGTGGCATTAAGGCATGGACTGGCACTACACTGGCTAATAAGGCACTAGACTGGCAGTAGACTGGCTATAAGGCACTAGACTGGCACTAGATTGGCTAATAAGGAACTAGACTGGCTAGTAAAGTTGCTTTTCTGGACACTCTTTCTCTACTTCTCTCTCTGAGCTCCAACAACGGACTGACAGGAAAGCAGGCTGTTTGTGGGTGTTTGTGTCATTAGTCCAACCCCATCATGAAACGAAGAAGCTAATTGGACTAGAGAGGGAGGGAAAAACCCCCATCATGAAACAAAGAAGCTAATTGGACTAGAGAGGGAGGGAAAGTAGCGCGCGCGGGAATCCATCATCTGAATTTCCGAAATTTACAATGAAATTTCAGACCTGGACTGTTCGGATTTGTTTTTTTGTTTATTTATGAAAGGCCCTTGCCTTTCTGCTGGCCCAAATGACGCAGAATGAATCTTATTCGTCTGAATTCCGAATTTGACTGAACCAATTCGCACAAGTCTACAGGTCATATATCACCACATATCCAAGTGTTTTTGGATTTGTTGACAAGTGAATTTATGGGAACTGATTTAAGAACATCTGCCTATAATCTCACGAAAGATGAGGTTCCGCTATAGCAGAGCTCTCTAAATGGGAGGAGGTTATTATCATGGGGTCAGACAAAGGAGGAAATGTAGTTGTCGGGCCCCTTGACATGTATATGCAGGAAGCATATAGGCAATTTTTGGACAAACAATGCTACACTAGACTGCTGGGCAACCCCACTGATGACTTCCTGACCATTTACAATATGATTGTTGACTGAGCTATAAAAGATCCAGTGATAGATATTAAAGAATATAAATATCTGCAAGTCACAAATCCTAAGGTGCAACGTCTAATCTGCTGCTGAAAGTACATAAATGTCTATTAAAACCAAGTGGAAGACCTACTGTATCAGGTATTCATAGCCTGACAGAATAAGCAAGTAGGTATTTAGACTTGCGTTTAAGGGAATTTGCGCTTAGCCTACCATCATATGTGAGAGATACCACAGATGTACTGCGGAAACTACAGGACATCCTTATTTCAGATGAGACAAAGCTTGCCACTCTTGATGTGTAAACTTTTGTATACTAGTATAAATCACAAAGAAGATGTAGTGCTGTACAGTTCTTTTTGGATTCTAAATCATGTGAACACTGGGAGACTAATCAGTTTCTTATTAGCTTATTGAAGTTTGTATTGACCCATCATTTTTTTACTTTTGAGGACAACATCTTTCTTCGAAGTCAGAGGGACGACAATGGGGAGTGCTTGTGCTCCCACCTAGGCCAATTTATATTTGGGGTGGTGGGAGCACAAGCACATCTTGTGTGAGGACAACGATAGGTTCACTGAGTACATTTTAATATACCTCCGCTATATAGATGATATTTTAGTTCTTTGGGAGGGTAGTTTGGATCTTTTTAATTGATTTTGTACAGGTACTTAACAACAATAAACTTAATTTGAAACTGACCACCTGCATTGACCAAAATCGGGTAGAATCCCTTGACCTGGTGATTTTTAGGGGTCCAGACAACACAATATTCCCAGATCTTTTTAGAAAGAAGACAGTGACAAATTCTATTTTACACTCTAAGAGTTCTCATTTATACACTGTTAAAACTAATATTCCTATGGAAGAGTTACTTTGCATTAGAAGGAACTGCTCCACAATGGAATTATTTAAATTTCAGAGTAATTTATTGAAGAACAGATTGCGTGAGGGGGACTACTCCAATACCAATATTAAAAAAGCTTATCATAGAGCAGTTAATACTGAAAGATCATTACTCCTAAAAGATAAAGTGAAGACCACTGAAAGTGGACCTATTAGGTTCATAACAGACTATATGGGTGGTACTATCAAAATTCAACATATTCTTAATAAGTATGCTCATATACTATCTAATGACTCTGATCTAAGTGAATGTGTAGGTAGCAGGATACCAGTTTCCTACAGAAAATGCCCCACACTAAGGGATAGACTGGTGCACAGTCATTATACCAAGCCTAAGAGAGAACCATCAGTATTGGGATCTTATCCTTGCTACGGATGTAGCACGTCTAAATACATGACCCAGAAAAAAGATGTGATGGATAGGTTTGGTAAATCACATAAAATCAGAGATTATATTAACTGTAAGACTACTGGTATTATTTACTGCATTCAATGAGGATGTAATGTGTTCTTTGTGGGAATGACAAAACGTAGTCTTTATACACGAATCATGGAACATCTTAATAATAGTTGCTACTCACTAAAAGAGACATCATTGGGTAAACTATTATCTCCGGTTGCCAGACACTTCTGTACATACCCCGGTGGAAACCCAGACACTTTTTCAATCTGGCATTTGGAAAGAGTGTGTTTGGGAATCAGAGGGAGAGATATGGTTAAGGCCCTCTCACATAGAGAAGCAGAATGGATCTTTAATTTAAACTGCTTACATCCATATGGGATGAATGAAAACCTAAATTTTGGAATGTTCATATAAATGGAGCTGTGGGATATGGCTTTCATCATGGAAATAGGATGCCTCTATTGTTAATACTGTCGTAATGGAGGACTGTGGGAATGTACCCTCAGTGACTCGATTTAAATGTAACCTGACTGGTATTTCATCCTGCATAATGGAACTAACGAGAGCTTTTATTTATTATTATTCTTATCTCTCTAGTTTGGAAGTACTGTAAAAGAAAATTTCTGTTCTTAGGGTATGCAACATTTAATATCTTAGAAGATTCAATTAAATCAGGAAATTTGTATTGATATACGCTTTGAAAGTTTTGATTAGATCCATTTCTTCTATGAGAGTGGCTGTCAATCAGATGATGTTGCTACGAAGTAATCTGCCCCAATTAAGTGATCTGCGTGTTTGAATGGATGAGGAGTGCAGATACATATAAAAACCCACATTTTGCTTAACCGCCAATGTTTGCCTCTGATGAAGCCCAAATTGTGGGAGAAACGCGTTAGGAGTATTTTAATGCACTTGTTATAAATTATAATTTTCTCTGTTATTTCCCCATAGTATCAGTCAGTTTTGCTTTGGTCGTAAGACCGCTGTCAGCAGACAAAGCTTTCAATCTGTCAATCTGCTTAGATACTGCTGTTTTCTTAGGGATTAGGGGGTAGATTTAAAGGCAGGCTTTAGAAAAAAAACCACCATTGTGTGTTTTAATGTGCAGTAAGTGATTTAAAGGTCCGTCTTATGAACAGCTAACGGCAGTTCTCTAACCCTTATGACCGATAATCTTACGTGCATTGATACACATGGAACAAGATTCCCCAAAGCCATTTAAAGAAGTGCGGTACTGCTAACCGCTGGAAAAAATATACATATAACAGGCAAAAGTTAAGACCCAGTTTTGTTAGCCATAAAACACATAACGGCAAAAAGAAACCACCGTTGCACAAAAGAAAACAGACTAACAGCATAAAGCACAAGCATGCAAATAGGAAAATTAACCCGTGCAATGCCAAAATAATACACAAACCATGCCCATACACCACAAATCACTGTCACACACAACACAACAACCTAGCAACACCACAGGAACAAGGTTGTCAAAAAGCACACCAACACAACACATCAAAACATTGCACAGAACAATGGAGGTTAACACACGGATACCTGTCAATATAAAACAAGCTCACCTGGGCAAAATCACCACACGACAAAGACAAAACCTGTACTCCACAACGTCATACTCGCAACTCACAGCTACATACCAATCAAAACACAGCAGATTTTATAACACAAACACACAGGCAAACACTTACCT
The DNA here is from genome assembly GCA_037306005.1 of Rhinophrynus dorsalis. Lineage (NCBI taxonomy): Eukaryota > Metazoa > Chordata > Amphibia > Anura > Rhinophrynidae > Rhinophrynus > Rhinophrynus dorsalis. The sequence goes on from CM074725.1 coordinate 114,604,633, forward strand.
GGACAACAAACACCCTCTCATTGGTCATCACTCACCTCATGACCACACCTGGACAACGCCCCGACGCGGTCTTTAAGGGACAGCCTACCATACTCACATGTGGCTTGTTTTCCACTCAGGGAGGGAGAGAGAGAGAGCAAGATGTGGCTTGTTTTCCACTCAGGGAGGGAGAGAGAGAGAGCAAGATAGAGCAAGATAGATAGAGTGAGACAGAGATAGACATATTCCAGTAAGTATGGTTGCATACCTATTGATACAAAGACTGCAGAGAAGGCGTGCAAGAGTGAGTGCTAGGGAACACCAGCAACTCCCAAGCACACCTGATCAACAGCCTTCACTGTTGCAAGTGAGGAGACCATCACCACCTGGAGGACAACACCTGCCTGCAGAACCACCGCTGCTGCAACAGGATGCTCCACAGATACAGCAACAGGATTCTCCCCAGCTACTGCAACAGGATGCTCCCCAGCTGTCACAGGTACACCTGGAGCAGCGTAGGATGTACAGATGACCACAAAGGCCCAGGGTATACTGCCCTAGGGTCTCGCTCCTGGGAATGACCGATGAGGAGGTGATAGACCACTACAGGTTGAGGCTGCACAGCATCATTGCCCTATATAAGGTCATCAAGGATGAGAATGATCCCAAATATGTCCATTGGAGTAAACATGGGACCTGTAGTTTGCTATAGCTGAAAAGACCAGCAGACGGATGGATCTGCAGTGGTATTGTGTTACACAAGACAGAGGTCATGAAAGGTGGATCAGATCTCAAGGAACACCATGCTGACCTGTGTGTGTGCAGCACTCTGACAGTGGCAGCCCAAATGTATTTGTTTCATGGAGCTATTAGGACATATTTTGGATTTATGTCAGGGGCACATATCCTTAGGGCTGGTTGACATCCCCTTAGTTCTCCACATAATGGGTTACAGACGAGAACACAACACATTACAAAGCAATGGGTTGTGTACTCCCCTCTAACGAATAAGACTCATGGGATAGTGATGTTCGAGCTGTTGCATGATGATCAGTTCGAGGGTGCTGTTCCAAATCCTGTCATGTTTTCCCACAAGCATCCATAGAATGATCCATCCTGGAACAGGGGAGTTTCCATCTGACTGGACTGAAGACTTGACAACACCTTCATGAAGCTCACCTCTTGATGATTTCCAGTGCTTGTGTTGGTGTTGCATTGTATAACCTGATGTTTACAGCAACCTCTACTGGAACATCCATATATCCACAGAAGACCCAAATGTATGTGTTTCCTAACATCCAGGTATCAAACCTGAACACTATGAATGCTCATCTGCAGAGTTACAATACCTTGTGAACAAAATGAGCAGTTCAGTAGTGTTTCTTCAGGATACTTTTTAAAGTTTTATGTACCTTTTGTGTGCTCATACAAGTGTTCAAAGTATATAGTCAATATACCCAAAAACAACATGTATGTTTAAATGTAGTGAGAGACACATTAAAGGAGAACCATCACTATTCAATAATATGTCTGTTAAATTAAATGTGGGATTAGACATGTCTCAATGTGGAACCATACCCATGGCTAGAGTATCCCTCATACATAGGAAGGCATGACCTACATCACTGGAGTCCACTAGTTGTTTGACCGTGAGTGGACTTTGTGATGTATTCATGCAAAGAGATGATGGCAGTGATACAATACTGTGTTGTAAGTGATAAAGAGGTGATACAGGGGACATACTTCCCCAGTGATCTCATGCTCTCGATTTCCATGTTGATCAATGTAATCAATGTTCTGAGATTGCTGTGGTTTGACATCTCTCAGTACATGGACCACATTAACAAACAAACAAAGTGGTGAGGTTATATCACTGGTAAAGTCTGTTTCAAAGTTAGTAAAAACCTTAACACAACTTACTGCATAACCAAATGCTCACCCTAGGCTTTCAAAGTGTAGCAGACACATCGAAACCTTAGAGTGATCATTCAGTTATCCAGTAAGTTATTTTCACAATCAAAGTGTGAATCACAGCCTATCTGGCTGCATGTTATAGCTATCCTGCCTGTTAGTCCTTAGCTAAGTTAAATAGCTGTTTGGTTAACCCCTTTAAACCACAACAATTGATGCAAATGAATGAGTGTTGCACCAGTTTTTGTGCTAAGGGGTAGGTATCTGTTGTTGAAATCCAACCCACATCATGGTCATATAACACTGTCATGTTATTTGGCTCCAGTAGTGGATTGCAGGTTGAATTTGGACAACGTCGTGTGAGAACCCATGTTGAAACATTCTACAAACATGTAACCTGGACAGAAGTTGTGTTCACTGCATTGCTTGGCAATGCACTGGAGATATCTTTGCCACCTAATCTATCAGTAAACACAAACCATATCAGACAGGATTCAAATGCAGAAGTGTTTGTTTAATTTAGGAGAAAAATAACAAGTTGGGCTGTTTATTTTTTTTTTGGGGGGGGGGACCTTGGACTGGGTGCCAGACGTGGATGCCCTGGCTGACTGCCTGGTCACCCTTAGTGTGGTTTCAGGGGTCACACTTGAGGGAGAGGTGGGTGCAGCAGAACCCTCTGTCGACCACTGCTCCCTCTCTGCACGCAAGTTCTCCTTGCGGTTGTGGTCTCTGAACTCCACCAGCAGCTACCCCATCATGTCCATCATCCCTGTACAGTACAGACACAGCTCTGCAGTCAGCACCATATGTTGTACCTCCAGGGCATGAATGCTGGCTTGTAGTCTGGCAGTGTTCCTGAGGGAATCCATTTGGAACCTTCTGATGTACCTGTTTGTCCTCTGGGATTCCCCGATTTGCCTCCTCTATAGCACCAGGTACTTGGCCTCCACCCCCAGGCTGCGTACACTGCTGGTGGAGGATGTGCCTGGTGAGGCTGATGCTGGTAGTGCTGTTGAGGCTGCTGGTGGTGCTGGTGAGGCTGCTGGTGGGGCTGATGGTGAGGCTGCTGTTGAGGCTGCTGGTGGGGCTGCTTCTGATGAGGCTGCTGCTGTTGAGGCTGCTGCTAGTGCTGGTGGAGAGGCTGCTACAGATGATGGCCTTGTGCCCACCACATCCAAGGACTCAGAGCTGCACACTGCTCTCTGTGGTGGTGGTGGGGTGAAGTCTTCCTTTATTTGAGGGTGCTGTGGCATGCTCCAATAAGGCCCAGGTGTTCGTATTCCAGTGGCCCGGGGTCATACCTGTTAGGGACCAGGAACGAGACAGACACAAAAATGTAAATTACATAACAAAAAAATAACAAAAGCAAAGTAAAATCGTGATCCAAAAGCGTAAACCAAAAGGCAAGCCGGGGTCAGGAACCAAGACAGGTGCTCAGCCAAGCAGGGGTCAGGAATACGGAGATCAGCGATGTCAGGAACAAGCCAGGAGTCAGGAACCAGAAGGCACATCAGAGGAAACCAGGTCATGCACAGGAAGTCAGGAACGCAGTAGAACACTTTTGCAGCCAGAAGCAAACACAAGGGCAATCAGGTAGTGAGCCAAGCTGCTTTAAATACCCTGGGAGGGTTGGCTGATAGCAGTCAGGTGAGCAAACACAGAGAGGTCAGCTGATTCAGCCTGATTCAGCAAAGGGAAGGCAGCAGTAATGGATAGCAGAGCACTGGATAAGCTCAGACAGTAGAATCAAGCAGCAGTGTTGGAGCAGCTCAGCCAAACTTTGACAGTACCCCCCTTCAACGACCCCCCCCCCCGCGGGGCAGGACCAGGGTTAGTGGGAATGTGTGCATGGAAAATATGGAGGAGGGCAGGGGCATGCACGTCTGTGGCTGGAACCCATGAGCGCTGTTCTGGACCGTACCCCTTCCAGTGTACCAAATATTGAAGCCTCTCTTGGAACCTACAAGAGTCGACTATGGAGCAGACCTCGAATTGCTCATGGCCGTCAACAGGTTCTGAATGGGGTTGAGGAGTGACCGTAGCGAAACGAGTGCATACCAGGGGTTTCAGCAGCGAGACATGGAACACATTGTGTATCCGCATTTTGGGAGGGAGGTCTAGGGCATAGGCCACAGCATTCCCACGTCTGAGGATACGGAAAGGCCCCACAAAGCGGGGAGCCAGTTTCTGAGAGGACACTCAGAGGTGGAGATTTCTAGAGGAGAACCAGACCCTCTTCCTGACCTGGTAGGAGGGTGCGGGTAAGCATTTACGATTGGCCTGGAGCTCCTGGGATTGTTGTGAGTGTCACAATGACTCTTGGACCTGAACCCATGTGGAACAGATTCGCTGGTGATGATCATCCAATGCCAGAATACCCTGGGAAGAGAACGAATCTGGAATCATGGAAGGTTGATACCCATAATTCACCATGAAGGGGAAGAGCCAGGTAGAAGCTGAGACAGCACTGTTATGAGCAAACTCCGCCCAAGATAGCAGGTCCGATCAATTATTCTGATGGTCTGAGATGTAGCACCGCAGGAATTGCTCCAAGGCCTGATAAGTCCTTTCCACGGCCCCATTCGATTGCGGGTGATAGGCCGAGGAGAAGGAGAGTTGGATACCTAGTTGCACACAGAAGGCTGTCCAGAATCTCAAAACAAACTGGCTACCCTGGTCAGAAACTATGACTTTGGGAACCCTGTGTAGCCGATAGACCTCTTTGACAAAGACCTTAGCCAACTCTTTAGCTGATGGGAGTTTTTTGAAAGGTATGCAATGAATCATTTTAGAAAATCGGTCAACGACCATGAGGATGACTGTGTTACTGTTAGACAAAGGGAGGTCGACTATGAAGTCCATGGCAAGGTGTGACCATGGCATCTCCCCATTGAGTATGGGTTAGAGAAGGCCCACTGGAAAGTGACGGGGTGATTTGGTCTGCTCACAGACTGAACAGGAAGCGACAAAGGCAGCAATATCTTTGTTAAAGGGATAGTAATACTTAAAATGTAAAAAAATATATGTTGTAGGGTTTATCCCCCTGAGTAAAACAAGAGTACACCCACTGCTGAAAGGTGTTTCATTCAAAAGTTATTAATTTTCAAAGTTGAATTTTTTAGGTGCAATATCACAGTGGCCTGAAATTGTACAGTGGCGCTGTTGCTACACCATCCTATGGAGATTTATGGTCTCGGGACCAGAGCTGTCCATAGGATCGTGTAGCAACAGTGCCCCTGTACAATTTCAGGCCACTGTGATATTGCACCTAAAAAAATTCAACTTTGAGCTGTAATAACTGTTGAATAAAACACCTTTCAGCAGTGGGAGTACCCTTGTTTTACTCAGGGAGATAAACCCTACAACATATTTTTTTTTTTATATTTTAAGTATTACTATCCCTTTAAGTTCTGGCCATCAGAAAAGACAGGAACCCAGCCAGAGGAGCTGGTTCTTCTTACTGGGATGCCCTGCTGACTTCGTATTACGGTATGTGGAAAGTACCTTGACACGGAGGTTACTAGGTATGAAACAGCTCCCAGGAGGAGTCTCAGCAGGTGCATCTACTTGGACAGCCCATATTCTCTCCCTGAGGGGAGATGTAATGCTTGTAAGTATGGTGGCCAGTGCTCGGTCTGGAAGGATAATAGGACTAGGAGGGCTCTTCTCCTTAGCACCTGAGAACTGTTTGGATAGGGCATCAGCCCGGACATTTTTGGTGTCTGGCAGGTACGAGATCACATAATTAAAACGGGATAGAAATAAGGCCCATCGGGTCTGTCTTGGAGTCAAGTGCTCAAGGTTTTTATGATCAGTGAGGATTAGGGTTGGCACTGAATTTCCGTTGAGCAAATGCCCCCATTCTTTAAGAGCGAGTAGTATAGCCAGGAACTCACGGTCACCAATTTTATAGTTGACCTCCACAGGACTTAGCTTCTTCGAGAAATACCCACACGGTGTCACGGTTTTTAAGAACTCTCAGACAATTTGGTAAGGTAAAAACAGCTTTATTAAGAATAATAAAGAATACAGGATCCCCTTCACAGGTCCGGATCCGGACAGTACCAAAGCACATCCCATATCTGACACAGGTCAGGGTACAGAAATAAGCAAAACAACCAATAATATAATAGCAGGAACAGATTACTGGAACCAGGAACAGAACCTCAACAGTACCACCTAGGAAGCAGCCCACGAGCTGAGGGTAGGTACTGCAGGGCAAAATCCCCAGAAGCTGGGGAAGAGAGAACAGGCAACCGGAACACTGAAGAGTGACACGGTCCTGGTAACTGGAGAGAACACTGACTAACACTAGTCTGCCCTAGGTAGCAGGCAGGATGACGGGAGGTAGGACTGACCAGATGGACAGGGAGAATCCCTGAGGACTGGACAATGGAGGGAACTCAGGCAGACACAGGCACAGGACCAGTCCAGAGGACTGAGGTAACCACAGGCAATACTGACAGGAACAGGCTCAATCTCAGGAGATATAGGTAACCGAAGGCAACACTGACAGGCACTGGCTCAATCTCAGGAGATATAGGTAACTGAAGGCAACACTGACAGGCACTGGCTCAATCTCAGGAGATATAGGTAACCGAAAGCAACACTGACAGGCACAGGCTCAATTTCAGGAGGTATAGCTAACCAAAAGCAACACTGACAGGCACTGGCTCAGGCTCAGGCGACTGGGGTAACTGCAGACTGAACGGACAGGCACAGGCTCAGGCTCGGAAGACTGAGGAGAGGAGGCTCTACTGACACACACTGGCTGGGCACTAGCCTCGAAGGCTAGGATAACGGGAGGTCACCAATAGAGCACAACCACAGCCAGGATCGGAATAGCTAGCGTAGTCAGTCAGACCTGGGAATGCACAGAGAGCGCTATTGAGCCACTGCCTAGATCGGTACCAGAGAGCGCTAGTAAGCCACAGCCTGGATCAGTACACAGAGAGAGACAGTTAGCCACAGCCTGGATTGGTACACAGAGAGCGGTAGTCAGCCACATCCTGGATCGGTACACAGAGAGCGGTAGTCAGTCAAAGCCTGGATCGGTACACAGATAGCGGTAGTCAGGCAGTCCGGGTCGGCAACGGTAACACAGCAACAGAGACAGGAGCAAGGTCAGGCAAAACCGGATCATACATGGAGCAGGAATCACAGCAACAAACGCCAGTATCACAGTGCCTGTGATTCTTGTCACTCTTTCTTGTGGATCGCTCTGATTTGCTGAGCCAGTTTGGCCCGCCCCTGGTGACCTTCTTATGCCTGGCCCAGACCAGGGCCGGTGCAAGGATTTTTGTATACACAGGCGAAGGTGCATTTTGATGCCCCCCCCCCGACCTTGCCACAATCCCCTGCCCCCGCCCACATATTTACCTCCACACTCTCCCCACCTCCACATTGCCCCTTCCACAATGCTCCCTTCATCTCCACAATGCCCCTTCCACAATGCTCCCTTCATCTCCACAATGCCCCTTCCACATTGCCCCCTCAACTCCATAATTCCCCTTCCACAATGCCCCTTCATCTCCATAATTCCCCTTCCACAATGCCCCTTCATCTCCATAATTCCCCTTCCACAATGCCCCCTCAACTCCATAATTCCCCTACCACAATTCCCCTTCATCTCCACAATGCCCCTTCCACATTGCCCCCTCAACTCCATAATTTCCCTTCCACAATGCCCCCTCAACTCCATAATTCCCCTTCCACAATGCCCCTTCATCTCCATAATTCCCCTTCCACAATGCCCCCTCAACTCCATAATTCCCCTTCCACAATGCCCCTTCATCTCCATAATTCCCCTTCCACAATGCCCCCTCATCTCCATAATTCCCCTTCCACAATGCCCCCTCAACTCCATAATTCCCCTTCCACAATGCCCCTTCATCTCCATAATTCCCCTTCCACAATGCCCCCTCAACTCCATAATTCCCCTTCCACAATGCCCCTTCATCTCCATAATTCCCCTTCCACAATGCCCCCTCAACTCCATAATTCCCCTTCCACAATGCCCCTTCATCTCCATAATTCCCCTTCCACAATGCCCCCTCAACTCCATAATTCCCCTTCCACAATGCCCCTTCATCTCCATAATTCCCCTTCCACAATGAGTCTTCATCTCCATAATTCCCCTTCATCTCCCTACCTTGAGTCCCTGGTGGTCTAGCGGCGTGCCACTGCTTAGAGCTCTGTGCCTCCTTCGGCACAGAGCTGAGACTCCCGCGCGCTGCTCTCAGTAATGCAGAGCGCTGGGAGATGATGTCATCTCTCAGCACACTGTATTACTACAGAGCCTGGGTCTCTCTGCGGTGTGTAACATAGACGCTACAAGGGAGCACTGATTTACACTACCAAGCGCTCCCTCGCGGCGTCTATGTGACACACCGCAGGAGAAAAAAAAACAAAAACAAAACACAACTTCCCTCTTTTCGGCGCCCCTCCATTGCAGCACCCTAAGGCAGCTGCCTGTTCTGCCTTAATGGCAGCGCCGGCCCTGGCCCAGACACCTGTCAGATGCCCTTTCGTGGCGTTTCTGAGCCAGTAGTGCTGTTGCTGTGTTCCTGTGTTCCGGATTTCTGTGTACCGAATCGGCTTGTCCTGACTATTCTCCAATGTTCCTGTTTGTGTATGACCCGGCCTGACTACTTACCACCTTTGGATCCTGACCCAGCTTGGCAGACGTTCCTTTTTGTGTATGACCCGGCTTGTATGACTACCTCCTGCGTGCTCCGACCCGGCCCGGCTGACTTCCTGCTCCGAAGAACGACTTCCAGCCTGTTCCAGTGACCTGCGTTCCAGTTATCGCCGTCGCGACATTCTCATCTGCTGTTGCCAGTCACCGTGTGACCGCCTTGCCTGGTGTTGCCTATTATCTGTGCAGTGTACCGCTACCCTTGCAGAGCTGTGTGTGCCTCAGTGTGCCTCCCTCATCCTGCAGAGCCTTGTTGTTTTGCTGAAGCCTCGAGTAAACGTGCTTATTAACCCTAGCAGTGCTGTCTTGCTCTCACTCTCTCTATTCCCAGAACAGAGCCTCTTTCTCGGTGCTACGTCTGCTGAGTTGGCCGCTCACCGTCGGCGACTCTATCCATTCCGTTGCAGAGTAGTCACGTATTGTGGGCCGGTTGGGCGCCAAGGGCTCTCCCCTATTGTCGGTTACTGGGCGATATCCGTTAAGCAGAGTGGCGGCAGAGAGTAGGCTTCAGCGCTAGCAGATCCGGTATATACGCCCGTGGGGGCTATTGGCTCTAGTACTTCAAATACCGGTATCCGGTTAAGTCTGAGGAGGCTTAGTAGCTCTTGCATTGCAGGTCGGTTTCCGTTACGCCCGTGGGGGCTATTCTCACTTGCACTCGCAGAAGCAGATCCAGTAGGTACGCCCGAGGGGGCTAGTTGGATCCCCGTTCTGCTTATTACTCGAACACCTTGGCTAGGCAGTCACGTCTCCAGTACATGGTGAACTTTGTCTACCAGCGCATCCTTTTAACACCCAGGGCGTGCCAAACCTCCACATCTGAGACTGACTGTTTATCAAGTTTTTAACCCTTTGGGGTGATATTCCATTCTATTCATTGTATTTGTACATGTCATCTTATTGTGCATTTACACTTGTAACCTATCAGTCTTCACTGTGTATTTATTTTAACCGCCACTAGAGGGTGAACATTTGCATTATTGTTACTCTGAATAAATTGTGTTTTATTTCACATACTGGTCTGAGTGTCCTAAAAACCGTTACAGTACGAAAGGGCCATGACCTCAGATGGTAAGGGTGAAAGTAATACACAGAACATCCACTGGAGAATGGATGTCCATGAGCAGCGCCTGGACCAATTGGCACTGGTTCTACAGATGTTACTTGAACCTACGGTACACTTGGACAAGTCCAGTCCTAATCCGGTGGTCCCCCCAGTTCTGACACCGGTGAATCCGGCTGTAGTCCCCTCAGCTAATTCTAGAGGGTTAAGGGCAGCGGCGCCGTTACCGTTAAGATATGATGGCGAACCCTCCCTATGCAGGGGATTCATTAATCAGTTGGAGATATTTTTGGAATTGGCACCCCAGGCCTTTCCTAACGACCGTAGTAAGGATGGTTTTATGATATCTCTGTTGACGGGCAAAGCTTTGGCATGGGCGAATCCGTTGTGGGAGAATGCCAGACCCTGCACACTGAACTTTAGGGAATTCGTGATGAAGTTCAGACGAGTGTTTGAGGTTCCTGGCAGGGCTGCTTCTGCTGCCAAAAGGCTGATGGAAATTCAGCAGGGCGAACGCACATTGGGCGATTATGCTATCGAGTTTCGGACCCTGGCAGCAGAGGTGGGCTGGAACAATGAGGCCTTACTTGCTGCCTTTACCCAGGGTCTCTCAGAACAGATTAAGGATGAGATAGCCGCTCGTGATGTACCCAGCGATCTGGATGAATACATCGACTATGTCATGCTAATAGACTCCCGCATCCGTGAGAGACGGTTGGCTAAAAGGGCTAAATCAAAAAACTATGGCCAGGCCAGTTTCCTTAACCCACCCACACCACCCGTTCTTCCTGAACGACCAGCCGATAGTACTGAACCTATGCAATTAGGGTTCACTAAGCTCACTAAGGAGGAGAAATTGTATCGCAGGAGACAAGGCTTATGCCTATATTGTGGCAAACCAGAGCAATCTATTACGCAATTGTCCAGTACGGCCGGGAAACGAACGCACCTAGGGTACCTTGGGGGACAGGCCCTAGGTGGTGTAGAGCAGTCCCTAGATTCTAGCACCACTAAACCCACCATCCAGGTGGTATTCGCTTGGGCAGACAGGGTAATCGAGGTCCTGGCATTGGTGGACTCCGGGGCAGCCGGGTACTTCATGGACCAGTCCTTTGCCAACTTGCACGGCATTCCATTATGCAAAAAGGATTCTCCTGTGGCAATCGAGGCCATTGATGGCAGACCCCTGGAGCCTGCATTCAATACGTTTGAGACAATTCCAGTGACAATGACTGTGGGGGCTTGTCACAGGGAACAGATACGGTTTCAGATTATTCGTTCCCCGCACCATGCAGTTATTTTGGGGTTCCCATGGTTACAGGTACATAATCCTCAATTTGACTGGCAGAGATGTGAGGTTAACTCCTGGTCTGAATACTTTAACAAGAATTGTCTCTCTTTACCTGTCAAAATTATGTGTACCTCTCCTGCTGTGCCAACTGAATATGGGCAATTCAGTGACGTATTTAGCAAAGGAGAGGCCAGCGCATTGCCTGAGCATAGGCCATATGATTGCGCCATTGATTTGCCTCCAGGTGCGGTGCCCCCCAGGGGACGCACTTACCCACTGTCATGTGAGGAAAATAGGGCTATGGAGGATTATATTGCGGATGCCCTTGAGAGGGGAATCATTCGTAAATCTACGTCCCCAGCTGGTGCCGGATTTTTCTTTGTGAAAAAGAAAAGTGGTGAACTCAGGCCATGTATTGACTACCGAGGGCTGAATAAGCTGATGCCTAAGAACGCCTATCCTATTCCACTTATTACGGAATTATTTGACAGATTAAAGGGCTCTTCGATTTTTACTAAACTTGACTTACGAGCCGCCTATAATCTGGTCAGAATTAAAGAAGGTGACGAGTGGAAAACGGCATTTAATACCAGAACAGGAAATTATGAATATCTGGTGATGCCATTCGGCTTATGCAATGCACCTGCAGTGTTTCAGGAATTTATTAATGATATTTTACGTGACCTGCTCCAGTCCTGTGTGGTAGTATATCTAGATGATATATTAATTCACTCTGCCAACCTCTCCCAACACATTAAGGAAGTCTCAGAAGTCTTGCTCCGACTTCGTAAGCACAAGTTATTCTGTAAACTAGAGAAGTGCGAATTCCATACATCTCAAGTACCATTCCTGGGGTTCGTAATCTCCAAAAATGGCATTGCCATGGATCAGGAGAAGTTGGCAGCAGTCCTGCAATGGCCTCGTCCTAAGGGGTTAAAGGCCATTCAACGATTCTTAGGTTTTGCTAAATATTATAGGAAGTTCATCCAGAACTTTTCCACGATTGTGAAACCATTATCAGATTTGACTCATAAGGGCGCTTCTCCCTCTCAGTGGTCTGAGGCAGCTGAAAACGCATTTGTTACCCTGAAATCTGCCTTTGTGTCTGCTCCAGTGCTGTCCCACCCTAATCCCTCCCTGCCATTTACATTGGAGGTTGACTCCTCTGAAGTTGGGGTTGGGGCAGTACTCTCCCAACGCCCTGTGGGAGGTGGCACCTTGAGGCCCTGCGGCTTTTTCTCAAAGAAATTGTCTAGTGCTCAGAGCCATTACGAGATTGGCGACAGGGAACTGTTGGCCATTATCCTAGCCTTGAAGGAGTGGCGCCACCTTTTGGAAGGTACTCAGACTCCAGTACTAATCCTGACTGATCATAAGAATTTAACTTATCTCTCCGAAGCCAAAAGATTGTCCTCTCGACAAGCTAGGTGGGCACTTTTTTTGTCTCGATTTAATTTTCTAGTGTCCTATCTTCCAGGCTCTAAGAATATTAAGGCTGATGCGTTGTCACGTCAGTTCGCATCTGACACTGAGAGGGAGGAGGAACCTGTACCTATCATTCAGCCAGATCGCATTCTGGCCACTATTCATACCACCATAACCTCGTCTCTGGGGGGAGGAGATTTTGGCATCACAATCAAGGGCACCTCCTGGGACCCCATTGGGGAAGTGTTTCGTGGATGAGCCATTCCGTACCCGTCTGTTGGAAACATATCATGCTTCTAAAGCGGCTGGGCATATCGGTAGGGACCAACTCGTATGGTCTCTTTCGCAATTATTTTGGTGGCCCACACTGAGAGCCGATTGCTCCGCTTTTACAGCAGCCTGTACCACTTGTGCCCGTGCCAAGACCCCTAGACATCTCCCCGTGGGCTTACTTCAACCAGTGCCCAACGGAGAACATCCTTGGTCGCATATATCCATTGACTTCTTGGGAGAATTACCTGCCTCTAGGGGTTATACGTTTATTCTTATGGTGGTCAATAGATTCTCTAAAATGGCACATTTTGTGCCTCTGGCTGGCCTTCCATCGGCCCAGGAATTGGCTGTAGTCTTTGCCAGAGAGGTGTTCCGCCTGCACAGAGTACCCAGAGTGATTGTCTCCGATCGTGGGAGCCAGTTCGTATCCAGGTTTTGGAGGGCATTTTGTGGCCAGATGGGCATCCAATTGTCCTTCTCCTCCGCCTACCATCCCCAGACCAATGGGGCCGCTGAGTGTGCCAATCAGGGACTGGAGCAGTTCCTGCGTTATTTTGTCACCGATCATCATGATAACTGGGCTGACCTGTTGCCATGGGCAGAATTTGCCAGGAATTGTGCGGTTAATTCATCGTCCGGGAGCTCTCCATTTCTCGTTAATTATGGGTTCCAGCCATGTCTGCTCCTGGACTCATTTCAGGCACAACAGATTCCTGCTCTGGACGAGCATTTGGCACAACTTTGTTCCACTTGGGCACAGGTTCAGAGGTCCCTCAGTCAGTCATTTAGGCGTCATCAGCGGCATGCTAATCGTAGACGTCTCCCAGCGGTCTCATTTCAAGTTGGGGACAGGGTATGGCTGTCATCCAGAAACCTCAATTTGCAAGTGCCCTCCAACAAACTGGCTCCCCTGTTCATTGGTCCCTTTAAGATTATCCGCAAGATTAATCCGGTTTCTTATGCACTGGAACTTCCGCCCTCAATGCATATTCATAATGTGTTCCATGTGTCGCTTCTGAAACCTTTGGTGTGTAATCGTTATACTACTACGCCAGTGATTCCTGGGCCGGTGGACGTCCAGGGCCAAGAGGAGTATGAGGTCCAGAGTATTATTGACTCTAGGAGATTTAGAGGAAAGTTGCAATATTTGGTCCACTAGAAGGGCTATGGCCCTGAGGAACGTTCATGGGTTAATCAAGGGGACCTCCATGCGCCTAGACTAGTGCGCAGCTTTCACTCTAAATATCCTTTGAAACCCAGACCTCCGGCAGGGAGAGGGGGTCTTTGAGAGGGGGGGACTATCACAGTGCCTGTGATTCTTGTCACTCTTTCTTGTGGATCGCTCTGATTTGCTGAGCCAGTTTGGCCCGCCCCTGGTGACCTTCTTATGCCTGGCCCAGACACCTGTCAAATGCCCTTTCGTGGTGTTTCTGAGCCAGTAGTGCTGTTGCTGTGTTCCTGTGTTCCGGATTTCTGTGTACCGAATCGGCTTGTCCTGACTATTCTCCAGTGTTCCTGTTTGTGTATGACCCGGCCTGACTACGTACCACCTTTGGATCCTGATCCGGCTTGGCTGACGTTCCTGTTTGTATATGACCCGGCTTGTATGACTACCTCCTGCGTGCTCCGACCCGGCCCGGCTGACTTCCTGCTCCGAAGATCGACTTCCAGCCTGTTCCAGTGACCTGCATTCCAGTTGTCGCCGTCGCAACATTCTCATCTGCTGTTGCCAGACACCGTGTGACCGCCTTGCCTGGTGTTGCCTATTATCTGTGCAGTGTACCGCTACCTTTGCAGAGCTGTGTGTGCCTCAGTGTGCCTCCCTCATCCTGCAGAGCCTCGTTGTTTTGCTGAAGCCTCGAGTAAACGTGCTTATTAACCCTAGCAGTGCTGTCTTGCTCTCACTCTCTCTATTCCCAGAACAGAGCCTCTTTCTCGGTGCTACGTCTGCTGAGTTGGCCGCTCACCGTCGGCGACTCTATCCATTCCGTTGCAGAGTAGTCACGTATTGTGGGCCGGTTGGGCGCCAAGGGCTCTCCCCTATTGTCAGTTACTGGGCGATATCCGTTAAGCAGAGTGGCGGCAGAGAGTAGGCTTCATCGCTAGCAGATCCAGTATATACGCCCGCGGGGGCTATTGGCTCTAGCACTTTAAATACCGGTATCTGGTTAAGTCTGAGGAGGCTTAGTAGCTCTTGCATTGCAGGCCGGTTTCCATTACGCCCATGGGGGCTATTCTCACTTGCACTCGCAGAAGCAGATCCAGTAGGTACGCCCGAGGGGGCTAGTTGGATCCCCGTTCTGCTTATTACTCGAACACCTTGGCTAGGCAGTCACGTCTCCAGTACATGGTGAACTTTGTCTACCAGCGCATCCTTATAACACCCAGGGCGTGCCAGACCTCCACATCTGAGACTGACTGTTTATCAAGTTCTTAACCCTTTGGGGTGATATTCCATTCTATTCATTGTATTTGTACATGTCATCTTATTGTGCATTTACACTTGTAACCTATCAGTCTTCACTGTGTATTTATTTTAACCGCCACTAGAGGGCGAACATTTGCTTTATTGTTACTCTGAATAAATTGTGTTTTATTTCACATACTGGTCTGAGTGTCCTAAAAACCGTTACAGCCAGGTCAGGAACACCGTGAAAGGGCACCAAAGGTTTGACAGGACTGAGCTTAAAAAGGCAAACACTGGGCAGAGCAGAACCCAGCGGCCAATACGAACCCATCAAGAAATAGGCAGGAAGTAGCAATGTCGACAGAACGTGAGATCACGGGCACCGTGATACACGGGTGCAACTGGCTCTCAGGAGTAGGACCTTGAGACAGGAGGGAGCCTACTCCTGACTCAGGCGTATTGACCTCAAGTATGAATGGAAGCTCAGGTTTCGAGTGTACCCAAATGGGTGCTGCGGCAAAGGAGACTTTTAATGCCTCAAATGCTTTGATGGCCTCCGAAGACCAGTGTGTGGAGTTACCGTCTTTTTTGGTCATGTCGGTAAGGGGTTTTTGTCACGGTTTTGAAGAACACTCAGACAAGACTTGTAAGGTTAAAATAACTTTATTGAATAGAAAGTACAATCAGAAAATACTTTCCCAACTCACACAGGCCCAGAGGGAGACAGTACAGGTACTGCTCACAACTTACACAGGTCAGGTAGGAACAGTATAACAAATAATGTACAGACTGGTAGCAGGTGCACTAGAGTGCTAGGGTGAGGTGGAGGCAGCAACCTGCTGGTAACATCACTGAAGCCCTATGGTAGAATGGAGGCCCAAGACTCACAGACACTGGCAGCAAGGACCCTAGAATGCTAGGGATGAACAGAAGCCCAAGACCAATGGATACTGGCAACAAGGACCCTAGAATGCTAGGGTTGTAGAGAGACACATGGACCATGGATACTGGCAGCAAGGACCCTAGAACGCTAGGGGAGTAAGGAGGCCAAAGACTCACAGACACTGGCAGCAAAGACCATAGAACGCTAGGGTTGTCAGGAGGCACTAGACTAACGGGTACTGGCAGCAAGGACCCTAGAACGATAGGGTAGTATGAGGCCCAAGACTCACAGCTACTGGCAGAAAAGACCCTTGAACGCTAGAGGTGAGACGGAGGCAACAGACCACGGAAGGCAACGGGTGTCCAGTAGTACATAAATGCACAGGAGAAGGCCCACCACACTACAGCTAGCTCTTGAGCCCTAAGGCCACAGCAGTATGGTAGGCAGGGCGAGACAGTGAACCGGACCTAGAACTCTAGATCGATAGCGAGGTTCAACTATGGTGTTATAACGCCCAGAGGAATGCCTATAACTCCGAATCAGGAGTGAGCCCAGCTAGTGACAGTGGTAACAACAGACACATAAGCAAGAAAATGAGTAACTCAGCTCGACTATTGACAGCACGGAAACCGGTACTCCATATGTGCACACAGCCAGAGGCAGTTGATGCCATTAAGCACTGCTAGAGCAGCGGGTGCTCAGCCAAAGGTCAGCAACGTAAGCGGGTTCTCAGCCAATCCAGTTAGCAACGTAAGCGGGTTCTCAGCCAGTCTGGTCTGCAACGGATGCAGGTTCTCAGCCAGTCCAGTCAGAAACATAGCGGGTTCTCAGACAGTCCGGTCAGCAACGGATGCAGGTTCTCAGCCAGTTCAGTCAGCAACGTAGCGGGTTCTCAGCCAGTCAGGTCAGGAACGGATGCGCCAGAAGTTCAGGATATACAGGAACGTCGTCAGGCAGGCCAGGTCATACACGAACAGAGAAACAGCAGTAACTAGAGCTAGGTTCAGGTACACCACGAAAGGATGCCCGAATATTGACATGACTGGGTATAAAAGGGCTGGCCCTGGGTGGAGTCAGGTCCAGGGATCAATAAGAATGCAGCATAGTAAACACGGAAGTAGGAATGTCGCCATGCAGTAGCCAGGATAACGGGCACCGTGATAGTACCCCCCTCTTAACGACCCCCTCCCTGCGGAGGAGGACCAGGCTTAGAAGGATACTTAGCATGGAGCCTTCACAATAACAATGGGGCATGGATATCAGAGAGTTTGACCCAAGAACGTTCCTCTGGGCCATAGCCCTTCCAATGCACTAGGTACTGAATTTGACCACGAACTTTACGTGAATCTAGGATACTTTGTACCTCATACTCATCGTGGTTCTGAACACGAACTGGACCAAGAACAACAGGAGCAGAAGTGCAGCAGTTACACACCAGTGGTTTGAGTAAAGACACATGAAATACCTTGTGAATCTGCATACCTGCGAGGAGTTCCAGGGCATAGGAAACGGGATTAACCCTGCGGATGACTCGAAAAGGACCAACAAATCGTAGAGCAAACTTGTTGCATGGGGTTTGCAAATTCAAATTTCTGGATGATAGCCACACACGGTCCCCAACCTGGAAGACAGGAGCCGGCAATCTCCTGTTGTTGGCATGCCATCAATACCATTGAAACGACTCAAGTAGGGAGGGTTGCACTTGAGCCCAAGTGGAGTGGAGCTGCCAAATATGTTCGTCTAGGGCAAACATGGTTGGAACCCATAGTTGACAAGAAAAGGTGAGCTCCCGGACAAGGTGTTAATGGCACAGTTTCTGGCAAACTCCGCACAAGGCAGCAAGTTGGCCCAGTTTTCATGATGATTAGACACAAAACAACGAAGGAATTCCTCCAGCCCTTGGTTAGAGAGCTCAGCGGCCACATTGGTCTGTGGGTGATAAGCGGAAGAGTATGCCAATTGAATGCCCATTTGGTCACAAAACGCCCTCCAAAATCTGGATACAAATTGATGAACGTGCAACTATTAGAAACACGTAGCTCTCCCAAAAAATCAATGGACACATGTGACCACGGACGATAGCCAATGGGAACAGCCTGCAGAAGCCCCACAGGAAGGTGCCTCAGAGACTTGGAACTAGCGCACACAGTATAAGCGGCAGTAAAATCAGCAGAGTCTGCTCTTAGGGTAGGCCACCAGGACATACGAGACAGAGAACAGAATAATTGATTTCTGCCCACATGTCCGGCAGCACGTGAAGTGTGGTATGTCTCCAGCAATCTAGTTCGAAAAGGCTCAGCCACAAAACATTTTCCCATAGGCTTTTCTGGTGGAGCCTCAGCCTGAGTTGCCAAGATCTCCTGACCAAGTGGTGAAGTAATGCTAGTATGTAATGTAGCAAGGATGCGATCATGAGGAATAATCGGTACTGGCGCCACTCACGTAGGGCAAGAATGATGGCCAACAGTTCTTGTTTGCCAGTCTCATAAACCGATTGCGCCTTAGTCAATTTTTTAGAGAAAAACCCGCAAGGCTTAGGTACTTGACCAGGACCAGACCTTTGTGACAGCACAGCCCCAACCCCTGCATCAGAGGCATCCACCTCCAGAGTATATGGTAGATCAGGTTTGGGGTGTGACAGAACCGGTGCAGAAGAAAATGCGACCTTTAATGCCTCGAAGGCCCCCTCGGCTTCTGCTGAACACTCAGAGGTGTTAGCCCCCTTATGTGTCAAGTCAGTGAGAGGCTTAACAATCTTGGAGAAATCACAAATAAACTTTCGATAATAATTGGCAAAGCCAAGAAATCTTTGGATGACCTTGAGACCAGTGGGATGTGGCCACTGCAACACTGCAGAAAGTTTTTCATTATCCATAGCTATACCTTGCTTAGAAATTACATAACCCAGAAATGGTACCATAGATTTGTGAAATTCACATTTTTCGATTTTACAGAAAAGTTTATTCTCCCTTAGCCTTTGAAGCACTGTCGCAACATGTATATGGTGCGTATCCAAATCAGGGGAATGTATCAGAATGTCTTCCAGGTAGACCACTACGCAGGACTGTAATAAATCTCGAAGCACATCGTTAATTAGTTCCTGAAACACTGTTGGGGCATTACAAAGCCCAAACGGCATTACCAAATATTCGTAGTGCCCTGTCCGAGTATTAAAAGTGGTTTTCCACTCATCACCTTCTCTGATACGAATGAGATTATATGCAGCTCTTAGATCCAATTTTGTAAATATGGATCGCCCTTAAGACGGTCAAACAATTCCATGATGAGTGGAATAGGGTAGGCACTTTTGACCATAAATTTATTAAGGCCCCTATAATCAATACGTGGCCTAAGTTCCCTGGACATCTTTTTTACAAAATAGAATCCAGCCCCCGCGGGCGAGGATGATCTTCGAATAATACCACGCTCCAAGGCATCCGAAATATACTCCTCCATCACTCGATTCTCATCACAAGAGAGAGGAGAAGTTCTGCCTCTGGGGGGCACAGAGTAAGGTGCAATATCAATAGCACAGTCATACGGCCAGTGCGGTGGCAATGTGCTAGCCTCTCCCTTACTAAACATCATACAGTGATCCGACCAAGCCAAGATCTCACAGGATTTCCAATCAATTCTGGGACTGTGCGTCCACAGCCAAGGGAAACCCAAAATGACCGCATAATGTGGGGACTGAATGATCTGAAAGGACAGTGTCTCAAAATGCAGTGCTCCAATCTGCACAGATAACGGGCAAGTCTCATGGGTAACCTGGGGAAGCACCAAGGGTCCACCATCAATTGCCTCGATGGCCATAGGGTTTTCGAGTTCGACCAATGGAATATCGTATAGGACGGCAAACTCCTTATCCATAAAATACCCAGCCGTGCCTGAGTCAATCAGGGAAAGAGGAGCTAGACCAGGATACCATCACCTCTACTACTGGTTTCGACAATACAACCTCTGGGGACTGATGAACACCACCTAGGACTTGTCCCCTACGGATACCTAGGTGCGTGCGTTTTCCAGACACACAGGACAATTGTGCAAACGGTGTCCATCTTTGCCACAATAAAGACACAGGCTGTTTTTACGGCAGAAGGACTGTTCCTCCTTAGTCAACCTAGTGAATCCCACCTGCATAGGTTCCGCTAAGTCAGCATGACCAGGCGGCAAGGGAGGTGAGGGAGGCAAGGGTGGGAATTCATTTTTGTGCCACAGCCCAGTGGAGGACCTGGGTTTATGGTCTTTGTTCTGAGTTCTCTCTCTAATACGCGTGTCAATTAGGTTTACAAATTCAATGAATTTGTCCAAAGCATCCAACAATTCGCGAGCAGCAATCTCATCTTTTATCCTGTCACTGAGACCTTGCGCAAAATCTGCCACAAAAGCCTCATCATTCCATCCCACCTCGGCTGCTAATGTGCAGAATTCAATGGAGTAGTCCGAAACTGTTCGGGTGCCCTGATGGATACTCATTATTTGTTTTGCAGCCGAGATATTACGCCCAGGGATCTCGAATACACTGCGGAAGGCTCTTACGAATTCGGTAAAATTGGAAGTAATGGGTTTAGCCGTTTCCCATGTTGGATTCGCCAAGGCAAGGGCTCTACCCGTCAATAGTGAAATCATGAAACCAATTTACTTCTTTCCGTAGGAAAGGCTTGTGGGTCGAGTTAAAAAAAAAATTTCAGCTGATTAAGAAACCCCCTGCATAAGGTGGGCTCCCCATCGTATCTTAGCAGGAGTGGTGCAGTAGCGGACAACCCTTTACATGGAAGATTCAAACCCAAAGATTGAGGCATCGGTGCTTGGACTGGGGTAGCCACCGAGGCTTGAGCTGGTTTGTCAAGATGCGAAGTACGCTCCAGAATAGTTTGCACCTCCACTGACAACTGATCTAGGCGTCGTTCGTACATATCCATTCTCCAATGGATATTCAAGGAGCTACCTTCAACAGAATTGTCTGAGGTCATTGGCCCTTTAGTTCTGTCATGGTTTTGAAGAACACTCAGACAAGACTTGTAAGGTTAAAAGAACTTTATTGAATAGAAAGTACAATCAGCAAATACTTTCCCAACCCACACAGGCCCAGAGGGAGACAGTACAGGTACTGCCCACAACTTACACAGGTCAGGTAGGAACAGTATAACAAATAACGTACAGACTGGTAGCAGGTGCCCTAGAGTGCTAGGGTGAGGTGGAGGCAGCAACCTGCTGGTAACGTCACTGAAGCCCTAGAACGCTAGGGTAGAATGGAGGCCCAAGACTCACAGATATTGGCAGCAAGGACCCTAGAACGCTAGGGGTGAATGGAAGCCCAAGACCAACGGATACTGGCAACAGGGACCCTAGAATGCTAGGGTTGCAGAGAGAAACACGGAACACGGATACTGGCAGCAAGGACCCTAGAACGCTAGGGGAGTAAGGAGGCCAAAGACTCACGGACACTGGCAGCAAAGACCATAGAACGCTAGGGTTGTCAGGAGGCACTAGACTAACGGGTACTGGCAGCAAGGACCCTAGAAAGCTAGGGAAGTATGAGGCCCAAGACTCACAGCTACTGGCAGCAAAGACCCTAGAACACTAGGGGTGAGACGGAGGCAACAAACCACGGAAGGCAACGGGTGTCCGGCAGTACGTAAGTGCACAGGAGAAGGACCACCACACTACAGCTGGCTCTTGAGCCCTAAGGCCACAGCGGTACAGTAGGCAGGGTGAGACAGTGAACCGGACCTAGAACTCTAGGGTGATGGCGAGGTTCAACAATGGTGTTATAATGCCTAGAGGAATAACTATAACTCCCAACCGGGAGTGATCCCAGCTAGTGACAGTGAAAACAACGGACACGTAAGCAAGGATATTAGTAACTCAGGCCGACTGTTGACAGCACGGAAACCGGTACTCCTTATGTGCACACTGCCAGAGGAGGTTGATGCCAGTAAGCACGGCTAGAGCAGCAAGCTTTCTGATGCTATGAAAAAGCTGGGCTAGCAATTAGCGAAATTCCTGCAGTGGCATGAGAATTAGAGGTCTGCATGGTATTCGCTGGAACTAAGTTTCATATTTGTGATCTTATAGAATGAGTTCAATAATATTAATTCTCTCTATATAATGCTATACCTGCAGTGATTAAAGCTTTTGGCAGCAGGGTAATGATACTGAATATGGGTGTTTACATTGTCTGATATATATTTTAAACTACATAAGCAAGAGATACGGAATTTGTCTCCTCTTTTGTATAAACACTTTAATAGTGTTATATTCAGCTTCCATACACTGTATGAATAGTTCTTTTAATTAGTCACACCTGATTAGTGTGACATATAAATGTTTTTTAATTTTTCTCCAATAAAGTTTGAGTTTTAAGCTTTTATACCTCTTTATGTATCAAAGCACTGAACTAGTCCCCTTATTATCACTGAATACCCCGAGTTGTTTGGGTTACAATTATCTCCATCAACTCTGAGTGGTAATCCAGTGTACCTTTTCTATCTCCTTTTGTTTCTTACTTATTAAATACATCCCAGAACTCTTGGTACTCCTCAGACAGCGAAGAGACCAGGAATGTGGTTAGCACCTTCACCACTTTTGCTAGTCATGTCTTGGAACAGTTAGGTGACCATGCCATGACTTCGGGCCTTACCCAGTCGAACGTGGGATTGTGTCTGTGCAACCATGAATAACCCAGGACCACAGGATAGTGAGGAGAGTGGATCACCTGAAATTGTAAAGTTTCGTGATGGAAAGCCCCTACAGCCATAGACAAAGGAACGGTTTCGTGGGTGACCTGCGGCAGCTGTAGGGGTCTGCCATCAATCGCCTCAATGGCAAATGAACTAGTACGGAGCTGCAATAGAATTGAGTGCTTCTGGGTGAAGGCACCGTCAATAAAGAGGCCCACTGCACCAGAGTCAATAAGTGCCTCTATAATAATGGAACACTCGTGCCAAGAGAGCCCAGTGGAGACTAGAGGTTTATCCTTCTGGATAGCCGGGGATGCTGAGACACCACCTAAGTTCTGTCCCCTATTGGACTTCAGGTGCAGGCGTTTCCCTGGATGTGTAGGGCAAGTTTGCAGCATATGCCCTGCCTTACCACAGTAAAGGCACAGGCCCTTCCTCCTTCTAAAGGCCCTTTCAGCAACCGAAAGGCGAGTGAACCCAGGCTGCATGGTCTCCCCATCGCCTGAGGTCTCGAGTCCAGGAGGAGCGAGAGGAGAGGGAGGCACGGGTGGGGATGAAAAGCTTGTGGCTAAACGGATGGGATGCCTCAGCAGGCACTCCCTGAAGGAAGGTCTCTCACAGATACGGGAGTCAATTAAGATGCAATATGAGACCAGTTCCTCTAAATCTCTGGGTAGGTCCCGGGCTGCAATCTCATCTTTAACTGTATCCAAAAGCCCATTAGAGAAAGCAGCCACGAGAGCTTCATTATTCCAACCAACCTCAGCTGCCATGGTATGAAACTCTATGGCATAATCCGAAACCGTCCTGGTACCCTGCTGGATGGACATTAGTTGCTTGGCAGCTGAGGTAGTACATCAAATACCCTTTTAACCCTTTGTGTGCCAGAGGGGTATGGAATGCATTGCTTTGCAATGCATTTTGTACCCCTCTGGCACTCAAAGGGTTAAAGGATGCCACAAACTCAGGGTAATTGTACACTAGAGGTTTCTGCGTCTCCCAAGGCCCTGTCAGAGAGTAAGGAAATCACAAGTCCCACCTTACTCCTATCAGACGGAAAGGACTGTGGTACCATCTCCAGATAGATACCGACCTGGTTCAGGAAATCTCTGCACTGGTTAGGGTCACCCCCATAATGCTGGGGAAGCGGGGCGGACCCAGTCATGCCTCTTGCAACATTGGAATCACTATTGAGAGCCGGAGCAGGGGCAGCAACAGCTATAGGGACAGACTGCACCTGGGAATGCTGAGGCAGTGGAGCCAGATGCACAGTATGGAGCAGCAAAGTCTGGAGGGCTAACACAAACTGATCCATGCACTGGTCTACCTGGTCCAGCCTGAAAAAAATATTCGATGGATTGCCTGCACCTTCTGAATTCATGTCCTTTGTGTACTTTTAGGGACCAGAAACCAGACAGACACAAAACACCTTTATTAAAATAACAAAAGCAAACAAAATCGTGATCCGGAAGCGTAAACCAAAAGACAAGCCAGGGTCAGGAACCAAAACAGGTACTCAGCCAAGCTGCGGTCAGGAATACGGAGATCAGCGTTGTCAGGAACAAGCCAGGAGTCAGGAACCAGAAGGAACGTCAGAGGAAGCCTGGTCATGCACAGGAAATCAGGAACACAGTAGAACACTCTTGCAGCCAGAAGCAAACACAAGGGCAATCTGGTAGTGAGCCAAGCTACTTTAAATACCCTGGGAGGGTTGGTTGATAGCAGTCAGGTGAGCAAACACAGAGAGGTCAGCTGATTCAGCCTGATTCAGCAAAGGGAAGGCAGCAGTAATGGATAGCAGAGCACTTGATAAGCTCAGGCAGTAGAATCAAGCAGCAGAGTTAGAGCAGCTCAGCCAAGCCTTGACAATACCTTGGCCACTGGTAGCTGCTTGGCGCCCACCTCGGATCATACCTGAGCCCATGCTGGGGAGCCATCCAGGAGGGTAGGTCCAATTGATGGGCATATGGCCCATATTAAGGGGTGGCCACAGTTCCAGACATCCAGGCCCTTCCTGGCGGTGGTAGTGCTGCAGAAGGGTAGTACCATCCCGTTGTGGGTGGCTGCATCGACCACCCCTGGTACATCCAGTCCTGACAATTGGGGGGAGCAGGTGGTGCAGCAGATGCAGAAGGTCGTGATGCAGAGGGTGATGCAGCAGGTGGTGGTGCAGCTGGTGGAGATGGTGGGGACAGTGACCAGCTGCAGGTCCCCCCAAGAGGATTCTCCTTGCCAGGGGATGTGTTTGCCTCCTCCTCCTCCTCCAAGGCCTCCTGCTGTGCGGCTGGCCTGTATGCTGTGTGGGGAAATTACATGGTGTGATTAGTAATGTAGGCAATGTCAGAATGCATGCAAGATGATGTAAATGACATGCAAATCTCTAAGTGTCCTGATGGTATCCTATACATTGTGTTGTGATGCATGGGATACCACCCTAGCAAGCACAGATTGATGAACTTGACAGGATCCTGTACATGAGGTCTTTCCAGGTTCATTCCTCCAGGCCACAAATCAGGTCAGTATTGAAGGATTTCTCTGATTAAGGCCTGTTGCTGTTTGGATCAGTTGCTTCATCTTTCTGAGTGACCCAGCCTTGCTTAATCAGAGATATCCCTCAATCATTGTCTGTTGGTGTGCCACCTACAGTGGTTGACATTTGGTTTGCATGTGTATCCTGCAAATAGTGGATGGTGTAACATCCATCCATAGCATCATCACTGTTGAGGATCCATTCAAAAACCAAATGTATGATATGACAGTTCAAGTGAGGGTAAATGATTGCATTCACAACACCAAGGCCTACTTGGGTCTCCCTTAATTACACAGTGTTGGTTATTTCAAGGTCTATATGTTGCACATACAGCCAGTTAGTCTCAGTGGCACTGTGATGTTCTTCCTCATCCATCTTTATTGAGATTCAGTGAGCAGTGATGAAAACCTTATGAAGTGGAGGTAAAGTGGAAATGATGACTTCTCCAGTGATATCATTTCTCCATTTCCAATGTTTATCCATGGCATCACCACTGTTGAGGATCCATTCAAAAACCAAATGTATAATATGACAGTTCAAGTGAGGGTAAATTATTGCATTCACAACACCAAGGCCTACTTGGTTCTCCCTTAATTACACAGTGTTGGTTATTTCAAGGTCTATATCTTACACATACAGCCAGTTAGTCTCAGTGGCACTGTGATGTTCTTCCTCATCCATCTTTATTGAGATTCAGTGAGTAGTGATGAAAACCTTATGAAGTGGAGGGAAAGTGGAAATGATGACTTCTCCAGTGATATAATTTCTCCATTTCCAATGTTTATCTATGGAGTCTATCCAATGAGACCTCAATAATTGATCCATTCTATTGAATAGTCTCCATAGACTAACATGGGAATTGGTGAAGTCATGGTATGAGTCGGTGTTCGGCGGGGTTGCGGTGCTCTGTAGCGGGCCGTCGCGACGTTGGTTTCCGTCGGTGCCCGCCAGGGTTACGGCGTATCAGAGCAGGACATCATGACGTCAGACAGCGCCGCGTCATCCATGACGCGTGGGGGGCCTCCTCTATATAACTAAGCGTCACAGTCTAGTCGACTCTTAGTTATTCAGTAAGCTCCTATGTTCTTGTCCCCAATTCTGATTGTCTTTAGAGTGTATGACTTCTGGCTTGCCTCCTTGACCATCCACTGAATGCTGCCTGCACTGACCCTTGGCTTACTCTCTTGATCATCCACTGAACACTGCCTGCACTGACCCTTGGCTTATTCTCTTGACCATCCACTGAACGCTGCCTGCACTGACCCATGGCTTACTCTCTTGACTATCCACTGAACGCTGCCTGCACTGACCTTTGGCTTACCCTCCTGACCATTCTTCTTGTATGCCGTCCACCCTCACCTTCTAGTCATTCTCAGACCCTTCTCCTGAACCATGCCCTTCAGTATCCTCTGGAGTACTAACAATAAAGGGCCTACATAATTGACCTCTCCTAGCCTATTCTCTCTGACCTGGACTTCCTCTCTCTCCGCCTCTCATCTCCCTTAATCTGTAGAACTTGCGACTCTGGGGGGTCCTCAGTTGTCTGTCTGTGGCTCTCCCTCTATTCTAGTTCTTAGATGGGCTCCTTCTGCTATTGGGTTTCTACTCTGCCTGATCTTATTCCCTCGATTACCATCTGTTTGACTATTTGGCTTTCTGCTAGTTCTTTGTGGGGTAATAATTTCCCATAGAGTACGGTTCAGCAAGCGTACAAACCTATCTATCCTACCTTTAGGTGACGACAGAATAACTAAGCCACACCATGGAACCCGCAGGGCTGGTTGAAGCCCTCTCAGCAAACAGATAGCCTCCCTTACTGACACCGTACAAGACCTGCAGGCTAACCAGGCTACACTGCAGCATCGTCTGCAGGACTTGCAGACCACTACAAGACACGGTCCTCCTTCTGTGTCCTCAGGAGTGACACAACCTGCCACAGCTTCTGATTACTATGCAGGGGGTCATGAACCCCGTGTTCCATTGCCGGAGAAATTCTCCGGGGAGAGGAAGGCCTATCTAGACTTCATTATCTCCTGCAAACTTTTGTTCTCCGTAAATCCTAGGTCCTATTCCACAGACTTCATCAAGGTATGGACCGCTATCTCCCCCCTTTCTAGTGAACCGCGGGCCTGGGCTCTCCACCTGCTCAGGGATGAGAGTCCTGTACTCTGGTCCTGGGCTTCATTCCGCAGGTTCTTGGATTCCTTATATGAGGACCCTCTACGTTCTTCCTCAGCTCAGAGTGCATTTAGAGCCCTCTCCCAGGGCAGACGTCCGGTAGAGGACTACGTAGCAGAGTTCCGTCGTCTCTCCTTTGAGACCCAGTGAAATGAGCCTGCATTGTTGGATCAATTCCGTCTTGGCCTGTCAGAAAATCTCAAAGATGAACTGGCTCACACCGGTATACCTCCCTCCTTGGAAGATTTGATCCTTCTGTTTATCCAACTGGACCGTCGCTTCTGTGAACGTCGTCGGGAGAGGTAGGTCCCCTTGGTGTCTTCCTTTCATGCGGTTTCCCCTACCATTCCCGATGCCCCTGTGGTTCTACCGTCGGTTCCTTCGGAAGAGCCAATGCAGATAGGTTTGGTTTGTGGTCCCCTCACCGATGCGGAACGTATGCACCTCTGACGGCTCAACCTCTGTCTGTACTGTGGAAAGGGAGGTCACATGCTCCGAACCTGCCCTAAGAAGCCCCGCTCCACTAGAGGTAAACCAGATTTGCTTTTTCACCCGTCTCTTGTCTCCGCGGCTTCTGTTTCTCATTTATCCTTTTTGGTCTCTTTGCAGTGGGGTTCCCAGGGCAGTAACCTCACCGCCATCCTCAATTCTGGGGCCTGTGGGTGCTTTCTGGATCAGCGGACGGCTAATTGGTTGGGTGTCCCTACACGGCAGAGGCAGAAGCCCAGGTATCTACAGTTGGCTGATGGCTGTCAGGCCTGGTCTCCGGGGAGACCCTACCGCTTCGCCTCCAGATTGGTTCCAGGCACAGCGAGACTATAGTCTTCAACGTTATATCTTCACCCTGCATCCTCTGATTCTGGGCCTCCCATGGCTACAGTTACACGATCCTCTGATCAACTGGTCTACCAGCACTGTGTCCCTTTCTTCTCCTTTTTGCACGGACCATTGTTTGACTCCACCTCAACTCCTGGTTCTTCACTCAGCATCCGGGTCATCTGTCTCTCTATCCCCTCCATACCAGGCATACCTGGATTTTTTCGACCACAAAGGGGTGGAGGTTCTACCCCCACACAGGCCATACGACTGCCCCATAGATCTTCTTTCCGGGGCTCCCATACCATATGGCCGTATATATTCTCTCTCTTGGCCGGAGCTTGGACACCTTAAAACCTACATTGACGAGAGCCTGCGGCTGGGGTTCATCCGGCCTTCCACGTCCCCTGCAGGAGCAGGCATCTTCTTTGTCGGAAAGAAGGACGGAGGACTCCGGCCCTGTGTGGATTACCGTGACCTTAATAAAATCACCATAAAAAAACGGTACCCTTTGCCATTAATCCCTGAGATGCTGGAACGCCTTTCCTCTGCTAATTTGTTCACTAAAATCGACTTAAGGGGGGCCTACAATTTGGTGAGGGATCGTCCAGGTGATGAATGGAAAACGGCGTTCCGTACCCGCTACGGTCATTTTGAATACTTGATCATGCCGTTCGGCCTTTGCAATGCCCCTGCTACCCTCCAACACTTCATCAACGACGTCTTCAGGGACCTGTTGGATGTCTTTGTTATTATCTACTTGGATGATATCCTGGTATACTCATCAACCCTTGCCGAACACTGGGAACACGTCAGGACCGTGTTGGCAAGCCTGTGGGAGCACAAGCGCTTTGCTAAACTAGAGAAATGCCTCTTTGAGGTCCAGGAGGTACCTTTTCTTGGCTTCATCTTTTCTCCTGGTTGTGTTACTATGGACCCTCACAAGGTGGCAGCTGTGTTGCAGTGGCCTACACCCGACTCGAAGAAGGCAGTGCAGAGATTTGTGGGTTTTTCCAACTTTTACAGAAGATTTATTAGAGGATTCTCTCGGATTATTGCACCCATCACGGCTCTTACTAGGCTTCATACCCGTTTCCTGTGGACCGATGCCGCTCAGAGGGCTTTTGACCAATTGAAGCACATGTTCACACAGGCTCCCATCCTCCATCAGCCCGATGTCCAGAGACCATTTACAGTGGAGGTGGATGCTTCCGACACTGCGGTTGGGGCTATTTTATCCCAACGTTCTGGTCCCAAAGACCTTCTCCACCCTGTAGCCTTCTATTCTCGGAAGTTTACTCCAGCTGAACGAAATTACGTTAGCAACAAGGAACTGTTGGCTATTAAGTGTGCACTGGACGAATGGAGACACCTTTTGGAAGGGGCCTTACATCCCGTGACAGTGTTTACCGATCACCGGAATCTCGAGTATCTGAGATCTGCCCAGCGGCTGTGTCCCCGACAGGCCAGGTGGGCTTTATTCTTTTCCCGGTTTTCCTTGCATATCACCTACCGGGCAGGCTCAAAGAATGGTAAAGCTGATGCCTTATCCCTAATGTACCCGGAGTTGCCTTTGTAGCATCAGAGACCTTCCGACACCATTCTACAACCAAACCATTTTCTGCTGCTTACTGACACTCTTCTGGACCGCCTTCGCCAAAGCATTGTTGACAATCCGAACCCGGAGGGGTCTGATGGTTTAACCTTGTCTGAGGGTCTGCTGTTCCGGCAACAACAGGTCTTCTTATCCAGGTCTTTCCGCCAGGAGGTTCTACAGCTGTTCCACGATCATCCTACAGCAGGTCACGGAGGGTATGCCAAAACCATGGATAGAATACGCCGTTACTTCTGGTGGCCTGGTCTGGAGGGAGACGTTCATAATTATATGTCCACCTGTGATACTTGTGCCAGGATGAAGGACAGTCACAGCAAACCATCAGGACTACTGCACCCCTTACCGGTCCCGGCAGGCCCATGGCAAGACGTCACATTGGACTTCATTTAGGATCTGCCACTGTCTAACCAACAGAGCACCGTAGACCGTTTTACTAAAATGGTCCACTTCCTGCCTACCAAAGGATTACCCACTACTGTTCCTGAAAGAGGTTTTCCGACTCCACGGAGTGCCCTTGTCAGTCACTTCAGATCGAGGACCCCAATTCATCTCCAAGTTTTGGGGTTCCTTCTGCTCCAACTTGTCCATCACCTGTAACCTGTCCTCAGGATACCACCCAGAGACTAACGGACAAACGGAATGGACCAATCAGACCTTAGAACAATACCTTCGCTGTTACACCACGCATCTCCAGGATGACTGGTGTAGCTTCCTTCCCCTAGCGGAGTTCGCATACAACCATCAAATACACCACTCGATCCGTACCTCACCGTTCCATGCTCCCTACGAATACCACCCAAAAGCTATCCCCGGGTTGCCCCTGGACCTCACTGTCCCGGATTCAGCTCTACGTGTGCAACGTCTGCAAGTCTGCCAAAAACTACTGTTCAACTTATTGACAGCTGCACAAAGCTCCAACAAGTGACAGGCTGATACCCATCGTGTGCCGAGCCCTACTTACTCTGTGGGTGACAAGGTCTGGTTATCCTCCTCTCATCTACAACTCTCTTGCCCGACTCGGAAACTGGGTCCCCGGTTTCTTGGTCCATATGTAGTTACCCAGGTCATTAATCCTGTGGCGGTCCGGCTTGCCTTACCCACCACAGTACGGGTACACCCCACCTTTCATGTGTCCCAGCTGAAACTATGGAGGCCCAGTCCACTTCTGGGTCGTGAACCGATTCAGACTCCGTCTGTGTCTGTTCAGGGGCAGGACGAATATGAGGTACAGAAAATTCTGGACTCCCGCCTCCGAAGAGGCAAACTAGAGTACCTCGTGCACTGGTCTGGTTACGGCCCTGAAGATAGATCTTGGGAACCGGTGGAGAACGTCCATGCTCCTGCCCTGCTAGGTTCCTTTCAATGGGCTCACCCATCTCAGCCTTGTTCCCCTTGCGTCCAGAGGTCGCTCCTTGGGGGAGGGCTCTGTCGGCGTTCGGCAGGGTTGCGGTACTCCGTAGCGGGCCGTTGCGATGTAGGTCTCGGTCAGCGCCCACCGGGGTTACGGTGTATCAGAGTGGGACTTCATGACGTCAGACGGCGCCGCTTCATCCATGACGCGCGGGGGCCTCCTCTATGTAACTAAGTGTCACAGTCTAGTCGAAGCTTAGTTATTCAGTAAGCTCCTATGTTTTTGTCCCCAGTTCTGATTGTCTTTAGAGTGTATGACTTCTGGCTTGCCTCCTTGACCATCCACTGAACACTGCCTGCACTGACCCTTGGCTTATTCTCTTGACCATCCACTGAACGCTGCCTGCACTGACCCTTGGCTTACTCTCTTGACCATCCACTGAACGCTGCCTGCACTGACCTTTGGCTTACCCTCCTGACCATTCTTCTTGTATGCAGTCCACCCTCACCTTCTGGTCATTCTCAGACCCTTCTCCTCAACCAGGCCCTTCAGTATCCTCTGGAGTACTACCAATCAAGGGCCTACATAATTGACCTCTCCTAGCCTATTCTCTTGGTCCTGGACCTCCTCTCTCTCCACCTCTCCTCTCCTTTAATCTGTAGAACTTGTGACTCTGGGGGGTCCTCAGTTGTCTGTCTGGGGCTCTCCCTCCATTCTAGTTATTAGTTGGGCTCCTCCTGCTATTGGGTTCCTACTCTGCCTGATCTTATTCCCTCGATTACCATCTGTTTGACCTTGTTCCCCTTGTGTACAGAGGTCGCTCCTTGGGGGAGGGCTCTGTCGACGTTCGGCAGGGTTGCGGTACTCCGTAGCGGGCCGTTGCGATGTAGGTCTCGGTCGGCGCTAGCCGGGGGTTACTGTGTATCAGAGCGGGACGTCATGACGTCAGACGGCGCCACGTCATCCATGACGCGCAGGGGGCCTCCTCTATGTAACTAAGTGTCACAGTCTAGTCAAAGCTTAGTTATTCAGTAAGCTCCTATGTTTTTGTACCCAATTCTGATTGTCTTTAGAGTGTATGACTTCTGGCTTGCCTCCTTGACCATCCACTGAATGCTGCCTGCACTGACCCTTGGCTTACTCTCTTGATCATCCACTGAACACTGCCTGCACTGACCTTTGGCTTACCCTCCTGTCCATTCTTCTTGTATGCCGTCCACCCTCACCTTCTGGTCATTCTCAGACCCTTCTCCTCAACCAGGCCGTTCAGTATCCTCTGGAGTACTACCAATCAAGGGCCTACATAATTGACCTCTCCTAGCCTATTCTCTCAGTCCTGGACCTCCTCTCTCTCCACCTCTCCTCTCCCTTAATCTGTAGAACTTGTGACTCTGGGGGGTCCTCAGTTGTCTGTCTGGGGCTCTCCCTCCATTCTAGTTATTAGTTGGGCTCCTCCTGCTATTGGGTTCCTACTCTGCCTGATATTCCCTTGATTACCATCTGTTTGACTATTTGGCTTTCTGCTAGTTCTTTGTGGGGTAATCATTTCCCATAGAGTGCGGGTCAGCAAGCGTGCAAACCTATCTATCCTACCTTTAGGTGACGACAGTATGGAAGGGTTACCTTCACTCCATCATCTCTTTTACACCACTTAATGAATGTCCCCTTTGTAGCATGTAATCTTAACCCTGTTGACTTGTCTTGGTTGTCGTTAACCCTTTGAGGGGTTGCCAAAGCATCATTCTGCAATGCGTTGATAATCCCACTAGCACTCAAGGGGTTATGTGCTAACTTCCCTGTGGGTACATGAGTGACATTGTGGAAGAACAGTAATGATGTTTAGCAGACAACATTTTGTGAAGCATGATTTGTGTGGATTGTGCGTGATCAACACAGCAGCAAGAAGGTTGAACTAGGACTTGGACAGATTTGGGTCTGGTCAAACCTTGCCAATTGTGCCTGTGTTGTGTCCTTTTTATAACCCTCAGGGTGCTGTGTTGGTGCAGTTGTGTGGATGAATGATGAGCATGTGTTGATGTGCGACTGTGTTTGTCTGTGATGGTTGTGTCGGTTGATGTGGTGTGTGGTTATGTGAGGATGCACTTACCAGTAGTGTGGAGGCTCCTCTCATACCCAGTGTCCAATCCTCCTGGGACCCCCTCAACAAATGTGGATGACATGACCTGCCGCAGACTCTCCTCCCAGCTGCTGAAGATGATTGGTACAGGTGGACCACCTCCGGTGCCTCGGGTGTACAGGGCGGCATTCCCCATCTTCTTCTTGACCACCCTCTTAGAGTCGCCCCATCTTTTCTTGAAAGAGTCAATGTCCCATCTGCAGCTGGCCATCACATTCACCCTGCTGCAGATCTGGTTCCAGACGGCCTTCCTCCTCGCAACCAGGCCAGGGGTCCTCTCCCTCGGAAAGAGGACGCTCTCCCGCTCTAGGACAGCCTCCACAAGAGACCTGTATCACGGTGCCCGTGTTCCTGCTCTGACGGCGACATTGTTATTTTGCCTAATTTCAATGCTGCCCTCTTATTGGCCTGATATCCTTTCTCCACTCAGGGCTTGCCTTTGTATATCCTGTCATGTCTATTCCAAGGCGCCCTTTCGTGGTGTATCTGATCCTGACGATTGTTACTGTGTTGCTGTTATCGTGTATGACCCGGCCTGCCTGACAATGTTCCTGTGCTTCCTGTGTTACTGCTCCGTTACCGACTGACCTGGCTGAGAACCTGCTCTGTTGCTTAACTGATCTGGCTAAGAACCCGCTCCGTTGCTGAACTGATCTGGCTGAGAACCTGCTCCGTTGCTGAACTCATCTGGTTGAGAACCCGCTCCGTTACCGACTGATCTGGCTGAGAACCCGCTCCGTTGCTGAACTGATCTGGCTTTGAACCTGCTCCGTTACCGACTGATCTGGCTGAGAACCAGCTCCGTTGCTGAACTGATCTGGCTGAGACCCTGTTCCGTTGCTGTACTTCTCTGGCTGAGAACCCACTCTGTTGCTGACCTGTCTTGCTATTGTGCCTGCTCCTGACCAGTCTGTGCTTCCGTTACGTTTGTAATCTTTCCTGGCTGAGCCTTTGTTCCGTTGCCATCCGTGCATGGCTGTGTTTCCTCCATTGTCCTAGTCTGGCCAGCATTACAAGCGACGGATTTCAGTTGCCTTGTTGTGGTGCGCCGCGTGGTGCTATTCTTATCTTGTCGACTGTAGGCATAGCATTTGTGCTGTAGCCACTTACTCTAACCGCCCGTGGCGGTGTGCACACGTGAAGTACCGGTACAGTGCTATCAAGTGCTGACTGAGTTACTCAGATCTATAGGTGTCTTCTTCTGCGCTATTGCTGGGCTCACCCCCGTGGGAGTTCCTGTATACCTCTGGGTGTCTCCAGTTAACTCATTCAGTGCCTAGACTGTCTAGGCAGTACCTGTGCTCCTTCGCTGTTGCAGTGCCTGGGCTAGGGCCAGCACTTGCGTTACACACACTCAGTGGGTGTGGAGACACTGAGCGCTATTCCTTGTCTAGTGGCCTTCAGGCCTAGAGCCAGCATTTGCGTTTTATCACACTGTTGTGTGAGGGGACACTTGTGGCCTTCCAGTTGTCTGCCTTCGATCCACCCCTAGCATTCTAGGGTTTACCATCTGTAAGTGGTGGCCTCGGTCACCCTGGGACCCCTGTCCCTTGGTCAGTGTTGCCTATTTGGGTTCTGTGCCACCCAGGCGTCTGGGTCTCATGCCAATTACCACCTCCAGGACTTCCTGCCATCTTTTGTCTTGCTGTCAGTTCCGGGTCCAGTAGCCTGATTTTACCTAGTCCTCTAGGGGAAGGTTGCCTGCTTTGGGTACCTCCAGTTTCCTGCATCCTATCTCAGTCATACAAATTAGTCATTGCCTTATTGACTGCTATATATTGTTGTTTTGTATATTGGGCCTGCGGCCTTATTCCTTGTATGCACTTTACTCAATAAAGTCATTTTTAGCCTTACTGGTCTGTCTGAGTGTTCATCAAAAACTGTGACACCCTGTTCTCCTATTCCGTGTATCAAGGATCCCTGAGCCTTTCCTCCTCAGCTCTGGCCTGCAAGGTGTCAGAACCAGAGTGTCCTGCCTGCACTGCCCCTGAATGTGTAGGGTGCTTCCCAACAATTACCCCTCGTCCCACTGCAGGTTCTGTCCCTGCCCTCCGTGTGCCTGCTCTTCTGGGCCGGGTCCCCATCCGTCCTGTGGATCTCCCTCTCCCACTCCTACTCTCAGCAGGGATGCCCTCCTAACCTTCATCCTCCTTTTCCACTACTCGCCCCATCACTCTCTCCTGTTCTCCTTTCCTGGCCATCATTCACCCATTCACACCCAGGCACTCACACAGGCCCTCACAGACACACTCGATTCCACTCACTCTCTGTCACACTCTGTCACTCACTGATTCACACTGAAAAAATAAAGTATAAATATGTGTAATGTGTTATAAAAAAAAAAGACTATGTGTGTGTATGTGTATGAATGGGTGTATGCAATATGTGCAAAGGTGTGATATGTGTTGATTTAAGTGCAATGCTCTCCTCTCTGCAAACTCCAAAAACTCCTTCTACCTCCAATGTAAGCTCCTACCTCTCACTCTCAACGCTATCCTCCGCTCCTGGGTCCTGTGATCTAGCTCGCCAAAACTTGAAACACAGACAAGGTGGGACCGTTATTTTTGAGCATACATAGGCGTATTTGAACATTTTTGATACTTCTGGGTCTTGGGACTGGCTGTAGGTTTAAATTTGTTTGTGCATATATCAGGGTTGCTAGACAACGTCAGCTGTTATGTTACAAATTGACTTAAGTCGTATTTTATCAGGTGATTAGGACGCACGATGATGTGAAAAAAGGTGCGACACAGGTTTTCCTGTTACGTGATTTTGTTGTGCCTACGCTCATTAGCTATTCTTGCAGTCTACCTTTTGAATCCGACATAAATCATGTATTATTTGCAGTCGATATGCCTTTTTTACTTAGCGGCTGTTTTAACGCAACCTTTAAACCCCTACATCTGTTATCAATATGAGTTATTCTGAGAGTTTGACAGATGATCTAACCAGCTATAGGAACTATACCCTTGTTTCTGAGACTGGAGGAATTTGATTTAGGTACTGTGTTACGGGTCAGATAGTGTTAATAGTGCTGGTCATAAGACTGGATGCTCAGTCAGTACAGTTTTTAGGCATATTTATGCTATATGAACTTAAACTGATTGTATCCTGTCTAACTGACTGAATAGTAGTGATTTATGTTCATTATGGTAGTTGAATATTGAGGGGGA
Organism: Rhinophrynus dorsalis; assembly: GCA_037306005.1. Classification (NCBI taxonomy): domain Eukaryota; kingdom Metazoa; phylum Chordata; class Amphibia; order Anura; family Rhinophrynidae; genus Rhinophrynus; species Rhinophrynus dorsalis. The sequence continues at coordinate 114,641,045 of CM074725.1, forward strand.
ATGTATGATTGTGAGCAATGATACGTGTGATATTTTCTTTCTTTTTCATCTCTGATATTGACGTTTGTGGAAAAGGGGTCATTTATAGGGTCTTGGTGATTAATATTATCCTGAGAGACTCCTTTTTGTCTCTGTTACCTAGTCAATCTAACATGAATGGGTGGATTTGTTACCTGTAGGTACAGGATTGGTCTAGTAGGAACACTGGTCATGAATAGGGTCACACATGATATGATTTAGATGATCCCTTATTGCCAACACTTTACCCACCCATCCAACCATCAATATGCATTTATTGCGAGCACAGAGGAAGAATTTCAGTAAAGAGAAGAGATACGTTTATTTCATTTAAGTCGCTCTTGATTTATTTCTCGTACGTTATTCCCCCCCTCCCCTCTTTTGATGGGAGCACCCTTTTTTGTGTGAAAACTTATTCACTATCGCTACTTGGGAATGAGGAATTAGTATTAGTCCTTAGGGACTTTTTACATATATTTCTGTCTCTATTGTTCTTTTTTTCTGCTTTATTATTTTAACTTTATTTGAGATTTTTATATTTGGATTAATTAAAAGTTATTTTTTATTTTCCGTATGATGACTTAGGTCTGTTTAGCGGGTGGAATGGAATTAGTCTATTTCATACACTAGTAGATGGGAAACTAAGTGAGTGCCTTAAAAGTAGTTTTTCTTTTCCTTTTTTCTTTCTTATCTTGATAGGACACTGTAGGATCTGATAAGAGGGGCAAGTAATGGTCCCTATCATGTAGCTGTCGATGAGCCTCCAGCTCATATTGTTCCACCATCCTGGCCACAATATTGCCCCCCTTGTCAGCTGGTTTGATTATAAGACCCTTAATTTCTCACAGCCAGCACAGTGCCCTATTCTCTTCTGTGCTCAAATTAATCTCTCCACCAAGATAGACACATGATTTAATATTCCTAAGGACTACATTTTGAAAAACATCTATAGCCCCTCTGGGTAATAGTGGAGAGTTAAACACTTTTTACCAAAGTCCTCCACAATATCTGTTGTTAAATCATTGTGTTATCTGGTCCTTACGTCCCCTCCCCCAAAAACACATAGATCATCCAGTGTCTGTTCATCCCTGCATTAAAAGCTGGGTTTATACTAAACACAAGAGGACCTACTGTGGCTAGAGGGGGAAGAAGCAAGGAGCAGAACTAATGCGATGCTGCTGGAAAAATCTCTTTAAATTAAGTTTGTGTACAGATTTATAGAGGTCTATCCCAAATTACTCACAGGAGAATTCATTAGTGGGGCAAAAGTTTAAACCTTTACTTATCAATGTAACACATTCCCCCGGTAATTCAACTTTAGATCGATTAATCACTTGTCATTGACCTTGAGGGAATGCTTTAATGGATGAATTAAGGGCACACATTGCTGTCTTTCCGCTTCACACTCTTGGGAGTACCCTTCAATTTTCCTTTTCTTGACCTCCTCATATATTTGCTGGTTTAAAGATATACTTTCATTCCCTCTTTGATTCGGAATTGGAACCATTCTTTTGTCAGGACTGTTATCCCCCTCCAATGTCTCCGTATCTATACAAGATGTATCACTTGTTTCTGTATCAGTTGTCCAATATTCTCTCCTTTTATTAGACCCAGATCTTTTTCCATAAGATGTTTTTTTTACCCCATTTCACAATTGTTATCTTGGAGTCTATTTACTTCGTTATGCCAACTGAAAACTCTGTTATTATCAAAGTTCTCATTATCATGTTGGAATTTTTCTTTTCTTCTTAATGATGTTCTCAAGAGATGTTAATTTATTCTTAGTATCAGCATTAAATGTATCTATGTTCAGATAAATTTGCCATTAAGTCCATCTTTAATTTCGTTAACTCATCTATGACAATGGTATATTCTTTCTCCATTTGTTCCAATACCAGCGTCATACATTTTTTAGAACACTCCAAAAGTAAAAACAGAATCTAAAAGAAGATGTTTGGTATTAGATTATAGCCCTATGGAATACCTATAGAAACCCATAGAGAAAAGCTGTTATATGCTACAAAGGGATCCTTTGTTAAAGCAGGTAAGTTGTGACAGATCGATAGTATCACAGTCTCCCTTTGAGGCCTAAGTGATCCTTTGCTCTTACCTCTGTATGGCCGCTGGCTGGTATGGCCTCCAGCCACTTCCTCATTGCTATAGTCATGTTTCAGGCACTGGCATGGATGCCTGTTTATGGGCCTATTCTGTTGGGCCTAATTGGGTCGCGCCTCCTTTTGCTGATTTATAAACCTCATTGAGGCTAGAACTTGTTGCCCTTTCATGGTGTTCTTGTGTGCATCTAGTTCGCTCCGGTTGTGACCTTGGCTGTGGCTGATTTCCTGATCCGTGCACGATTCTGGCTTGTCCGACTATTCGCTCCGTGCTGACCTTTGCTGTGGCTGACTACCCGATCCTGTTCCTGACCATGGCCTGTCTGACTGACGCTCCATTTGTGCCTCGCTCCTGTATGACTACCAATAGGCTAATCCAGGGTACGCTCCTTTAACTTGTAGCTCACCCACCAGCTGGTCACTTGCTGGTTGCCTCTGCTTGGTGCCTTCCGTTTGCCTCCATGTAGCTAGTGCAACTTGTCTCGCTCCTGGGCACTTGCCTCTTATGCTTACCTGTTGCCTGGCTTAGCACTTGCGGTGCTACCTACGCTCTGGGCCTCCTAGTTGCCTTCGGTAAGATAGAGTGCAGCTTGTGTCGCTCCTTGCCTCAGTAGTGCGCTCCTATCTGGCTGCATCTATCTAAGCACCTACTCTGCTGCCTTGAGTGGTGCTACCAGTTACGCTATTGGTATATCGGTGGTCTATTCACACTCTATGCCTCCGCTGGGTATGATCCTGTACTAGTCTTGTTGTTCCTTCCTGTTGTGGTAGAGCCAAGTCTGGTTCTAAGACTCAGAACCATAGACCTATGGTGGTTCAGTGTCAGCTCCTGGGTAGTGGACTAGACACTGTCCTCATGTCTATCGCCCCTCTGACTGAGGAGGTGTTCATTATTACTACTAGTATTCTTATTATCTATTGCTCAATAAACTGGTTTAAATTCACTGTTTCATGTGTTTCTTTACTGAGAGTCCGTGACAGATAGTTTCTGCAGAGAGGAGTCACCGGGACTTATTAGTACATAGTAAATACGAGGGTCCGTAGTAATGCCAGTGCTGGTGGTGGTGCCCATCCCCTTTTCAGCTATTTGCATATTAGTTTACTTGGCCATTTACATAGTAAATTAGGTTGAAAAAAAAAACAAGTCCATCAAGTTCAAACTCTGCCACATAACCCGTCAAATAAGCTAGTGTTTATGGGAACTTCCTGTTTTACCTAATAATACACCGTATAACCTTGTATGTTCCTTTTTGTCTGTATTTTCTGTATATTTCAAGGAATAATTTTCTGTTCATTCATTCATTCTTCAAATGCCTTTTTCCACTTAGCTCCACTTTCTGGAAACCCTTGTGCACACCAGGCCAGGGGTTGAAATGCACTTGACCCCTCATTTGATGGGTTATCTTCTTTTCAAAAGGGTATGCCCTGTCTACCATTTCTTCATTGTTACAATCTGCTTAGTGCAGAAATTTAAGAACAAAAAATAAAAACTTAAGAAAAATGAGAAACTGTACTTGGGTTTTGTACTTTTGGCACCCCCTGCAATGTATTAACTAACACCAGTAAAGTGTCTTTTTTCTTGGAAGGGGAAAAACTAATGAATGCAATAGGAAAGTCCATAATTTTCAAAGATTTCAGTACACCTCAATGGGTGGAAACGTACAAAGTGCTAACCTTCTTTCTTTAGTGCCACATTTTTGAATTATTTATGCACATCAGGCTAGAGGTAGGAAGTCAAGTAACCTCTCATTTCATAAAGCTGGATATAATTTAACTGTATTTGTTTAAAAGGTTATTTTTATTCTACGGAGTAAGTATACTTAAAACTATGTTTCATGCATTTTGATTATTTCCTTGAAAATGTCAGTCGCAATTCAGTTACGTGCTGTTACCAATTTAGGATAACAAGGAAGGACATATTTGTGTACAGATACATATTGGAGACTGGTAGAGTTAAAGGGATACCTTTATTGGTTAAGCAAGTGGTTCTAAGGTGCAGGTTTTCAAGACAGCTTAACCCCTTAAGGACCAGCGGTCCCGGGGTGTGTAGTCCAGATAGGGAAGTTCGATGTGCCACCCCACATGAGTGATCACGTGTGCCGGCAAATCGAACGAGGGACTGAAAGAGATCGCTCAGGTCTTGGAGCGATCAACTTCAGTCCCCGGTATTACTCACCACGCTCCTGCAGGAATGCTGTGAGTAAAAGTACGTGACGTGCCAGGACTGTCACTGGTCCTTAAGTGCTGGACCAGTGTGATGGTCCGGGTACGTCACCGGACGCGAAGGGGTTAAGGTCTCTTCTTCAGGCATATTTAGAATGAAGGCTGAATACAAAATAAATGACAGGTTATACACTCATGAAAATTAGTTCTTTACATCACTATTGTCTTACATAAATCATACCCCAGACTCCAGCAGAAGCCTTCCTTTGTAGTTAGCACAATATTTATTATACTTCTGCCGTGTAAACTAGTGTGTGGAGTCAACAGTGGCCAAGTCCATGGAATGCATGGGTTAACCCTCTGAGTGCCAGAGGGGTGTGCAACCCGGTGTCCTTTTGAAAGGTCGCACTCAGAAAAGCGTGCGACCATTTAACTCTTTCACCATGTTGCCTGGATAAAAATAGCTACGTGACAATCTTGCAGTGCAGGACAGAGTAAGATTGTCACGTCACCTAGTCAATGGTCGCATTTAATAATTATACAGCAGGTGATTCTCTCCAATCACCTTCCATTTCAGCTTTAACAGTTTGGCTATTTTTTTGGTTACCTTTGTGCTGTGGCAGCCTCCTTCCACAGCTTTGACAGAATGACAGGGAGAAGCGGAGCACACAGAGAAGGGGAGAGGCAGGATCGGCTCACATACTGATTGCGTAGGGGTTTTGTTATAATAGCCTCTTCATCAAGCTGCGGCAGGAGGCTGCAAGAGCACAAAGGTAACAAAAAAAAGAGTCACACTGTTAAAGCTGAAACGGAAGGTGATTGAAGAGAATCACCCACTGTATAACTATTAAACGTGACCATTAACAATCTTGCTCTGTCATGCACTGTGAGATTGTCACGTTGCTAATTTATCCAGGCGACATGGTGAAAGAGTTGCACGCTCTTCTGCATGTGACCATTCAAAAGTGAACTGTGCAACCCATCTCTTGCAATGCATTGCACATCTATCTTGCATCTTGTTTATTGTGTTGTAACGGTTTTGTAGGACACTCAGACCAGCAGGTTAGAATAAAACACAGTTTTATTAAAAAGACAAGAAAGACTGCCCTCTATAGGCAATACAGAATAATTGAATGAACAGTAAAGTATAGATGCCCACTCAGGCCCAGTATACAGAGAAATAAATATATACTGTCACAGGACAGGCAATAGTAACATAAAGGGTACTTAGTGGTTACATAGAAATCAATCAGTCCCTGTTATGGTGTGTTTGACACGCCCATAAGATGGTAAAGGAGCGGTAAGTGGTGATAGATGAATAAACACCAGTAGTAGACTAGGGCAGAGACTACTGCTTATGCTGAGCAGGGAACTGAGGCCAAAATACTCTGCTAGAGCTGATGAGCTAGAGCCACTAGCACCCCAACCGGTGCTTGAACGGAGAGCAAGTGCACTGCAAGAGCTAAGGATAATAGAGCCACTAGCCCCCACGAGCGTTGTAATGGAGACAAATTACACTGCAAGAGCGGAGGATACTTAGAGCCAAAAGCCCCCACGGGCGTAGTAACAGAGACTAATTACACTGCAAGAGCTAAGGATAATAGAGCCAATAGCCCCCACGGGCGTAGTAACGGATACCAATACGCTGAAAGAGCTAAACAGACTGGAGCCAATGGCGCCTCCCACGGGCACTGTAACGGAGACAGACTACACTGCAATGCTAGCTGGAAAGAGCCAATAACACCCACACGGGCGCTGTACGGTAACCAAGGCTTGGCAAGTGTAGCGGAAGGCTCAGGGTAACGGCTCTGCAAGTGTTAATGGAGGCTCAGTGAACGGAGACAACTGCTCTGCAAGTGTAAATGGAGGCTCAGGGAACGGAGACAACTGCTCTGCAAGTGTTAACGGAGGCTCAGAGAACGGAGACAATTGCTCTGCAAGTGTTAACGAGGCTCAGTGAACGGAGGTACGGCTCTGCAAGTGTTAATGGAAGGCACAGTGCTCTGTAAGAGTAAACGGAGGCCCAGAGTAACAGAGGCAGCAGGCTCAGGTAAAGTAAACGGAAAGGCCCAGTACACAGGAGGAAATAACACAATCAGCCCTGCCACAGCACAGCGGAAGTCAGAATGTTGCCCAGGCGACACTACGGCAGCAAACAGCAGGAACACAGGCAAGGTCAGAAACGAGCCGGCACAGATCACGGAGCAGGGATGTCAGCCAGGCCGAGTCAAATCACGGAGCAGGATCCTCAGACATGCCGGGTCAGGTCACGAAGCAGGAGCGTCAGCCAGGCCGGGTCAGATCACGGAGCAGGAACCAAGGAGCGTAGTCAGACAGGCCAAGTCGGTACACAGGAAGCAGGAACACTGGAACACAGCTACACAGCAACACTGGCTCAGGAACACCACGAAAGGGCACCTGACAGGTGGCAAAGGCCGGGTATAAAAAGGCCATAATGGGCGGGCCAAACAAGCTCAGCCAATGGGAGCGCACCACAGCAAAGAGTGACAGAGAAAGATCACAGGCACCGTGATATGTGTGCTGTAATGTTACATAAATTCCTTGTCACAATTCAGATATCAGTGTACTCTGGAGATACTTTAAGCTTCCTTGAGGTGTGACAGTAAATCTCCTTTAGTGCACATTTCTTAAACCTTTCTGGAACCCTTTTTTAAACATTTTGTTAATGCATAATCCCATACAGCCATTTAGAGCAGTAAAACAGTCTGTTTTCATAAAAGATATACTTTTATATAGTTATTGCAGTATTATACCATATAAGCAATGGAATGTGCAGTTTTAGGGCTCTATACTATTACCTGTCCAAAACTGTCATTACAGTAAAAACAAGCAATGTGTATTTTGCAAAAGTGTTTTACCAGTTTTCCATTGCAGAACCACGGTAAAACAGCACATTTCGGCATACTAATGAAAATACCAATGTCTGCTTTTATCTAACTAAGCCTTAAACTACCTCCTAAAAATGAGGTAAATGTCAAAGTCCAAGGAAATAGGCGTACTTTTGATGACAGAAAGGTCTAGTTAAGCATTAGATGTGTCCCCTTCAACATATTAACCCCCCTTTGGAATTCGACATATAGTGCTCCCATCCAGCCTTCTTTCTCCATTTTAATTCGACAGATATTGCTCCCATTCAAAAATGCTTATTCTCTAATTTTATTCCACATGGCCTGTTGTATATGTATTGCATGATTAACCCTTAGAGTACCAGAGAGGTAGCAATGCATTTACTACTTCTCTGGTACTCAAAGGGTTAATAGGCAAGGTATGCTGCTGCATACCTTGCCTGTATATGTGTAATAGATGTTGTTACATTTTATTTAAAAAATAGTCCAGACCTCAAGGGGGGGTATCGGGACCCCTCGTGATACCCCCTACCTAGCATTTATCACCTATCCAGTAGGAAAGGTGATCCATGCGGGTGAAAATGCTGGCAATTTTAATAAAGCGCATATAACCTATGTGTAACATAGGTTATAAGCACTTTGTTATGAATATACATACATTTCAGACCTCAGGAGGGACATGATGAACTCTCCTGATATCCCCCCTAGCATGGATCACCTATCCAGTAGGATAGGTGATCCATGGGGTGACAAGGAAGACACTTGCTGCCTAGTTTTGCAATCTACTGGAGTCGCTGTATAAGTCAGCTCCAGTATAAATGCTTGTAGCAAACCCTGTCACTGGGTTCATTCATGAGAAGAACAGCGATGTGCTTTCATGAATTAATCAATCGCCTGGTTCATGAATGACTGGGTGATTGATTAATTCATATAAGCGCAGTGTTGCGCTTCTCATGAATGAACCTGGTGACAGGGTTCACTGCAAGCACTTCTGCTGGAGCCGACTTATACAGCAGTTCAAGTAGATAGCAAAGGAAGGCAGCAAATGCCTTCGTTGACACCCCATGGATCACCTATCCAACTGGATAGGTGATCCATGCTAGGGGGGATATCAGGAGGGGTCCTGATGCCCCCCTCGAAGTCTAAAATGTATATATATTCATAATAAAGAGCATTTAACCTATGTTACACATAGCTTATATGCGCTTTGTTAAAAATGCCGGCATTGTCGCCCGCATGGATAATCTATCCTACTGGATAGGTGATCCATGATAGGGGGTATCAGGGGGGATATCAGGAGGGTATCGAGACAATGTACCCCTTGAGGTCTGAACTATTTTTTTTTTATGTAACATTACATTTATTACACATATACAAGTAAGGTATGCAGCCACATACCTTGCCTATTAGCCCTTTAAGTACCAGAGGGGTAGCAAACGCATTGCAGAGCAAAGAGTTGCTACCTCTTTGGTACTCAAAGGATTAATCATGCAATACACATACAACAGGGCATGTCAAATTAAATTGGAGATTAAACAATGTCGCATGGGAGCAATATTTGTCGAATTAAAATAGCGAAAGAAGGGCGGATGGAAGCACTATATGTTGAATTTCAACAGGGGGATAATATGGCGAAGGGGGCACTCTATGTCAGATTTATATGATGTATACTGTATTCTGCACTGCTTTTGTTCGAACAATGGTTTTGAAACTGTTGTGGCTTCTACGACTCAACTCTGAGGCACAGGATTCCCAGCAGAATATGTAACCACAAAACATGTGGTAATACTGAATGTACAAGTTATGTCACAGAGAGAAAAGTATCCACAACAGCACCAATTCCACCCTTATTACTGACAGATGTCATAAGTGGGTTTGTAGAAAGTCGAGGGAAAGGGGAATTTATATTAAAAAAATAAACCTTTATTAGTGTCTGTTAAAATAGCTGGCGAATTTTAAAAAAAAGAAGAATAAAAACAAAACGTATACTGATCTAAATGATTGCTTATAAGTCACAGCAATCCTATATAGTGGAGGTAGTGTAGCTTTATTAGTTATGTTGGACAGGGAGCCATTAAGTACATGTAAACTATAGACCGCCAATAACTCTTTATCGTTTGGCATCAAGTAGATTGGTTATATTAATTTCATATAACCACAGTGATAGTAGTTGTACTTGTTGCTAAAACACATAAATAGCCGAGTATAACTAGATCAATATTGAATGTGAATGCTATATATTTGAGTTCTTTGTGTATACTCAGCTTTAGGTGCACAACATTAACCAAAATAGCAACTGCGAAGCTCATTATTGATTATATGATGTACATATAATCAATCCACTTTATGTAAAACGAAGTACCAATACTGGCGTTTTAAAGTATACACATGCTTAATGGAGTCCTGTCTCAGTCAGCTTACATAATATACTCTAGATCGGTGTGATACCGTTAAAGCATCATTTTGGTAACATTTTAATTGCAATGTGCAGATAGCAAAATAGATGGTAGTCACATTCACATTCAATATTGATGCTAGTTTTACTCAGCTATTTATGTGTTTATAGCTACACTAGTGCCACTATATATGATTCATGTGACTTATTTTTTTGTAATATGGAGAATGATTTGGCACTATTAGATAAGTGGTCAAAACAATGGAAACTTCAGTTCAATGTTTCCAAATGTAAAATAATGCACTTGGGGACAAGAAACCCTCAATCTGACTATCGTATTGGCAGTTCTGTGGTAGCAAAGACTTCAGAAGAGAAGGATTTGGGGGTGGTCATCTCTGACAGCCTCAAGATGAGTAACCAATGCAACCAGGCGGTGGGGAAAGCAAATCGTATGCTTGGCTGCATAGCTAGAGGTATAACAAGCAGGAAGAGGGAGATTGTGATCCCTCTGTATAGAGCTCTAGTGAGACCACATCTGGAATACTGTGTACAGTTCTGGAGGCCTCATCTGCAAAAGGATATAACTAAAATTGAGCGGGTTCAAAGAAGAGCTACAAAAATGGTGGAAGGTCTAAAGCATAGAACTTATCAAGAACGACTCAGAGATCTAAATATGTATAGTCTGGAGGAAAGAAGAGAAAGGGGGGACATGATTGAAACCTTTAAGTATGTTAAAGGACTGAACAAGGTTCACGAGGGAAGTGTGATTAATAAGAATCTGAATACAAGAACAAGGGGGCACAATCTGAGGCTAGTTGGAGGAAAAATCAAGAAAAACATTAGAAAATATTATTTCACTGAAAGAGTAGTAGAAACTTGGAACAAACTTCCAGCAGAGGTGGTTGATAAATCCACAGTAACACAGTTTAAACATGCCTGGGATAAACATGTATCTATCCTAAGATAACAATAAAGGAATACTAAAGGGCAGACTAGATGGACCAGGTGGTCTTTTTCTGCCGTCAATCTTCTATGTTTCTATGTTTCTATGTTTCTATTTTTTTTTTTTGAGTTCCAAAAGCTTTTTTGAAAATATGTAAAGTTATACATGCTATATAGAAGCAAAGTACGCTCCACAAAACATCAGTGATACCAAAACATACACAGCTCAACAATTATAGCTAACTTAAAAGAAATATAAAGCAACATCCTTAATATATACCTATGCACTGATGTAAAATATAAAAGGTCATATGTTAATCATAGCACTTCAGATACATAACATACTTTACTGGATTATACAGAACATAACAGCACTATAAGTATGTGATATTATCAATTCAAAGCCAGTAATAAGGCTGCTAAACTTGAGAATCTATAGCAGATCAGTAAAGCTATAAAACATACATAATATGGAAAATTGATCCTATTATAAACAAATATCAAGGTATTTGAGAATAGTAAGATTGAAAGAAGAAAAGAAAGCAAGTGAAGAGAAAGCCACCCAGAGGTGAGCAGATGATTGCAAAGGAGTAAAGAAGGTCAGCATGCAAAAATTGGAAGAGAGAAAAATTAAAAGGAAAAGAGCATGCGGTTAGTATGCCTCAGGTAGAAAATCAAATAAGTAGAAAAGAAAAAAACAGAGCATGAATAGAAAAAAGTAATAGAAACAATACGTGGACAGAGTAATAGGGTAAATTCCCTACACCCTGCCTGAATTTCACGTAGTGACCTCAAAGAGGTCTTGGGGGGGAGGTAAACATAGACATAGCATGACTTAGAGTGTGAGTGGCCAAGCTTCCAAGATGCAATAAGCTTATAGATATATTGTGTTTACACACACATCTTAAGGAGCGAAGGTACAAACAACATGACAGTCCCCTCAATGCTGATGAATCTGTGCCAAGCAGATACAAAAATCCAATTGAACTCGGGATCACTCAAATCCTAGTATAAGTGCAACATCCCCCAAGGTCTGAGAAAATATAGCACAAAAGCATAATTCCCCATAGTGTGAGAGTCCCCGGAGCCGATCCCGACCTGCGCGCTGGATCGGAAGCGGCACCGGCGAGTCCACACACAACTAGTACAAATAATAGCAATATGTAAAAAAAACACATTGTGAACTGTTAGGAGTCTGGACATATAAACACATCACATCCCCTGCAAACTGTGTATTACAGTACAACATAAGTCAGCAGAATATCAGAGGCTACCCTTCCTGGGCCCAAGGAAGGGGGCCGTGCATGCGGAGGCCGAAACACACGTGCAACAGGAATGTCTCAGGAAAGATAACAGAAAATCCAAGTCCCGTTAAACGTAGCGGAAAGGATTCCTCGACGAGTTATCAGTATATTGGATAATCAGCAAGCAAGTCCAACAGGTAAGCAGCGTCCGAACAGATCTCTAAAATCAAGTGGTGTAAGTAGATTCCTGGGTCCCATGGGTAGGCCATCACAGCACATAAATCTTTAGCCACAGCAAGTAAGAGAAGTGAGTCCGTCCCCGAAGTAATCATGGTCGGACATGTCTTCAGTCCCCTGTCGTCCTCCATTGGCTTACAAATAACCCCGTATAGGCCTTGAACTCTGCGATATTCAGCCATGCTTGCAGGATCTGCATCACTGCGGAGGATCATAAATTGCCCCACTGCTTTCGGTGAATCCAGCTTCTGCATTTGCAGATGGTCGGGCTGCAGCGGTATAACCTCTTCCATCGTGTCATCTGCTGTAATATGAAAATCACGGAGACTGGCTGTAACATGGTGAGTGAAAAACTCTGCCTGCCTCATCTCTCCCTTCGGCACCCCCGCCATGCCGTCGGGCTCCGGATGCACAATCTCACTGTGTATAGCCGCAAATTCCTCTTTTACAGCTACCAAGACCTCAGCCAGAAATTCTTTAAAGTCCATCTTTGACGGGAGGTTAGACAAATCATGTAGCGAGAGGCATACCATAGGCCCAACACCTCCCGCCATATTGATCTGCTGTGGCATCTGGTCCAAATAATACGAGGAGAATATCCGCCGACCTCAGGGATTCAAGTAACCAATCCCTCAGCTAGCTAAGGCAGTGCTACCATAAGGTAGGGAGCAAAAATCAGGCAGAAAAAGGATGAAAATAGTTCCAATTCAGGAACATAACTACGGAGCTGTGCTAAACACGTCCATCTTGCTTGGCAGATCGCTCCGCCCCCCAGGATTCATGTGACTTATAAGCAGGGCCGGATTTGCCATAAGGCAAAGTAGGCTCCTGCCTACAGGCGCACGCCACCGAGGGGCGTCAGCCAATGGGATTTTTTTTTTTCAATTCTTTAAAAAAAAAATAAAAAAAAAAAATAGCCACCTTGCTGGCTGCACCGGCGCCCACTCCATGTTGTCCTCACGTTGCACCCCCCATTGTCTATTTCCTACCTCCCTGGCAGATCTGTCGTCTGTGCCTCCTTTGGCGCAGTCCTGTAAGTGCTGAGCTCCCTCGTTGGCTCTGTAGGAATGCAGAGCGCTGGGAGATGACATCATCTCCCAGCGCTCTGCATTCCAGTATAGGAGACTGTGCGGGATCTTCAGCAACTACAGGACTGTGCCAAAGGAGGCACAGACGACAGATCTGCCAGGGAGGTAGGAAACAGACAACGGGGGGGTGCAACGTGAGGACAACATGGAGATGGCGGGGGCAAGTTGGAGCCGAAGGTGGGCATTGTGAGGGCAATGTGAAGCTGATGGGGTCAATGTGGAGCTGATGGGGGGCAATATGGAGTTGAATGGGGCAATGTTGAGATGATGGGGCAATATGAGAGCAATGTGGAGCTGATGGGGTGCAATGTGAAGGTGTTGGGGGGCAATGTGAGGGGAATATGGAGATTTGGAGCATTGTGGAGATGGCCCGTGTGGTGCTGGGGGGCTTCAGATATTTGTGCCTACAGGCTCCTGAGATGTAAATCCGGCCCTGCTTATAAGCAATCATTTAGATCAGTATATATTTTGTTTTTATTCTTCTCTTTTAAAAAATTTTCCAGCTGTTTTAACTGATACTAATAAAGGTTTATTTTTCTAATTTAAATTCCCCTTTCCCTCCACTTTCTACACATCTACTTGTGACATCTGTCAATTATAAGGATGGAATTGGTGCTGTTGTGGATACTTTTCTCTCTGTGACACAACTTGAATATTATTATCCTAAGAACGATTCCTTTGGATATTACGAACGCCTTAAATTACTCTCACAACTGGTGGTGCACCGTTTCATTTGTTGCAAATACTGAATGTAGTTAGCAGTATGCTACTTGCGTGTTGTTTGTAGTTGTTTCTTATTGACTGGAAGAGTGTATAATACCGCTGGTTTAGTTTTAAAAACGTGGGTAATCCGAAAACAAAACCTGACAAAAAACACAATACTTTTTTTAGTGGGGCTAACAGTATCGAGCTCTTAGTTGATAAGTTTTGCACTTCTGTTAATCAGTAGTCTGTGTAGGACACAAATGTAAGTAAAGCTGTATCGACCTAGTATTTTTGCACACGTGTGATATGGGGAATTTAAAAATATTTGAAGCTCTCACAACCGGAATAAATGTTTCTGATTTATAGTGTCGGATACTAGGAAAATAGTAACGTTTTGTACATTTGTAATTATACCATAGCTTGTCGCACAATTAAAATTTACTTCACACGAGAAATGAAAAGTTTTAATTAGTTTTGAGAAAAACAAACTATAGTTTTCCACATAAATCTAAAAAAAAAACCCCTACATACGGGAATAATAACTATACAGTTTGAACCCCAAATGCTTAATTGTTTTGTAATCAGGAAGTAAGGTTTAGCTTTCCGTCTAGTGTTTAGAACTCGGTGGTGCGCTGCACATAGAGCGAGCAGCGTTTATCGTCACTTCCTGTACGTATAGCGTCCGGCAGATTCTCTCCAGCTTTACAGTGTACTACTGGCTGCAAACATGAGCGATAGCGGGGAACAAAATTACGGAGATCGGGTTGGTAAAGTGCGGACCTTTTCACCACAAAATACTGACTTGAAACCATTATATAGAGTCGTTTTTTTTTTTTGTTTTTTTTTTTTTTTTACAATTTAGGATGAAACGGATTGTATCTTAACGTATAGTTATATAATTAATCTTAGCATGTAATATAACAAGCAATAACAATGTTTTTCATATCGATATTAGTGGTAAGATATTACTGCATGTTTTCGAGCATATGCTTCCTGAATCTTCACAACCGGCGTGGCCAGTGTTTGTGCTGTCGCCATTTTGGTTGCGTTGTTTTGGCTGGTTAACAGTCAAAATGGCTTTATTGACCGTGTACTTAACTCGGGTAGAGTTTAATATCGATTTAAACTTGTTTAATATCATAAGAATCTGGGTGGGTTGGTGGTGCGCAACGCATTGTTACCCAATATATTGCGCACCCCTCTGGTTCATGGGGGGTTAAACTAATAGCAAAAGGGCAAGGAAAAGCGCTAATGCGCTTATGAGGTATATTTGTAATGTGTAAAATGGGCGCTGTACTACTATGTAAACGTTATTTTCCAGCTATTCTAGATCTAATATAGTGACTTATTTTTTTAGAGATGTGCGACATTAACGTCTGCATTGCATGTATTGTGATACATTGCAAATATCGTTGTGTTCCTTACTTTAAAAACGTCTTGGCATTTTTATTGAACCCTTTGAGTGTCAACGCAGTTCAACTCAATATGCATACCTGGGAACTCTCAGGGTTTTGGCCCAAATCTCAGGGTGAAGAGCCAAAATCTTAGGATGAGGGAGTTCAGTGCCCCCTGTTATATATTCTGCTCCAGTTAAATGCTTCTTTAGTCTCTAAATTGGTGCCACTTGTACTAGGAAGGCAGAGGGAGAATTCCTGCTTGATTTGTGTGTGTTCCTACAGTGATATAATTAAGTTATGTATTAATTGCTCATTGAATGCTGATTGAAGCGACTCTCGATTACAGTGATCAGGGATATATCATGGATAATCTATATTTTGAGAACTCATTTTGAAAGTTCCCATGTATGTCAATATGATGGCTACCACACTGAAACGCAAAGGGTTAATAAATTGTATACCTATCTTGCATGGAGTAGATATATCCAGATACACGATCAGGAGACTGGTAGAGTAAAAATAATACCTGTACCAGATACTGTAATGTCATATTCAAACAGTGAAACCATGCGAGAAAGCATCTACATTCAATTTGGTAACGCTAGCATAGTAAATTTAAGACCTTATAAGCAAAAATAGCAAATTAGTCAAACTAATTTCTTCATCATTTTTATTATATAATCACAGCAGTATTCACAGGACTTGATGAAATACATTCAAATATTTATTGTCAACTTTTCACCTGCTAGTCTGGCTGAAACTTTGACAAATATCCAAAAGTAACTGCTGCTGTGATTTTTCTGGTCTATTTTGGCTGCACACAAGCATTTGGCTAATAAGATGTAAGTGCTTTCTGACCCCCTGCAGAACTCTTAAGATTTACCCTGGAGACTGTTTTTGACACTGCATTACCTCATTTTCGCGGCAGAGGCTGATTCTTCAGAGGTGGGGAGTTTCTAATGATACTCTGCACCTTCCTAGTTTGTCTCCCCCCAATGCCTGTCCACCACTTCTCCTTCCCCACACTGTTCCTCCTACTTTTTCCATGTCTGTTAAGCTGCATCCCTTTTTGGTCTCTAATCATGTTTTCTGTCCCCCAGAGATGCCACAGGACTCCCATCCATGTAGTTCACAACATACAGTTTCCAGGTGTGTGTGTGTGTATGTATATGTGTATATATATATATATATATATATATATATATATATATATATATATATATATAATAAATTTAGGAGCAGATGTTAAAAGGTGATGTAAAGCGTGATTTAGCTCTTAAAGGGACAGTAATGTCACAGAAAAAAGTGTTGTAGTGCTTAAAAAAATTAATCTATAGGGAACAAATCCTATCTCTCAAAACGCTATGGTTTGAGAGATATTTGTATTCAAAGCCCCCCCCCCCTCCCTTTTCCTGGTGTCACCGCTGTGCTTACTGCAGGAGAATCCTGTCCGGGGACCAACATGCGGCTCTGCAGCAGAGTCGCAATCCCGTTATTTAAAACAAATTACTTCATTGGAAAGGTCTACAAAGCGTGCTTGCAAACCAATGAAGTCATTCGTTTTAAATAACGCAATACTGAAGAGCCTCCTTGTGTCTTGTGACACGGATCTCCTGCTGTCGGCTTTATAGCTGGCAGCAGGAGAAGGGAAACTTTAGCGGAGGATATCTCTCAAACAATAGCGGATTGAGAGAGAGGATTTGTTGCCTTTTTTTTTAAAGGGATAGTAATACTTTAATATTCCCGAAATTGTAGCTATTTCAAAAAGAATTGAATTGCCTCCAGTGTCATCACAAACCTTTATGGTTTGAGAGATAACCGAATGCAAAGTTCCCCCTCTCCCTCCCCCTTCCCTGAAGTCAGCATTGTACTGACTGCACGGGTATCCGGTCTTATTTTCATCAGGTGACTCTGCAGCAGAGCCAAGATTGCGTTAGTAAAATTCTTTATCACTAACGCAACCTCGGCTCAGCTGCAGAGCCGCAAGCCTGTCATACGACAGATTTCCCCTGCAGTCAGTACAACGCTGACTTCAGGTGAGGGAGGGGGGAAACTTTGCGTTCTGTTATCTCTCAAACCATAAAGATTTGAAAGATTAACTTGGGGGCAATTCAATTCTTGTTCAAATAGCTACAATATGGGAAATGCAATAAAGTATTACTATCCCTTTAAGCACTACAAAACTATAAAGACTTTTTCAGGGACATTACTAACACTTTAAAGTGTTAGTTATGTCCCAAATTTTCTTTAGATTTGTAGAGGCTAAAAAACATTAATTGCCACAAACCCTATCTCTCAAATCACTATTGTTTGAGAGATATTGGCAATGAAAGTTCCCCCTTCCCTCCCCTTCTCCTGATGCCAGTGTCTAGCTGACAGCAGGAGATCCCAGTCCAGGGATCAGCCGGCGGCTCTGCGGCAGAGCTGAAATCCCATTATTGCAAAACAATTAGTTAATTTTAAAGGTCTACAAAGTGTTCCTGGTTTGCAAGCACACTTTGTAGACCTTTTCAATAAAGTAATTCTCTTGCAGAAACGGGATTTTGGCTCTGCTGAAGAGCCTCATCGTGTTGGTCGACACGGATCCCCTTCTGTCAGCTTTACAGCTGACATCAAGAGAAGGGGGAGGGAAGGGGGAACTTTCATTGCCAATATCTCTCAAACGGTTTGAGAGATGGGGTTTGTGACAATGGCAATGATAATATTTTTTTTCTCCTCTACAAATGTATTAAAAGAAAATTTTGGACATTACTAAAACTTTAAGCTGGGGAATATTGCTTGCTCTATTATCTTGTAGCAACTCAGTGAGGTCAGAGAAAACACAGCTGTCTTCAGCAGAAATTCCCAAATCAGTAGCTGGTACACGGATTATATTGTATTAATTCCTGTAATTTATTTTTATACAAGTTTTCCTCATTGTGATCTCAATATAGTGATGAACTTTAACCCTTTGAGTGCCAGGGAAGTATCAACACATTTTGTTGCAATGTGTTTGAGACCTCCCTTGCACTCAAAGGGTTAATCGTTGTGGCTTTTATTTTGGTACACAATTCATGCTGTGGCAAAATTTACATTTTTAAAAATGAGCTGGGGCCTTACTTCAGGGCAGACTGCAGTTACAGCTATGTACCGGTACCGCAGCCTGTCAATCTTCTTTTGTTCCTTCCCCAAGTATTATTGTGTTCCAGTCTCCTTTGATGATGGAGGATTTCTCTATGTAAACTGGTTGGTACGCAGCAATACTTGTGGAGGTAACCAACATAAATTGACAGGCTGCGGTACATAGCTGTAACCGCAGTCTGTCCTGAGGTAAGGCCCCGGCTGTTTTTTTTTTTTTTTTTTTTTTTTTTTTTAATAAATGTAAATTTCACAATAGCATGAATTGTATAACAAGAAACAACAATTAAAGGTTATTGGTATATGAAGATCACACTTAGGCAAACTTGTATAGGGGTCATAGTTCCCCTTCAAGTACATATAAATGGTTGGTTGGAGGTTAGTGCATTTGAACTCCATATGCACATACCTCTAGCTGTGTTGTCTGTATTCCCATATTTCTCTGGTTTTTCTTTTTGCCCCTGGCTGTCTGTGTACTTTGGTATTAAAAAAAATTCTCGTTCTGGTAATTATCACTATCTGAAACGTCTGATTCAGATTGATCTGACTCAACAATAGCTGTGTCAGATATTGTAACTTCCTCCCACAGTTCTCATTTATTAACACTTCGAGTGCTAGAGGGGTGCACAACACACTGCTCTACAATGTGTTGTGTACCCATCTGGAACTCAATAGGTTAAGGACATCCTCCTTTTTTCTTTTTGTCTTCCTTTTTGAAATCATTATTGGCAAGAACTATGGAGGGTGTTTACTTAATATGTTTTATCTCTCTTGCCAGGGTTTTTTTTTTTTTTATAAGCAGACTGGTTCCACCAGGACCACGAAAACTTAACATTGTTTCTCTTAAACTCCAATAAAACTTTATCAAGATGATCATCTGCACTGGTGTTACTCTTCCAATTAAATTGTCATTAACCCAGTGACGGTCCTGGCATGTCATGACTTTTGTGATCACAGTGCTCCTGCAGCCTCGCTGTGATAATGATGGGCGTCTAAAACTGACTGCTCCAAGACTTGGAAGGTCCTGACACTTCATGGAATTCCTGGGTCCTCTCATGGCTACATACTGCTTGGCGACACCGGAATCCATTCAGACAAAAAAACAAAACACACACGAAAAAAAATCAAACAAACAAAAAAATGGATTTAGTGTCCATAATTGCTGTCTGCTTGCCTCGTCGACCAGGCCTTAAAGAGCCTCTATCAGCCCTATACAAGTTTGTCTTAAAAGTTAGGTTATGTAGTGAATAGGTGGAATAATGTTACATAGTTACATAGTAATTTAGGTTGAAAAAAGACTTGC
Organism: Rhinophrynus dorsalis; assembly: GCA_037306005.1. Classification (NCBI taxonomy): domain Eukaryota; kingdom Metazoa; phylum Chordata; class Amphibia; order Anura; family Rhinophrynidae; genus Rhinophrynus; species Rhinophrynus dorsalis. The sequence goes on from CM074725.1 coordinate 114,660,635, forward strand.
GTCCATCCAGTTCAACCCTTTTCCTATTCCTGTTTACCATCGCTGACCCAAAAGAAGGCATCCGACTCCAAATGGCAATCAGATTTCTCCCTGGATCAACAAGCCCTAACTAAATATTAATCCCAATACTAACGTGCATAGCCCTCTATATTATGCTCTTTTAAATAAGTATCCAGGCCCCTTTTAAAGGCATCTAATGTATTTGATAGCACCACCTCCTCCGGAAGTGCATTCCATACCTTTATTGTCCTTACTGTAAAGAAACCCTTCCGCTGTTGTAGACTAAATCTCCTTTCCTCAAGTCTAAGCGGGTGGCCCCTTGTCCTGTGTACTGTTCTGTTAATGAACAGGTCTTTTGAAAGCCCTTTATATGGGCCTTGAACATATTTATATAGTGTTATCATATCCCCTCTAAGACGCCGTTTCTCTAGTGTGTACAAGTTTAACTTTTCTAGCCTCTCTTCATAACTAAAACTTTCCATTCCCCTTACTAGTTTTGTAGCCCTCCTCTGCACTCTCTCTAGTTCCATAATGTCCTTCTTCAGAAAGGGCGCCCAGAATTGAACAGCATATTCTAGGTGGGGTCTTACCATGGACCTGTAAAGAGGCATAATTATATCTTCCTCCCTTGAGTCAATACCCCTTTTAATACATGCCAATATCTTATTGGCCTTTGCAGCTGCCAGCTGGCACTGCATGCTACTGCAAAGTCTATTGTCTACCATTACTCCTAAATCCTTTTCATTAGTAGATTTCCCCAGAGAAACACCATTTAAACTATATGTTGCATTTTTATTATTATACCCAAAATGCATAACTTTACACTTGTCTATATTGAATCTCATTTGCCATTTGCCTGCCCAGTTACTCAATTTGTCCAAGTCCTCTTGTAATGAAGACACATCCAGTTCAGACTTTATTACCTTACTTAATTTTGTGTCATCGGCAAACACTGATACATGGCTTCCTATGCCCTCTGGGAGGTCATTAATAAACAAATTAAAAAGAAGAGGACCCAGGACAGATCCCTGAGGCACTCCACTTATCACGTTTATCCAACTGGAGAACTTGCCATTTACTACCACTCTTTGCATTCTATCTTTCAGCCAATTTCCAATCCACTCACAAACATTTTGCCCTAGTCCTATTTCATTCAATTTGTACAGTAACCTCTTGTGTGGAACCGTATCAAATGCCTTGGCAAAGTCTAAATAGATCACGTCAACCGCCTCTCCCTCATCTATATTATTACTTACTTTTTCATAAAATGCGATCAAGTTTGTTTGACAAGACCTATCTTTCACAAAGCCATGTTGGCTATTGCTAATGATATTCCTGTTCCAGCAGAATTCTTGAATATATTCCCTTAGCAACCTTTCAAACAGCTTCCCTACCACAGATGTCAAGCTTACGGGTCTGTAATTTCCTGGCTGGGACTTTGATCCCTTTTTAAATATGGGCACCACATCTGCTTTACGCCAATCCATGGGCACCATACCAGAAATAAAAGAATCCCTGAAAATCAGATATATCGGTCTGGCCAGGGTCTGGCCTAGCTCCCTAAGTACCCGTGGGTGTATACCATCTGGCCCCGGAGCTTTGTCTACCTTGACACCATTCAATTGTTTTAACACTTTTTCTTGTGTTAGCCAGTCCCATGCTTGCTGTGCCTGTTCTGTAAAAGTAGTTTGCAGATTCTTGTCCAATGGGTCTTCCTTGGTAAAAACAGAAGAAAAGAAATTATTTAAAATATCTGCCTTCTCTCTGTCACCTTTGACCATCTCACCCGTTTCAGCTAACAAGGACCCAACATTATCAGACTTTAATTTTTTGCCATTAATGTATTTAAAGAATTTTTTTGGGTTGCTTTTGCTCTCCTTAGCAATATTTTTTTCATTCTCCAGTCTAGCTAATTTAATAGCCTTTTTACAGGTTTTGTTGACATTTTTGTATTCTGCAAATGCCTCTGCTGATCCCTCAGCTTTGTAATGTTTAAATGCCGCTTTCTTGTTATTTATTTCATGAATTACTTTACTGGTTAGCCACATTGGTTTCAATTTGCTTCTTTTGTATTTGTTTCCAACAGGGATAAATTTATATGTGTATTTTTGCAATATTATTTTGAAGGCATTCCACTTACCTTCTGTGTTTTTTCCTGAAAATATTTTATCCCAGTCAACGAGACCAAGGGATGAATTAAACCTGCTAAAGTTGGCCTTTTTAAAATTCAGTGTTTTGGTGGAACTCGTATCAACTTGTTTTTTTGAATTAATCTCAAACGATACCATGTTATGGTCACTATTCCCCAAGTGCTCCCTTACTTGGATTTTAGAGATAAGTTCTTCATGGTCAGTTATTACCAAATCCAGACATGCATTCCCTCTGGTTGAGGTCTGCACTAGTTGTGACAAAAAATTGTCATTCAACAAGTTCAGAAACTTGCTGCTTTTAGCAGAGTTAGCTATTCCATTTTTCCAGTCTATTTCTGGATAATTAAAATCCCCCATAATTATAGTTCTCCCTATTTGGGAAGCCTTTTCTATTTGCATTAATAGCTGTGTTTCTTCAAGGTCACCAATGTTTGGTGGTTTATAACAAATACCCACTAATATTTTCTGGGCAGTTTTATCCCCAGTGACTATTTCAACCCACAGGGATTCCACATGTTCACTACTGTCCTCACATATATCTTCCCGCAATTGAGGCAATAATGCTGGTTTGATATACAGACAGACCCCACCACCTCTTTTGCTTGACCTATCTTTTCTAAATAACATGTAGCCCTCTAAATTGATTGCCCAATCATGTGTGTCATCCCACCATGTTTCTGTTATGCCTATCAAGTCATAGTTTTCAATTTCAGCTACCAGCTCCAGTTCCCCTATTTTACCAGTTAAACTTCTGGCATTTGCAAGCATACAATTTATGCCACTGCTGTGTTCCATTTGTGATTTAATTTTGTTGTGGCTTATAGTCTTCTCCCTATCATCTGTACTAACCCTGCCCCCAGATCCTCCCACCTGGTTATTAACTACATCGCCTTCCCTTTCTATACTATCTATCCCAGTATTTATTGGCCCCTCCCCCCCCCTTCCTAGTTTAAAATCTCCTCCAACCGTCTGGTAATCCTCTCCCCAAGCACTTGAGACCCTCTTGCATTCAGGTGCAATCCATCCCTGCTATAGAGATTGTACCCCAAAGCAAAATCAGCCCAGTGCTCTAAAAACCCAAAGCCCTCCTTCTTACACCAAGACTTCAGCCATGCATTGAGCTCCCTAATCTCCCGCTGTCTCTCTGGCGTAGCGCATGGCACAGGTAGTATCTCTGAGAATACTACCTTGGAGGTCCTGTTCCTAATCTTACTGCCTAAATCCCTAAAATTACCTTTTAGGACTCTCCACCTTCCTCTAACTTTGTCATTGGTACCAATATGCACCAAGACAGCTGGATCCTCTCCAGCCCCTCCCAATAATCTGTCCACCCTGTCTGCAACATGCCGAACCCGGGCACCCGGGAGACAGCAAACCATTCGGTTTGTATTGATCTATTTTTTAAAATTGCTATTTGGCTGAAATTAAATGACTAAATACTGCCCTATGCCCTACTTCTGGACAGACTGAGGTTACTAGCTCTGTACCTCAGTCTGTCGCTCTACCTTTGCTCCCCTCCCTCTATCTATCTTCCTCCAAGGACTGAGGCTTTCTGCATGTAAGCTGTAGCGATCGCTTGCCAATGAGTGCTCCAGCTTACATGCAGGAATCCTCCATCAGAAGAATTTGTGCTCACTGTTGTTGTAGTTCTTAACTCGGGTTGCATATCACATGTTGAAGATGCATGCAGTACAATGATGGTCGAACAGCACTTACAGGAATCTTTGTATAAGCAAACAAAGGATTTTTCGGCCAAGGATTGTGACCTTTTTCAAGAACCGTTTTTGAAAAAGACCATAATACTTGGCCGAAACATCCTTTGTTTGCTTATAAAAGGATCCCTGTGAATGCTGCCTGACCATAATCATATTGTGTGTATGTATGAGAGAGAATCCGATCTAGTCACCCTGGATCACTCCTGGCCTTGTAAGAACTAGCACACTGGAACAGCAAAAGTAGCAAAAAAAAATTAATTTATTGCACCTTTGCCAAATGTTTTCAGTCCACTGGGGACACTTTGAAGGTTCCCAGTGGACCGAAAAGTTTGGCATGGATGCAATTAATATGTATATATTATTATTATTATTTTTATTTTTTTTTTTTGCTACTTTTACTGTTCCAGTGTACTAGTTTTTACAAGGCCAGGAGTGACCCAGGGTGACTATTTGATTTATCTCTTTAAATTATTTTTATGGGACATGCACCTAAATATATTATTTTGGGTATTTAGCCTAGTGAGTGCCTATGTCTTGCTGCCATCGTGCGCTCTTTCAAATATAATATCTCTTCTATGTACTCCATGGCACCAGTAAATATGGGCTTACAGTGGATATAAAAAGTCTACACACCCCTGTTAAAATGCCAGGTTCTTATGATGTTAAAGAATGAGACAAAAATAAATGATGTCAAAACTTTTTCCACCTTTAATGTGACCTATAACATGAACAATTCAATTGCAAAACAAACCGAAATCATTGAGGGGGGGAAAAATAAAAATTAAAAAGCTCACAATAACCTGGTTGCATAGGTGTACACACCCTCTTATAACTGGGGATGTGACTGTGTTCAGAATTAACCAATCTCATTCAGCCTCATATTAAATAGAAGTCATTACACACCTGCCATCATTTAAAGGGGAACTACCACCCCGCAATAACTTAACCTTCATTGATTCTTCATCTGGCGACTAGCTGCTTAGTAGCGCTAGTCGCCAGAAATATTACACGGTTCATAAGATTTCGGCATTTTACCGATGCTCACAGGAGCAGGAAGCACGGACATCTCGTCACAGTGACGTCTGTGCGCCTGCGCTGTCAGTCCCTTTTGAGCCGGCTAGAGAGCGTCGCTAGGGGGCGATGCTAGAGTACGTAGGCCAACCGTAGGGGTGTGTGCTGCGGCCAAAGCTGTCTAAAGATGCTAGCCGCAAGGCTAGATAGCCCCCTTCGGTTGAGCCTCTGGGGACTCTGGATACCCCACTACGGTTGGACTATACCCCAATCACCTCAGGGAGGCACTGACTCAAAGAAGCAGGGTAAGTAGGGCACAACAAGGACTAGTCACAGGACACAGGACTGACCAGAGCAGGACAGCAACAGGACACAGGACTGACCAGGGCAGGATACTTGGCAGCAGACTAGCTGGAATACTGACAGCAGAGAGTGAATGAGGCGCGGCTAGACCTGGTCACTGGAAAGGATGCTTAGACAGCGCGTCCGTTGCAGGAAGAGGGCGTCTGAAATAGAGAGACCCAAGCGGCTTCATGTGGAGGACTGCACATGCACGAGTCCAACCCGGAAGCAGAAGATGAAAGGAGCAACGGAAGGGAGGACACCGCGAGGAATCGGCACGGCGGAGACATAAGGTGACTCCACCTCCTCCCTCCTCGGTGTTCCCACCCCCACCCGGTCCTACCAGCTGGAGGGACGTGAGGCAAGAAGCCTCCATGCTAAATAATCAGTGTGTGTGTGTGTGTGTGTGTGTATGTGTGCAACACGAAGTGAAAAGCAGAGAGTCAAAACAAACTATTATTGAGTCTTCCTTCCTCCACTAAGCTCTGTGGATAGTAGTCTCATTCAGTTACCCCCACCATCCCACTAAGTTCACTGGGACCTCAGGTGGTCAGCCGATCCTGCCGCATCATAGTCTGCCATATTTGGCTGTCTCTGATGCGGCGTGCGTTCCAGACGTGGAACGCACACATTAGAGGTAGTTATAGGAAGAAAGGTGGGCCTGGAGTTCTTTAGACTTACATCTACAATGGATCCCGGAGGTAGGCTGAAAAAAAGCTGAGGAATCACGAAGGTCAGGTGGGAGAGTGCTTTTCTTTTTTTTTTTTTTTTTTTTATTTATTCATTTTTTTTTTTTCTTTAATTACCTTGCTGGTTGTAATAGTTCTATGGTTTAGGAATACTATTTATGCTCAGCCATTGTACTGGATGTAACAAAAAAGATGTTAGCCTCTGATACCTCACATTTATGCCAGGAATGTATCAAGAAACCTGCTGCCTCAGACATGCCTAATCAGTTCCAGGATTTTATTACCTGGATGAAAGCCTTTATGCAGGAAACTTTTTCTGCAATGCAGTAGGTTATAGTGCCTAAAAAGAAGCCAAGATTGGATGATCCTGGGGAAGGGACATCCAGTAGGGTGCAGTACAGTCTGAGGATCTCTCTAGTCTCCAAGACTGATTCAGAGTATTCATCGGAAGTTGAGATCCTAGATGGTTCTGGTTCATTTAGTACGGAGAAAGTTGATGACTTTCTAAGACATCTCGGGAAGACTTTAGGTCTAGTTGAGGAACACAAAGAATTAGTTACCACTGTCACTGCCTTCTTGGGTAACGAGAAAACTGCTCCATTCTTCCCTTTTCACCACTCTATTTCTAACATTATTAACTTTTGAATGGAAGAGATCAGATACTACAAAAAGATTTGCGAAGATGTACCCATTTGAGGAAAATAAAGTATATAATTGAGTTACGCCTCCTAAGGTGGACGCAGCAGAATCAAGATTAACTAAACATACCACTATTCCGTTGGAAGATGGAGCAGCCTTAAAAGATCCTATGGACAAACGTATGGAATCCGCTTTAAAAAGGCAATAGTCCTTGATTGGTCAGAATATGAAGGTGGCAACGGCCCTCTCCTGTTTTGCAAGAACCATGCGCCTCTGCCTTTCTGGGTTAAAAGAGAAAATCGATTTAATCAGTTTCCCAAAGAAAGTTGATTAAAGAGGTAACCATCATTAAGGAGGCCAACGACTGTCTGTGACGCATGTATGAATTCTCTGAGAGTTACTGCAAAATAATCAGCATTATGTATTGCAGCAAGAAGAGCCTTGTGTTTGAGACCATGGGGGGCAGACTGTTCATCAAACAATAAACTCATGTCCCTTCCATTTTCTGGAGAAAAATAGTTTGGAGAACTGTAGGAACTAATGGAAAAAGATGACTGGTGGGAAGAGTGCCTTTCTCCCACAAGATAGACAGGCCAGATCATCCCCATCCAGGAATTCTTCCTACAAATCAAGAAACTGTTCCTTTTGGTATAATAGAGAATTTCAGGAACAACCGCACAAATAAAGAAAACAAGCTTCTTCTCATCAGACAAAATGGGGATTCAGGAAGGAATACCCCAGGAAAAATCAGTTCAAAAAGGAATTCTGAGACTCAGAGGATCCTGCCTCCTCTGCAGGTAGGGGGTCGCTTGCAACCCTATCAAGCCTCATGGAAAACAGTTATCTCGATTCAACATATCGGAAGCAGATATCCGCTGGAATTTCAAACTGTTTCCAAAATAGTTTCTAGAGGTCAAAACTCCCTGCGAGCAGGAAGAAAGCAAAACTTTTTTTCCCCGGAACTAAAGCAAATGTTACAGAAGCAGGGGATCAAACCAGTTCATTTATACCAAAGGCATCAAAGGATATATTATTTTATTTGCTGTTCGAAGCTTTCAGGGAACTACAGAACAATACTAAACCTAAAGTGGCTCATTAAGTTCCTAGTCCAGAAACACTTAAGAATGGAGATCATTGCATCAATCATCAGGTCTCTACTTCCCACCATTTTTTCTGGCAAACATCGACTTACAGGAAGTATATTGCCGCATTCCTGTATGGTTTGCAATAAAAGATCTCCATTTTCAGTTCAAGGTACTGCCATTTGGGCCGGCCACAGCACCAGAAGTATTCACTAAGATGCTAGCTGCTGCAATAGAAGACTTAGGGTATGATACTCATTCCCTCTTCCCTTACCTAGATGATAGATTACTGATAGCCCCAATCAGCTCATCTAGCAAAAATTCAAACTCTGGTTGTACAACACAGACCTAGGTTAAAAGTCAATTTGTCCCATTCTATGAATAAAATTTCTGGGGATAAGACACCAAGAAATCTGAAGTTGTCCTGTCATATCAGCATATTCAAAACATTTGGTGTACAGGCCAAGAAAGTCCTTTCAGGCCAGACAGTAATGCAGTGTCTAGGGAACATGGTATCGGCCATCCAAGTGGTTCCCTGGTCGAGGTTCCACACAAGGCCTATGCAGAACCTATTCTTGAAAACCAGGAACAAAGAATACAACAACCCATTACAGAAAATACCACTTCCCAGGACAGTTACCAATGAGATGACCTTGTGGACAAAGAGGGAGAACCTAACAAAGAGAAAATGCCTTGTGGACCCAAAATGGGTTATAATCATGAAGGATGCCAGCTCATCAGGTTAGGGAGGGATTTGGGACACACAAACGGTACAAGGCACTTGGTCAAAACAAGAACAAAAGTTGCACATAAACCTGCTAGAGATAAGAGCAGTAGCAAACATCTTGAAACACATGCTGTCAGATTTAACAGGAAAAGCAGTACACATACTCTGACAACAGTACCCCGGTCATGTATATAAAGAACCAGGGAGGAACAGGAAACCGTTCCCTAAACAGAGAGGTAGCTCCCATATTTTGTTGGGCAGAAAACAACCTGCTATTACAGCCTTCCACATATCTGGTATACAGAACGTAAGGGCAGACTTTCTGAGCAGAACCAAAATAGATCCAGAAGAATGGTGCCTAAATCTCTTGATTTATCACTGGATAATATTTGAGTGGGGGAATCCAGAAATCAACCTAATGGCAACCCACAGCAACACCAAATGCAGGAAAATCTTTTCAACATGGCAGAACGCAGCATCCCAGGGACTGGGTGCACTCAAGCATTTCCGGAATTTCTCTCTGAGATGCATAGACCCCCCCCCCCCCCCCAATTACTCTAATTCAAGAAGTTTTGAGAAAAATCAGGCTTGAGAAAGCAGAAGTAGTTCTCATTTCTCCACGAAAAAGGGTATTTCTTCTGTGTATTATCCAGGCATTTAAGTAGATGGGAACGCCTCCACCCTCCAGCTGGTAGGACCAACAGTAAGTTTAAAAGGAGCGATCCCTCTGCACTCCCTCAGTTTTTTTGGTCCTACCAGCTGGATGGACGCGTTTCAGCACACCTAGGCCGCCTTGTGTTGCCGCCAGAATTACCCCAGTCACCTTAGCTTCATGCCGGCTGGACGCCGAGTCACCACGAGATGCTGACCGCCGCCTCCCTTCTACAATAGCCGGCGTCTCATCGGCAGCACTGGATATGCTGCCCTTTTGAGTTGGCGCGAGGTAGGAGCACTTCCTACTTCCGGGGGAAGTCTTCTTGCGTTTCGGCGTGGAACGCAGGCGGGCTTGTACTGCGCATGCGCGGGATCAACAAGCGCTGGACACCGGTTCTGAATTGGCTGAATCAGCTGAGAATCGGCGGGGCTTTTAAATTGAGCAGTAAGGTAGGAATTTCTTTCCTTGTTTTTGTGTGTTTGTGCCTTGGTGTTAACAGGAGCAGCCAGTCCTTACAGTATGTCGGTCCCAGCCAAAGTTTCTTCCAAAGAAAAGCACAGTGAACCAGCTGTGAAGGAAGACAAAGCTAGCCCTAAGACTAAATCTTGTGCAGGCTGTGATATTACTCTACCAGCCTCTACTAAAGCAAAATTATGTGAAGAGTGTTTGAAGAAAGCAGCAGGTCCTGACATTCCAGGACAATTTCAGGACTTCCTTACATGGATGAAGTCTTCTATGCAGGAGACTTTCAAGTCCATGCAACAAGGTGAGCCAGCCCCTAAGAGAAACGCAGGGAACTAGGGGAAGGAACCTCTGTGCCAGTAGGTGAAGAATATGATCCAGAATCTCCTTGTGAAGATCAGGCGTCAGACTTGGGCTCAGAAGAAGGGGAGTTAGTTGAAGATACAGGGGTCTTCAATCTAGACCGAATTGATTCTTTCATTATGCTTTTGAGAAAATCCCTAGGTCTATCTGAAACACAGGCAGACATGGATATCATGGACACGGCTTTCTTAGGTAAAAAGAAATCTGCTCCAGTCCTTCCGGTGCACCAATCTATATCTGATATGATTATGGCAGAATGGAAACTGGGTGATAGAAGAAATGCAGTACCCAGAAAATTCAAGAGAATGTTTCCTTTTTGGGATAAGGATGTACAGAGTTGGGTGTCCCCCCCTAAGGTGGATGCACCCATAGCTCACCTAGCTAAGCACACCATTCTACCTATGGAAGATGGTACATCTTTAAAGGACCCAATGGAGCGCAAACTGGAGAGTGCCCTGAAGAAGCAATTCTCCATCATTGGTGAAAACATGAAGGCAGCTACAGCGATGGCTTGTGTTTCCAGAGTTATGAGGATTTGGTTAACGGATCTGGAGGACAAGATTGAGTCGAATGTTTCCAGATCCAAACTACTGAAAGAAGTCGCCGTGATTAAGGAAGCTACCAATTATTCCTGTGACGCTTCCTTAGATATAATACGTTTAATGGCCAGGTCTTCAGCCTTATCAGTTTCAGCCCGCAGATCCCTTTGGCTCAAGCCATGGAAGGCCGATTCTACCTCCAAGAACAGGCTGGTATCTCTTCCATTCACAGGTTCTACTGTTTTTGGAGAGCATCTTGGGGAAATTATTAAGAAAGCTTCTGGAGGCAAGAGTCCTTTTCTCCATCAAGAAAGAAAACGGAGACCCTCTTCCCCCTTATCTACATCTAGATTTCGCAATCAGTCCTTTCGGGACAACAGAAGAAGGGACTCCGGACGACAGGAGGATCAAAAGGGTAGATTCTCCAACAGAGGAGGCTTCAGGAGGAATTACTCCAGGAAGCCCCAATCTAAGACGGAGTCTCAATGAAGATCAGCGGGGCCCCATAGGGATTCCAGTAGGGGGCAGGCTGGGATCCTTCTCCAGGATTTGGGGGGCTCAGGTAAACCCGGACGCCTGGGTCTCCCAGATCCTGGAGCAGGGGTACACACTGGAGTTCATTTCTGTCCCTCCGACACCAAGATTCCTCAGATCAAGAATCCCTTCCAACCTGATCACCAGACAAGCCTTTCTGGAGACAATACACAATCTACTACTTCAAAAAGTCTTGGAGAAAGTTCCTGCTCAAGAGAAGGGCTTAGGAGTTTACTCACCTTTCTTCTTAGTGCCCAAGACAGCGGGTCTCTTCAGATCCATCCTGGATCTAAAAGAAATCAATTTGTCTCTAAGACACAATCACTTCAAGATGGAATCAGTGGAATCCATAATTCAGGCCCTATCACCAGGAATGTTTCTGACCTCTATCGACCTCAAAGATGCTTACTATCACATTCCGATTCATCAGGCTCACAGGAGGTTTCTACGCTTGGCAATAAACCAAGAACATTTCCTCTGTGTCCTTACCACGGCAGGAAATCAATGGGGTTAGCTCCGCCTTCCAGCTGGTAGGACCAATCAACAAACTCATAAAAGAGGCTCCTGGGAGAAAGGGTTCAGTTTTTTGTTGGTCCTACCAAGCTGGTAGACGGAGGCCATTGGTCTCCTGCCTTACTATCATCATTTCTTATTTTGTTTCATGCGTCCAGCCTGTAAACGCTGGACGCATTACTGGGAGCACTGCGGTCTTCATACCTCTTTAGGTAGCATGGGACCAGGATGTGAATGCGGGCTGCGTCATCTACCTCCTCTTTTGCTTGTCGCGTGGTTGTTCCTTTCTTCCGGTGCACAGAAGACGTTCAGGATGTCAGCGTCTTCTTCTGAGCTCAAACCGGAAGTGCGGCCCGGTGCGTTCCACGAGTGGAACGCACATCCGGTTTTCGGCGTTTCAGCGATTCTGGGCAATAAAAGGAGCTGGTCCTCGGAGGTATCCCCCCTTTTGAGGTGAGTGACCTCCAGTCTATATGCTAATTTGTTCTATTCTGTGTTCCTTCTTGCCTGTCTGCCATGTCTTCTGTTGCTAAGTCATCTTCTGCAGAAAAATCCAAGTCAGATGCAGTGCCTCCCAAAGAAGATAAGCCTCCCACCAAGTCCAAGACCTGTGCAGGCTGTGATGCAAAGCTCTCTGCTACAGATTCAGCTAAGCTATGCCTAGCCTGCCTGAAAAAAGTAGCCAACACTGAGATCCCTACTCAATTTCAGGACTTTTTAGGATGGATGAGGTCTTCCATGCAGGAGACCTTTTCCGCCATGCAGGAGTCCTCCAGGAAAAGACATAGAACTTCTGACCCAGAGGAAGGGACCTCTACTATGCATGAACTAGAGGAAGAAGGTAGTCTCATGGACATAGATTCTGGCGCTTCATCTGTTGAGGAAGGTGAGTTGACTGAAGAAAGTGGTTCCTTCAGTCTGGACAAATTGGAGGGCTTCCTCAGGGCTATGAGGAAAACACTAGGACTTTCTGATTCTCAGAAAGAACTAGATGTTATGGACATAGCCTTCATAGGTCACAAGAAGCCTGCTCTTGTGTTTCCAGTTCACAAGTCCATCCAAGACACTATCAAAAGCGAATGGGGTCTGACTGATAGAAGGTCTGCTATGTCTAGGCGTTTTGGGAAGATGTTTCCCTTTTCTGAAGAAGACACTGCTGCTTGGACTGTTCCCCCCCAAGATTGATGCGGCTATCGCTCATATTTCAAGAAGGACCACCATTCTCTTGGAAGATGGGGCTACATTAAGGGACACCATGGATAAAAGAGCGGACAGTGCTTTAAAGAAGCAGTTTTCAACCATTGGTAATAATTTGAAATCAGCTACTGCTTTAGCTTTGTGTATTCCGTACTCTTCAGATTTGGTTAACGGAATTAGAAGAGAAAATAGATTCATCTGTGTCCCGCTCCAGACTCTTAAAGGAAGTTGCTTCTATCAAGGACGCAGTTAACTATTCGTGTGATGCATCCCTCGATGTCATCAAATTACTTGCCAGATCTTCAGCCTTGTCAGTCGTGGCGCGAAGGGCCCTGTGGATCAGAGCATGGGAGGCAGATGCTTCTTCAAAAAACCGTCTGGTATCCTTGCCTTTTACAGGTGAGATGTTGTTTGGAGATCGCCTTCAAGATATCATTAAGAGATCTTCAGGAGGAAAGAGTTCCTTCCTTCCCCAAGATAGGAGAACCAGATCTTCCCCTTCTAGATCTTCTAGCTTTCGTAAGCAGTCCTTTCGGGAAGCAAGCAAATACAGGCCAGGCCGGAACTATGACCAGAAGAAAAGAGGCCCTGTTCAAAACCCCAGGGGGGGAGCAAAAAGGGAATTCCCTAGAAAGGGTCAATTCCCAAAGTCCTCGCAATGAAGAGTCCAGGGCCCCATCTCTATTCCCAGTTGGGGGCAGACTGGGACAGTTCCTAGATTCCTGGCAAGCAATTCAGCCAGACAAATGGGTTCTGAAGATAATAGAGATGGGATACCCCTTAGAATTTCGCACTGTCCCACGAGTATCAAGATTCATGACATCACATGTAACGAACAGGAATCTAAGGTCCAAAGTTTCCCAGATGATCAAGGATCTTCTGACTGCCCGAGTTATAGAGGAGGTCCCTCCGGATCAGAAAGCTTCTGGAATTTATTCAATTCTTTTTCCAGTGAAGAAATCTTCGGGTGGTTTAAGGATGATCCTAGATCTCAAATGGATCAATTCCTTTATCAAGACAAAGCGGTTCAAGATGGAAACTCCAGCATCTGTGATCTGGTCAATTCCTCCTCAGGCTTTTCTCACAAAGATAGATTTGAAGGATGCTTACCATCATATCCCGGTTCTATCATCCCACAGAAAGTTCTTGAGGTTTGCTATTTTTGGAAAACACTACCAATACAAGACCCTTCCATTCGGGCTTGCATCGGCTCCCAGAGTCTTTACGAAGGTTCTAGCACCAGTCATGGCAACCCTAAGAAGACAAGGTATGAAAATAATACCTTATCTCGACGACATTCTTCTAATAGAAGAAAACAGAGAGAGAGCCCTTCAAAGTACAGAACGCTGTCTGCAGTTTCTGTCACATCTAGGCTGGGTCATCAACCATCAAAAAAGCCAGCTGATTCCATCCCAAGACCTGGTGTTCCTAGGCATTCAATTCGACACTCAGCGAAGTTTGGCTTGTCTATCCGAAGAAAGACAGATCAGAATCAGATCCAGAGTGCTATCCTTTCTTCAGAAGAAACATCATACAGCAATGGACTTCTCCAAACTTTTAGGCAACCTGTCATCGGCAGTTCACATTGTCCCTTGGGCAAAATTTCACATCCGGAGGATTCAGAACAACTTTCTGCAAAAGTGGAGGAAAAATCCAGGAGATTTTTCGCAGATGATCCACTTGCAACAGGCCACGAAGATAGAATTAACTTGGTGGCTCAGGTACCAGAACCTAAGAAAAGGGAAAACTATGTTGGATCCAGTATGGCACATAGTCACTTCAGATGCCAGCAGCACAGGATGGGGAGGCATCTACAATCAAAGAACAGTTCAGGGCCTCTGGACACAGAAGGAACGCAAGTTTCACATCAACATTCTAGAGCTGGAAGCTGTATGGAGGACTCTCAAACACTTCAGTCTGGACTTAAAGGGACAAGCAGTTTGGGTCAGATCAGACAATTCAACCGCAGTAAGTTACATAATGCATCAAGGGGGAACAAGAAGCCGCATCCTGAATACTCTAGCCTCACAAATTCTAAATTGGGCTCAGCTCAATTTGACGCACCTGTACGCATCTCATCTATCAGGGGCTCAAAACATCCAAGCAGACTTCCTCAGTCGTCATGCTCTGGATCCAGGAGAATGGTCTCTGAAGGAGAATGTCTTTCAGAACATACTATCCATCATGGGTTATCCAGTCGTGGATCTGATGGCTTCAAACAACAATGCCAAATGTCATCTGTTTTACTCCAGGTGGAGGAACCACGAAGCTCTGGGTCAGGATGCTCTCAAGTTCCCCTGGACATTCCAGTTGGCCTACATATTTCCTCCAATTCCTCTCCTTTCAGAAGTGGTAAGGAAGATCAGGAGAGACAGGGCTCAAGTCATCCTAATTGCACCAGATTGGCCCAGGAAAATCTGGTATGCGGATCTTGTAAGGATGTCCATTCTGCCTCCCTACCCTCTTCCTCCAGTTCCAGACTTACTGTCTCAAGGTCCCATTCTCCACCCCAATCCATCATTCTTGAAGCTGACGGCCTGGAGGCTGAGCGGAGATCGCTCAGTCTAAAGAACATCTCACCGCAGGTCGCTAATACTATCATTTCAGGAAGACGTTCCTCATCCTCGAGGATTTATTATAGGATTTGGTCCATTTTTCACAGATGGTGCCTGGGAAAGCAGTTCTCGAGGAAGGATATTTCTCCCAGTATAATTCTGGATTTTCTTCAAGAAGGTTTTCAGAAAGGATTGAAGCCGGCTTCGCTAAAAGTTCAACTGTCTGCCCTGTCGGCAGTATTAGCCACTCCTTTTGCGGATGAATATATTGTCAAGAGATTCATGACTGCTATTTCCAAAATCAAGCCTACCATTAGAGAAATCATTCCAGCCTGGGATCTGAATCTGGTCCTTACTCAACTTGCATCCCATGAGTCATTTGAGCCTCTTCAGTCAATATCTTTAAAGAACTTGACCCTTAAGACTGCATTCCTGACCGCTATCACCTCAGCCAGAAGAGTCAGTGAGTTACAGGCCCTGTCCTGTTCCCCCCCTTACACAGTTTTTCATCTGGACAAAGTGGTACTTAGAACAAGACCATCTTTCAGATGCAAAGTATCATCTGAATTTCATCTCGGTCAAGAAATTTTTACCTTCATTTTGTCCGGAACCTAAACATTCCATGGAAAAGACTTTCCACAACCTGGATTTAGTCAGGTGTTTATCAATTTATCTCGAAAGGACTAAACCCTTTCGTAAAACAGAAGCCTTGTTTGTCCACTTTTTTGGAAGATTTAAGGGCTCTGCTGCCGCTAAGCCTTCTATTTCTAGATGGATCAGAGACTGCATCAAATTGACATATGTTTCTGCTGGTCAGGATCCTCCGTTAGGGATAAAAGCCCATTCCACTAGGGCAGTCTCCACTTCCTGGGCCCAAAAAGCGGTTGCCTCACCAGAAGAAATATGCAAGGCAGCAACATGGTCTTCTCTGTCAACCTTCATTAGGCATTACAGGCTTGACGTCCAGGCTTCAGCTGATGCCAAGTTCGGCAGAAAAGTTTTACAGGCTGTTGTGCATGTCTAAGGTTTTGTATCCCTCCCTTGTTCTACTGCTTTGGGAAATCCCCATTGATTTCCTGCCGTGGTAAGGACACAGAGGAAAAGGTGAAATTTACTCACTGATATTTGGTTTTCCTCTGTGTCCGTCCACGGCACACCCTCCCATGTGTTTGACTATTTTTATCCACTCTTATGTGTATATTCATGTGCATATTTGTTTATTCTGTATTATGTATATTTGTATGTGGGTTTATGCATGCGCATACGTATAGATTTGGAGGTCCTGGGAGGGAGCGCTTGATCTATTTTTATAATAACTTATCTCTCTTTTACAGCTTGGACAAATGTTTAACTGAACCCTTTCTCCCAGGAGCCTCTCTTATGAGTTTGTTGATTGGTCCTACCAGCTGGAAGGCGGAGCTAACCCCATTGATTTCCTGCCGTGGACGGACACAGAGGAAAACCAAATATCGGTGAGTAAATTTCATCTTTTCCAATTTGCAGTCCTTCCATTCGGTCTGTCATCAGCCCCCAGAGTTTTTGCCAAGATCCTGGCTCCAGCCCTAGCGTGCCTAAGAAAAAGGGGGATCAACATTTTGGTGTATCTAGACGATCTCTTGATTATGGCGCCATCCTGGGAGACAGCCATTCTTCACACCAGGGAAGTTCAGAGATTTCTTCAGATGATAGGGTGGATCATCAATTGGGAAAAAAGCCATTTGACCCCAACTCAAAATCTAAGTTTCTAGGCCTCCTTATAAGCACACAGACGTCCTTGGTTCAGCTCTCAAAGGACAGAATATCCAAGATTCTGCTCACAACCAAGAGGCTCCAGAAGAAACCTCACCATCAGGCAAGGGAGGTCCAGGAACTGCTGGGTCTCATGTCATCCACTGTACAAATTCTTCCTTGGGCAAAATTGCATTACCGCATCCTACAACAGAATTTCTTGACTTTCTGGAAACCAGACTCTGGGAATCCGTTTCAGAAAATCCCTTTATGGCCAGCCACCAAGATAGAGTTCAATTGGTGGCTGAAGAAGGACAATCTCTCCCAGGGAAGGTCCCTCCTAGAGCCAGACTGGCAAGTCATTTACACAGATGCCAGCCTCAACGGATGGGGAGCAGTTTGGGGCCCAAGAACAGCACAGGGGATATGGTCCCTAGAAGAACAATCTCTGCATATAAATATTCTAGAAACCAGGGCAGTCAGACGGGCGCTCTTACAGTTTCAAGCACACCTTCGGAGGAAAAGTGTTCTTATCAGAACGGACAACGTGCCCACAGCTATGTATATAAGGAATTTGGGGGGCACAAGAAGCAAGTCCTTAAACAAAGAAGTAAGACCTCTTCTTCTGTGGGCAGAACGTCATCTTCTTCATCTCACGGCCTCACACATCTCAGGAGTTCAAAATACAGAAGCAGATTTTCTGAGCAGGCACAATCTGGACCAAGGGGAGTGGGCCCTAAATCAAGAAATGTTCAACCTCCTTACATCCAGATGGGGATGTCCAGAGGTAGATCTAATGGCGAATCACAGAAACACCAAAACAAAGTATTTCTTCTCCAGGTGGACAGATCCTCAGTCCCAGGGTCAGGATGCATTAACAATTCCCTGGAAATTCAGTCTAGTGTACATCTTTCCTCCCACTCCTCTCCTCATGCGGGTCCTAAAGAAGATTCGGGCAGACAGGGTGGAGGCAATCTTGATTGCTCCCAATTGGCCCAGAAGGATATGGTATTCCCTCCTGGTACAGATGTCCACGGAACCCCCGTGGGAATTACCAATGAGGAAGGATCTTCTGCACCAGGGTCCAATTCTCCACCACAACCTCAGGATGCTCCGGCTGACGGCCTGGAGGCTGAGCGGGACTCTTTAAGAAGACAAGGTCTTTCAGATCCGGTAATTTCTACTATCCTGAAGGGACGTAAATTATCTACATCTAAGGTATACTGCCGGGTCTGGGCAACCTTTGTTACTTGGTGCAAGAGGAAGATGATTTCAGCAAAGGAGGCTACTGTGGCAATTATCTTAGACTTCCTACAGGATGGCTTCCAAAAGGGTCTCAGACCCGCATCATTAAAGGTCCAGATCTCAGCCCTCTCGGCTATCCTCTCAGTCCCTTTGGCAGATCACGAGCTAGTGAAAAGATTCACCAGGGCAATTGTAAAGGTCAAGCCTACTATAAGGGAGATAATAGCCCCTTGGGATCTGAACCTTGTTCTGTCTGTCTTGTCTCATCCGCACCCTTTTGAGCCTATTGACAGTATTCCTCTCCTGCTTCTCACTCTGAAGACGGTCTTTCTTACAGCCATCACCTCGGCCAGGAGAGTAAACTAACTCCAAGCCTTATCCAGTAGTTCTCCTTTTCTGACAATACATACATACGGATAAGGTTGTTCTAAGGTTTAGGCCTTCATTCAGGCCTAAGGTAGTTACGGATTTTCATATCAACCAAGAAATCGTGCTTCCTTCCTTCTGTAGTAACCCTTCCAATTCCAAAGAGAAGATTCTGCACAACTTGGATGTGGTCAGATGCATCTCTTCGTACCTTCAGAGAACCAAAGATTTCAGATCTTCAGATTCCCTGTTCATTTACTTCCAGGGCAGGTTAAAAGGGAAAGCGGCTTCGATAGGTTCCATATCAAGATGGATAAAATCTTGCATCCAGAAATGTTATACAGAATCTGGTCAGGCAGTCCCTGTTGGCATTAAGGCACATTCGACTAGAGCAGTCTCCACTTCCTGGGCAAAGCAAGCTTAGGCTTCTCCTCTAGACATCTGCAAAGCAGCCACGTGGTCATCGATATCCACGTTCATGAAGCACTACCACATAGACGTCCAATCTTCAGCAGACGCTAAGTTTGGCAGAAAAGTCTTGGAGGCAGTAGTGCAACACTAATGTAAGTTAAATTCTTTGTTCCCTCCCTATGATCCTATGGGTAACTGCTTTTAAGTCCCATCTACTTAAATGCCTGGATAATACACAGAAGAAATGGATAAATTTCCTTACCGTTATTTTGATTTCTTCTGTGTATTATCCAGGCATTCCCTCCCTATTAATCTATATGTCCATTAGTATTTTTCAGCTTGGCCAAAAGGAAACTGAGGGAGTGCAGAGGGATCGCTCCTTTTAAACTTACTGTTGGTCCTACCAGCAGGAGGGTGGAGGCGTTCCCATCTACTTAAATGCCTGGATAATACACAGAAGAAATCAAAATAACGGTAAGGAAATTTATCCATTTCTGATGCAGTAATCAAAACTATTGTAGCAGGAAGAAAATCATCCACTTCTAGAGTGTATGATAGTCTGGAAAACTTTTACTAAATGGTGTAACCAAAATCACATCACAGAGGAAATCATCTCTACGGCAGTTATTCTTGATTTCCTCCAAAGGGGTTTTGACTTGGGATTAAAACCTGCATCCATTAAAGTAAACATTTCAGCTCTGTCGGCCATACTTGTACAGTAACTTGAAGTAATAAAAATGTTTTGTCAGAGCCATAGAAAAAGCTTGTCCTACGATTAGAGATGTTCCTGCTTGGGATCTTAACCTGGTGCTCAATCAACTGGCAGATTATACCCTGTTTGAACCACTAGACACAATTTAAAAATAATCATCTAATCTGTAAAACTGTATTCATGACTGCCTTCACATCGGCAAAACAAGTAAATGAGTTACAGGCCCTCTTATCCATCAGGATAAGACAGTAGTATTAAGAATGCAACCCAATTTTAGAGAGTCTTATCTGAATTTCACTTAAGCCAGAAGATTAATCTCCTATTGTTTTGCCAGTTCTCCTGGTAATAAAGAGAAAAGACTACACTTGTTAGATTTAGTCAGATTTGTGTCCACCTACCTGCATAGAACCCAAGAATTCAGGAAGTCAGATGCTTTGTTCATTTTCAAGGAAAATACAAAGTAACAGCGGCCTCCAACGCATCAGTTGCTAGATGGGTCACGCAGTGTATAAGAACATTATAGGAGGCTCTTATTTGGCTTCTAAGTATAAAGACTAAGGCACACTCTACGAGCAATGTCTACATCATGGGCATATAAGGCCAATGCATAGTGTGAAGAGAGATGCAAGGCAGCTATGGGATCATCAACATCAACCTTCATTAAACACTACAAACTGGATGTTACTGCATCAGCAGATGCAAAATTTTGAAAGAAGGTCCTAGAGGCAGTCATTCCACCATAACCGGGTACAAAGTATTTATTTCAATTTTCCACTTTGGGTGTTATGCTATTCATTTTACACTGTTTTCTATCACCCTAGTTATCAGTGTAGCATGCGGTTTTACCCACCCAGTTAATGCTTGGGTATTTCCCATATTTACTGGTGCCTTGGAGTACACAGAAAGGATGACCTTTTCATACCAATTATTTCCTTTTCTTCTGTGCATCTCCACAGCACACCCACCCAAGCTGTAACGTATAAAAAGATACAACTGAAGAGGAGGGGAGGAATGACCATATTTACTGGTCCCTTGGAGATGCACAGAAAAAAAGGAAGTATCAGTAAGAAAAAAAAAAAAGTGTGATGTATATGTGTGTATATGTATGTATGCATATTTATATTATATATATATATATATATATATATATATATATATATATATATATATATATATATATATATATATATATTTTTATATATATATTTTATATATATATATTAATATATATATATATATATATATATATATTATAATATAAATATATATTTATATATATATATTATAATATATATATATATATATATATATATTATAATATATATATATATATATATATATATATATATATATATATATATATAATAATTTTTAAAAAAATATTTAAGTGTTTGGTATAAACATACCAGTGTCGCATATGTTTGAAGCTCCTCACCTTCTTACTCCTAGTACACCACTCCTTTCCTCCCACAGCACCACACTGCTTTCCTCTCACAGCTTCCCACCTGGCTGTCATACCTCAATGGCAGTCCAACAGAGCTCTTTCTGTGTTGTTCGCTTCCCCTAGAAATGTTTCTGTGCCTTCCACCTGATTCTTTTTTCCTAGCTTCTTCCCTAGCTTCCCCCCAACATGACTCCTGAGCTGAATGCCCTGGAAGATGCAGGTTAATCCTGCTTACTTTGCCAGAGGGTGCTTCAGTCTCCGATTAAGCCAAGCAAGTCTCTGCGACACTGCAAAGCGATCCCTCCCTGTCGTGCCCTGAGGGTAGATGGCTGCTGGGACCCAAGTGCATAAAGGAACAAACCTGAGTAAGTGTAGATAGGTAGGTATCTAGTTGCAGAGATGTGTCTGAGGGAGAGAGAACTTACGTATCACGTAGAGGGGTTCATGAAGGCCAAAGGTCTGGAGTGGAGAAGTCGACGTCACTATGCAATGATCAGGATAGGCGAGGTCAAGGTCCCTTTAACGCCAGTGTTCAGAGTTGGAGAGATCAGCGTAGTAGGGGTCACAGAAGCCATGGTTCAGGAGCTTGAGAAGGGTCAAATACAAGCCCATATCAAAATGCAATAGCAAACAGCAAGGCTAAAGGTCTTACATACACAAGCCCTGAGCAGAAGTTCAGGGAATGCGGAGCACCACAAGCAACAGGTCAGGGAGGAGAATGGGCGCACCCAACGGAGCCTTCGGACCTGGCCCAAGTGAGCTACGAGCCTGACACTTCTTGTGTCTTCTAATAAATATATAAAAAATAAATAAAAAAAAAATTATATTATATTATGGCAGCCAGGGGGGTCTGCTGCACTGCACTGCACTTTCTGTCAAGGTAAGCAGGATTAACATGTATCTTCCAGGGCATTCGGCTCAGGTGTCATGTTTGGGGGGGGGGGGGAAGGTATATGATGGGACACAGTATGTAGAAGAGGCTAAAGAAAAGAATTGGGGGGGGGGGGCACAGAAACATCAACAGGGGAAGTAGAGAACCTGGGGACACAGAGCTCTGTTGGACTGCTGTTGAGGTTTTGCAGCCAAGAGGTTAAATCCTGACCTGCCACTGCATTGTACCCTCTGGCAAGGTAAGCGATGGACTGCTTTTGTTTGCGGACATATGTTAAGCGAGAATTTGATGTCACGAAAGTTAAGGAGGAACTATCATGATAATAACATTGCCCCCCAATACATTAATAACATAACGACATGCAAAGCCATACTGTTATTAAGCTGAATAAATCCTTGTTATCGCAGAAAAAAAAAAACTTCTTCAGTAGGAACCGGCTGAGAACAGAGCAAACATCTTGAAGGAAATGTACCACTGAGTCTGCATGGTCTGTCCTGTTCACTGCCAGCATTGGTGAGTGATATTCGTTTGTTACCTTAATGTAACGGCTGACGGCACAAGTGCACAGAGCTTCTCTCAATATCTTTGTGGTGGATGCATGCCTAAGAAGTTGTTCTGCAATAATGCGGACTTCAGGTTAATGACAGTTTGGCTTTGCATATCGCTAGGTTAGTAATGTATTAGGGGGCAATGTTATTATCATGATAGTTCTGCTTTAAGCATGCGACTCAGAATCTCACTATTTCCAACTATGCACCATGTTCAATGTGCCATTTTGTTACCCGGCTAAAACTGCAACATTATTAAAGTTAATCGTCTGTTGGCACATAGAGTTAAATTAAAGGACCAGGGGCAACGCCATGGCCCTTGTGCTAGCTGACAATATAACAGGGGTATCTGGTGATCGGCTGGCCCCTTACTTGAGTGACATGAAAAAGACACTGATCTTTTAGATGCAGTGACATTTCATTTTGTACAGACTGGTTGAAGAAGCACGTAAGCGCCGTAGGAATGGTATGGTTCTATAGAACCGAACGGCTCAACGTTTGTCTATTTGCTGACCTTGCCGAGCAGTTGCTTTAACAGTTTGAGTTTGAGAGTGGTACGCAACACATTGCTGTGCAATGCTTTGCATACTCCCATGGCACTGAAAGGGTTAAGTGACAGGTGTTGTGCTCTCCTTGGAGAAGCGGCCTGTGGAGATGTTGTGGTTGACCTGACAGCTGTTACCTCCCTCCGTGTCCTGTCCTTTGTATTGTATGGCACCTCCCTGGAATGACAGAGCGTCCTGCGGGAATTTGCGGAGATCCACGCAGGTGTACAGGTTGCATGCCTGAGTGTAGCGGGGGGGGGGGGGGAGGACATGTTTGTGAATGCTTTACTATGTGACGTGTATGTGAGTCCTGCACGTGTGTGTTCCAATGGTATTTATTTTTTTGGGGTGAGTGTGGCATGTATGTATTTTTATTTACCATGTTTGTGTAGCAAAGGGAAGTCTAATAAGGAGGGCCAACGCATGTAACATTGGCTTTCTTTTATATATATATATATATATATATATATATATATATATATATATATATATATATATATATATATATATAATTTCAACAATTTTTCAATTTATATTTACCATAAGCAAAAACATGTTTGATTACATGCAGTAGCAGGTACTCATGCAAACAAGAATCCCTTTTTTTTTTTTTTTTTTTTTTTTTTTTTTTTTTTCTGTTGAATTACACAGTATATATATTTCCTCTGTGTCCGATCCACGGCATACAGTGGGCAATTGGCTCCACCTCCCAGCTGGTAGGACCAATCGAAAATTTTATAAAGTCTGTGAACATCCTCCCTCCTTCAGTTTTTTTTGGTCCTACCCAAGCTGGGGGACGGAGGCATTGCCTCCTCTCTCTCTCTTTCCCCATACAGGATTTGTTATTTTTCCATGTGTGGCTTGCATAGACATGGGCCGCATACCTTCTTCCTCTGCCCCGCAACATGCTCCGGCAAGGAGATGCGATCCGGAGACCTTCCAGGGACCTAGAGCGGCGGCGCGCTGGCTCTACTCCCTCCTTAAAGCTACCCCTGCTGCATGTTTTACCGGAACGACGAAGGCTTGCAAGAACCGGAAGTGACGCATGCGTTCCAGGAGTGGAACACAGGAAGTTACCTGGCATCGTCGTCCTCGTGTTAAACGGAGGGTATATCATTCCAGCAGGCAGGATGGTCTCCAAAAGGATCGTGAGTAGTATCTTGTATATATTTACTACATTTATGCTTAATGTCTCTGCATTGCAACGCCTGTTATGCTTGTCATTTGATGTACTACATATCCACATAAGAATAGCTTTGCTGTATGTGTACTTGAATTTTGCATTGCTAATTTTTTCTCATAATGTCTGATATTAAAGAGAACAAAGCTGATTAGAAGGCTCTACAGCCGCCTTCTTAGGGGAAAAAAAAAAAGCTGCTATTAAGACAAAATCTTGTACAGGCTGTGACCAGAGACTACCTATCTCTGATCCATCTAAGTTATGCCCTGACTGTCTAAAACGTGCCTCTGGCAGTGAAGTTCCAACACAGTTTTAGGAATTTTTAAATTGGGTGAAGGTCTCCGTGCAGGAGACCTTCTCTACTATGCAGGAGTCCGCTAGAAAGAGACCCAGAGTTTCAGACCCTGAGGTGGGTCCATCTCGTCTACAGGAGTATGAAGAGGACAGTATTGTAGAACTGGACTCTGCTGGCTCCTCTGCCGAAGAAGGTGAGATTGTAGAAGACACTGGAAGTTTTTCTATTGATAAAGCAGACCCTCTGGTCAAATCTTTGAGAAAATCATTAGGCCTTACTGAGAACCAGAAGGACCTTAATGTTATCGATACTGCCTTTATTGGATATAAAAAGACATGTGCAGTCATCCCGGTACATAGCTCCATACAAGAGACTATACAAAGGGAATGGAAACAAGGAGACAAAAGATGTTCTACTTCAAAATGCTTCCAACGAATGTACACCTTTTCAGAAGAAGACACTGCAAGCTGGATTACGCCGCCTAAAGTTGACGTAGCTATAGCACAGATGGCAAGAACCTTACTACTGGAAGACGGCACTACCCTAAGGGACACCATGGATAACAGAGCAGACACAGCACTCCGTTAATAATTTGCTTCCATTGGCCAGAATTTAAAAACAGCAACAGCTATGGCATCCGTGTTTCTCACCCTGCGCATTTGGATATCTGAAATTGAGGAAAAATTAGTCATCCTTCTCCAGATCTAGAATCCTTAAAGAATGTTACTATAAAAGATGCAGTGAATTACTCCTGTGACGCGTCTCTGGATAACATAAGACTTCTTGCAAAATCCTCAGCCCTATCGGTAACTGCTCGACGGGCACTTTGGATGCGATCCTGGGATGCGGATCCAGCCTCTAAGAAAAGGCTGATCTCTTTACACTTTGAGGGATCAAAATTGTTTGGAGACCAGCTTGAAGACATCATTAAAAAATCTTCAGCAGGGAAAAGTCCCTTCCTGCCTCAAGACAGGCGAGTTATGGGATTCCCCATCTAGAACCAGTACAGCAAGACGCCAGTCCTTTGATGCCAAGAGATACCGTCCCGGTAAGGGGTTTGAACAGCGAAAGCGAGGGGGTGCTCAGCCTTCCAGAGGAGGTATCCATAAGGACTTCCAGAGGAAGACTCAATTCCACCAGTTGAAGCCAGAGGCCTCCTTCCTTCACCTCCAGTAGGGGGCAGGCTGGAACTGTTCCATCAGTCTTGGATATCCATCCAACCTGACAATTGGATGATGGAAATAGTGAAGGAAGGATATGCCCTAGAATTTCAGACTGCCCCTCCAACTGTAAGATTCAGAATATCACAGATCAGGAACAGAACCAAAGTACATCAGATGAGACCAGTTCTTCAGTCCCTCATTCAGAACAGAGTGATAGAAGAAGTCCCGAGGAGTCAGAAGTTCTGGGGCTTCTATTCAGTTCTTTTCTCTGTTTTAAAGCCTTCTGGGGAGCTTCGTCATATCCTGGACCTAAAAGATCTCAACAGGTTCCTGCGCATACGACATTTCAAGATGGAATCCGTGCTGTCAGACCTAAAAGACGCGTTCTATCATATACTGATCAGACCAACACATCGTCAGTATCTCAGGTTTCATATCCTAAAGAAACATCAGTTCCGCACACTCCCATTTGGACTAGCCACGGCTCCCAGAGTCTTTACCAAGCTCCTGGCAGGTGTCATTGCATACTTAAGAAGTTCGCATCACATCAAGGTGGTGCCATACCTAGACGACATCTTGCTCATAGGACCCTGGTATCAGATTGCTACAGAACACACAGCCATCTGCAGATAGCGAATACTAGACCTAGGCTGGTTAATCAACGAAGAAAAGAGCATGCTTCAACCTTCCCAACAGCTCCAGTTCCTGGGCGTCCTATTAGACACACATCACAACAGAGCAACCCTGTCCCTGGATCGGCAGAAGTGCATCTCTGAGCAGGTGACTTTATTCTTAACAAGACAGTCTCAGACTGCAAAATCCTCTTCCGGACCCCTGAGCCATCTTTCCTCGGCACAAGAGATCATTCCATGGGCCAAAACACATGCCCGGCACACTCAGTACAATTTTCTACAGTTCTACAAGAAGATCACTTCAAACCTATACATGCGAGTTCCAGTACTGATATCCACCAGAAAGGACTTATCTTGGTGGATTCAGAAGAAAAATCTGTCACAAGGTCGGCAGATAACAGAACCATCTCAACTAATACTCACCATGGATGCCAACTGCCAGGGATGGGGAGGGGTCTGGAACCAGAGATCTGTTCAGGGCACATGGTCAGAACG
>CM074725.1:114710051-114770051 GCA_037306005.1 Rhinophrynus dorsalis
CCACTGTTGGTCGTTAATTATTCAAAAGTTATATTAGTTCAGTCAGTGAAGTAACTGTCTGGATGCAAGGAAATGCCCTGCAATATACATTTCTCTTTTGTCCAATATGAATTACAGGCACCATGGGAGGAGGTCTTCCTTGGAAGGCAGAACATTTTCAAAAGACAAGATCTTGAAGGTGGAGCCTTCCCCCTCCCACCACTTCATCTGGCCCTTCCAGTTTTGTTATGTTCCTGATACAGTGAACAGGCGTGTAAAATTTATGCTTTAATTTTTAGATTATTTATTATTGTATACTTGGATATAGGGCTGTTAGTTACCCCAATCAGGTGGCTTGCCATTCTTGGCTTGTGTAGATGCTGTTTTGGACTCGTGTAGCCCTGAGGATAAAATCTTGCAGCCCAAGTTTTCACTCCCAGCAGGGGTCTCTCTGATGCTCTGTTTTCTTTATAATAGTAACCTGAAAACAGAAGTTGAAGATTGGTGAGTAACCCTTTGAATGCCATGGCACACTTGTCCCCTTGGTCCCCTTTGTATAGGGTTTTTTTCTTTCACTCATGTTGGGTCATTTATTCTAGTCTTTACCCTGTGTTGTGGAACATGCATGAATGGCTGCTTTGGCACTGTTTAACCCCCTTCTTGCTGGTTTCTCTGGGTTTGGGGCTTTTTCCTGGGGTTTTCACCTCCGTTATGTATACTGCCTTTGCTCCATTGAGTTTTCTGGGACATATCTCTGCAACTGTTTGTCTCAGTGTTCAGAGTGGGCTCGTTCTTGTCTCCTCATGCCCTGATATCCGGTTCACATCCGCAGTGTTTTGAACACTTTGGGCCCTGAGAGTGCAGTTGTAGGCATTACTAGGTAACTGCAATAGAGAAGAAATTTTTCCAGAATGCCCTTTTCGTGGGCTTGCTTCCGATTTGGCTCTTGGTTTTACAGACTCCATTTTACTTCTTGCTTATCCTGTATTGACATTGCCTCTCATTGCTCTCCTTCTTAGAGTAACACTTAGCCTGCCAGATAAGTACCTTTCTGGTCTTTTCTAGGGTGAATAATTCTGGGATGCTTATTCATGTTTTGTACCATATTAGACACTACTTCTGTTATGATGTCTGTGTGTCTGACCCTCCCTTACTGTTCCTCATGCCAAGCTGGACTCTGTAGAGAGTATTCAAGATCTCTATGCACCATGTGCTCTGTGGCTCCTACAAGCCCACCAGTGCCCTCCAGCTTTGAACATGCCAGCCAGTCTGGGTGAAAGACTTGAAGTCCCTTATGGCACAGTTTCCTTTCTATGGACAATGGATTATTCATTCTTGGAATCCCCAAACCATCTTCAGGTTTGTGGCCCGTAAGTCTGAGTTTGGCTGTACTCATGAACCTTTAAAGAGGACTTTTTTTTTTTTTTTTTTTTTTTTTTTTTTTTTTTTTTTTTTTTTTTTGGTCCTGAGCTAAAGCAGATCATTAGTGATTCTACTGGGGGGCAAGAGCACAGTGTTACCTCGGGTCTCAACGCCCTACCATGGTGATGAAACATGCGTCTTCCTTTTTTTTTTTTTTCCTCTTAATGGGATAGTAATACTTAAAAGTTACTATCCTACATCTTGTAGTCCTAAAACTGAGTAAAATGACACCAGCGGCATCTCTCAAACCTTTATGGTTTGAGAGATATCCACTTTCAAACTTCCACTTTCAAGGGAATCCGGCCCTGGGAAGGGCAGTGGCTCTGCAGCAGTGCAGAGATCGCGTTAATAAAAAAGAAATCCTTAACGTAAAAGGCCTTCTACACGTGCTTGCAAACCAAGCACACGTAGAAGACCATTTTAGTAAAGAATTTCTTTTTTATTAATGTGATCTCTGCACTGCTGCAGAGCCACCGGCTGATCCCAGGAGAGGATTCCCCTGCTCTCAGCTAGAACGTTGATGTCAGGGGAAAGCCAAAAAGAGGACCTTTTGAAAGTGGATATCTCTCAAACCATAAAGGTTTGAGAGATGCCGCTGGTATCGTTTTACTCCATTTTTTAAGGGCTACAAGATGCAGGATGGTAATTTTTTTAAGTATTACTATCCCTTTAAGCGCCGCAGGCCTTTACCCATCGCCCCCAGCCTAAGCAGCAGTGTTGGTCTAAGCAAACCTGCCTCCGCATGACTTGGAGTTATGGTCCACAGGCCCCAGTTGGTGGATGTCTTCGCCACTTTCAAAGTGCATGGGCAGATGGATCATTTGGGTTTTGCGGGTAGTTTTGGAAGGGTACAGAATAAGGTTTAAAGGGATAGTAATGTTTCATAATAAAAGCAGCTCTAATTAATCATAGTATTTGGACTTCAGTAAAAGGGGCGGGAGGGGGATACTTTGTCATTGAATTACTCTGGAACTACAACTCTGACAGAATTGAAATAACACTCTCCAAAGTATCCCCCTCCCGCCCCTTTTACTGATGTCACACTGTTCAGCCACAGCAGAAGGGAGGTGCCCAGGTAGACTGCAGAGAGGGACAGTCTTCAATTAAGATAAGGGAAAAACCTGAAAAGCTTGTCAAAGGGGACAGGGATTTCATTGTTTTCATAGGAATAAGAGTGTCCCCTTCTGTTATCTGTCTGGTCTATAGACTGCATTCCACATCTGAGAAGCGATTGCTTACACTAGGTAAAAGGGGCGGGAGGGGGAAACTTTGCTTGTGTATATCTCATAAACCATAAAGGCTTGAGAGATAAGACTTATATCATTCTCCTGTTTTTTTTTTTTAATGCCTACAAAATAAAATAGTTAAAACAAAGTATTATTATCCCTTTAAGTCCCTTCCTCCATTCAGATTTTTCCAGTCCAGGACTCCCCAGCAACAGGAAAAAGCTGCATCTATTTGAGGAAGCAGTTCAGAGTCTCCTGGAAAAGGGAGTTCTTGTTCCAGTACTACTTCTAGAGAGAGGTTCAGGTTCCTACACAAACCTGTTTGTGGTGTCAGAGGATGGTGGCAGCAGCTGTCCCATTCTGGATCTGAAGGACCTAAGTTCTTATTTTGAGAATGTTGCTTCAAGATGGAGTCCTTGCGCTCTGTAATCCCTGCTGTGTTCCCAGGAGAATCCCTGTCATTTATGGACATTCAGGAAGTATACTTGCACAATTCTATTTAACTGGACTGTCAAAGTTCTCTGTTTTGCCTTTGGCTCAGAGCACTACCAGTTTACCACTCAACCCTCTGCTTCTCGAGTGTTTTCCAAGGTACTGGGGGCCTTTATGCACTTTATTCACACTCAGGGGATTCAGATGACTCCTTACATGGGCGACCTTCTGCTGAAGGGTCCATTGCGGGAGCTTCTGGCTTGGCAGGTCCGGAATGTGCCCAGGTTCTGATCCACAGTGGATCCTGAACATGTCGAAGTCTTCCCCAGTTCGTTCCTAGGAGTTGATATTCTTGGGGCCCTTGTTCTATACCTGTCTGGGGAAGAACTTCTTGACTGAGGACAGGATCATGCAGGCTGTGTCCCAAGCTCTGGAATGGTTCTTGGCTCTGGTCCGGAAGTACAAGAAGGTTGTGGGCTGCATGGTGTCTAACCTAGAAGTGGTGCCTTACTCTATGGCTCACAACAGGGAACTTCAGAGACTCACCATCCGGGTTCCCCTGCCACATCCGGATCTTCTGACTCTGCAGATCTCTGGAACTTGGACAGGATCTGCAGTGGTGGTTGCATAGGAGCATCCTAAAGCAGGTCTTGATGCTGGAGTAGACCATGGTTACTACAGATGCCAGCCTGCGAGTCTGGGGGTGTGGTTCTGGGTTACCTGGGGAACCAGCGCAGATGGACTGTTGAGAAGTCCCTTCAGTCAATCAATGTTGTGGAACTCTGGGCGATCAGGATCGCTCTGGTGTGTTGGACCACCCTTCAGCTGAGGGGGTTATCCAGTAAGAGTCCAAATGGACAACTCAACGACCATGGCATACATAAACAAGCAAGGGGACACTTGAAGCGCTCACTCTTGGTCTGAAGTCAAGTACATCCAGGGTTTGGCAGAAGCTCTCATTATGGCCATCTCAGTCATTTATATTCCAGGGGTAGGCAACATCCTGGCAGACTTCCTAAGTTCCCAATAAGTGAATCTGGGAGAGTGGTAACTCCATCCAAAGTATCTGCCCTGATTGTGCAGAAATGGGATCTCCCTCAGATAGACCTGATGGCCACAAGGAAAAATAGGTTCCGGTGTCTTGCTTCCCTTGGAGAGGGACCTTCTGGTCTCTGCCATGGACACAGTGGTAATTCTGTGGCACTTTCTCCTTCTTGCATCTTTCCTCCAATCCCTCTCATTTCCAGGGTACTTAAGATTCAGATGCCCTTCTAGTTGCCCCATATTGGACCAAGAGGGCATAGTTTGTGGAACTGGTGTGTGTGTCTGTCAATCTAGTATTTGTTTCCACTGCCACCCAGACTGGACATCCTCCATCAGGGGTGCCTATGGAAGGAGGACGTGGAGAAGCTGGCTTTGACGGCATGGCTGTTGAAGCCTCCATCCTGAGGAGAAAGGAATTCTCCTCTGATGTTGTCTTTACTATGATTAAGGATAGAAAGCCTGTCTCCTCTAAGGCCTACCACAGAGTTTGTTCATTTTTTTTCATTCTTAGAAACATAGAAGATTGACGGCAGAAAAAGACCACCTGGTCCATCTAGTCTGCCCTTTAGTATTCCTTTATTGTTATCTTAGGATAGATACATGTTTATCCCAGGCATGTTTAAACTGTGTTACTGTGGATTTATCAACCACCTCTGCTGGAAGTTTGTTCCAAGTTTCTACTACTCTTTCAGTGAAATAATATTTTCTAATGTTTTTCTTGATTTTTCCTCCAACTAGCCTCAGATTGTGCCCCCTTGTTCTTGTATTCAGATTCTTATTAATCACACTTCCCTCGTGAACCTTGTTCAGTCCTTTAACATACTTAAAGGTTTCAATCATGTCCCCCCTTTCTCTTCTTTCCTCCAGACTATACATATTTAGATCTCTGAGTCGTTCTTGATAAGTTCTATGCTTTAGACCTTCCACCATTTTTGTAGCTCTTCTTTGAACCCGCTCAATTTTAGTTATATCCTTTTGCAGATGAGGCCTCCAGAACTGTACACAGTATTCCAGATGTGGTCTCACTAGAGCTCTATACAGAGGGATCACAATCTCCCTCTTCCTGCTTGTTATACCTCTAGCTATGCAGCCAAGCATACGATTTGCTTTCCCCACCGCCTGGTTGCATTGGTTACTCATCTTGAGGCTGTCAGAGATGACCACCCCCAAATCCTTCTCTTCTGAAGTCTTTGCTACCACAGAACTGCCAATACGATAGTCAGATTGAGGGTTTCTTGTCCCCAAGTGCATTATTTTACATTTGGAAACATTGAACTGAAGTTTCCATTGTTTTGACCACTTATCTAATAGTGCCAAATCATTCTCCATATTACAGACACCTCCTGGAACATCAACCCTATTACACACTTTTGTGTCATCAGCAAACAAGCAAACCTTCCCTGCCAAGCCTTCCCTTATGTCACTTACAAACATGTTGAACAGAACAGGGCCCAGAACAGATCCTTGTGGCACTCCACTTGTAACCAGTCTCTGCTCAGAATACACTCCATTAACAACAACCCTCTGGTTTCTGTCCTTCAGCCAACTGCAGATCCACTGAACTATCCAGGGGTTAAGTCCAATTCTTGATAATTTATCTATCAGCTCTTTATGGGGAACTGTATCGAAAGCTTTACTGAAATCCAGGTAGGCGATATCCACAGCACCACCTTCATCCAGCACTTTAGTTACATAGTCAAAGAAATCAATGAGATTAGTCTGACAGGATCGGCCCTCAGTGAAGCCATGCTGGTTTGGGTCCATCAGGTTGTTTTTTGTTAGATGGTCAATTATCTTCTTCTTTAGAAGAGTCTCCATCATTTTTACCACTACAGATGTCAGGCTGACTGGCCTGTAGTTACTAGCTTCTTCTTTACTACCCTTCTTGTGAATGGGTACAACATTGGCCATTCTCCAATCATCAGGAACTTCTCCCGTAAGAAGGGACTGGTTATACAGATTAGTCAGGGGGCCAACTATGACAGATCGGAGTTCTTTAAGAACTCTAGGGTGGATTCCATCCGGACCCATCGCTTTATTTGACTTTAGCCGGACAAGTTCCTCTAGAACATCGGCCTCTGAAAACACTGGGGCTAAAATTATACAACTAGAGGCAATGCTGTGTTCAGCCATTTTCTGATTATGAGGGCCGCCGTCTGAAAAAACTGAGCAGAAGTAGTTATTCAGATGGTCAGCGACCGCCTTTTCCTCTTCTATATACTGATTTTTTCCGTTGTTAATTTTTGTAATCCCGCAGTTTTTCTTCTTCCTGTCACTGATATATCTGAAGAAGGTTTTATTCCCCTTCTTAACAGATTTGGCCATTTCTTCCTCTTTTGAGGCTTTAGCAGCATTTATCATCTTGGTGTGTTGACAGGGATTTGTCTTCACAGAAGTTTGAACTTCTGGTGGTCTTGTCCTTTTTGCAGGATGGTATGAACAAAGAACTCAGTCTGAGTTCCTTCAAGGTTCAAACATCTGCTCACTG
The DNA here is from genome assembly GCA_037306005.1 of Rhinophrynus dorsalis. Lineage (NCBI taxonomy): Eukaryota > Metazoa > Chordata > Amphibia > Anura > Rhinophrynidae > Rhinophrynus > Rhinophrynus dorsalis. Next base: position 114,716,643 of record CM074725.1, read on the forward strand.
TGTTTTTTTTTTTTTTTTTTTTTAACCACTTCACCCCCTCCCATCTGGTAATTCAGGTGGAGCGTGCTTAGCAGAGAGAGAATTCACGGAGCGGGCACACGCTGGATCTTTGGATGTTTAAAGATGGCTGCCGGGCTTCCGTTGCCAGTAAACTTTAAAGGTGAAAAACTAAAAAATTACTGGACGATTTCTAAAATGAATGCTACCAATACACTTTATTGTACATGGAGATTCAGATACAGCATTTTTATATATGGACATTACTAACACTTCAACTGTTTGAGCCCGGTTGGCCCTTATTCTTGTGTGCTGTGCTTACTGTTTTCTGTGTCCATTGACAGTTATTTTTTGGCTGTTCCTAGTTCTGAATAGTCCTAGGGAACTCTGGTATCCATGGGGACCTGCACAAGGTCCTTTCTATTGGTTCCCACAGCTGGGACCTTACTGTTGGTATATTCCATGGTACCTGTATTCCATATTAGAGAAAATAGTATTCTTAAAGGGATAGTAACACTTCAAATTTACTAATCCCTAACTTGTACAGCTTGCAAAAAGAAATTAAATGCCCCAAATTGCATCTCTCAAATTTATGGTTTGAGAGAAAATCAATTTCAAAGTTTTTCCCCTCCCTCCCCTTTCCCTGACATCAGCGTCTAGCTGACTGCTGGAGAATCTGATCCTGGGGTCATCCGGCGGCTCTGCAGCAGAGCCGAGATCACGTGAATGCAGAAAAAATCATTCACTGAAACGGTCTTGTATGTGTGCTTGGTTTCCAAGCACACACACAAGACCGTTTCAGTGAATTATTTTTTTTTCTGCATTCACGCAATCTCGCCTCTGCTGCAGAGCCGTGGGATAGTCGTACAACGGACTATCCCTGTGATCAGCGTTCTAGCTGACTGCAGGGAAAGGGGAGGGAGGGGGGAGACTTTGAAACTGATTTTCTCTCAAACCGTAAAGGTTTGAGAGATGTGATTTGGGGTATTTTAATTTCTTCTTGTAAGTTGTACAAGGTGGGGATTAGTAAACATGATGTATTACTATTCCTTTAAACCTTGTTAAATCCTTTTCTCTTAATCCATATGGAATTCAGGTCTCCCACCCAAAAAAAAGGGAACCTCAATTTGTCTCGCCTGACTGGACGTGGGAGTCCTTCTTGGGTCTTTTCTCACAGAAGCTTACCTCTTATTCTCTCTCTCTGTCCAATGTAGTGAGCTTGTCTCGTATCAAAACTGGAAGGGTGGGGTGTGGGACTAGCTGATGAAGGAGAGGGAAGGCTCCACCTTCAAGACCTTGTCATCTAAAAATGTTCTGCCTTCCAAGGAAGGAAGATAACCTCCCATGGTACCTGTATAAGAGAAAATTATTGAACAAGGTAAGACTATTCATAATAAAGACTTATTTACTTTAAGCTGTATATAAAGCTTATCCAGGACTCAAAGTTAAAAAATGCAGTTTGAAGTCTAGGCTATAATTCTCTTCGTTAAGTATCAAGGAATTGGTACAAGCATTCAGAATGGCCTCTTTTAGTCTCAGCTGTGTCACTAGATTTGATCCTGAAGACTTAAAAATGTATCCTGTTCTTTTTCTATTAAGGTTAATATTGAAGAAGGAAAATGCAGAAGTCGTCATTTGACAAGTTTAATAAATGAGAATTATTTGAAGCTCAGGAATAAGTGAAGCTGAAATTTGAAAAAGAGAATGCATGCTAAATATCAAAACTGAAGTCCCACTTGTAGGATATTGAGGAGTTTTTGTGAAGTGGGGAAGATGAAAAGAAGTCAAATTGAAAATGAAGAATGAAGAAAAGAAATTAAAATGAAGTTAAGATAAGAAGTAATCTGGAATCAGAAAGCAATACGCTAAGTAATTTCTAGTCTGTTTCTGTGTCCCTGTTATAAAACTAAATGCATGCATTATCTGTTTAGAAAATGCATATAGGGAATTCTAGGGAAGATCTAAAATTAGGTATACATTTTATTTTAGATCAACCCCCTCAAAAAAAAAAAAAAAAGTAAAGCTGACTCTTAAATTCATGTTTAATAAATTTAAACAAACTGTTCTTTTGTACTAAACTTTTATATCTTTCTTAAGGATTCAAGGTCTGCCTCAAGGAGTGGAAGTGCACGTCGCTCTGGCAAGTCAGCAAGCCAGTCTCCCAATCATTCTACTGCACGATCTCGGTCTAAGGAGGGGTCCAGGCGTTCAAGATCAAAGTCTAGATCAAGATCTGAATCTAGGTATGTATTATAAAACAAATTATAATACATTTTTCTTCTGTGTACTGTCCAAGGCATTGAAAATGGAATCGTCTCCACTCTCCAGCTGGGTTGGACCAAACGTAAGAGTTTAAAAGGCAGTCTGAATGTAATAGCCCACAATTTCTATAGTCCTACCCAGCTGGCTGGACATGATCACCATTACTCTGCTCCATGGGAAGATGATTGGCTGCCGTGAGTGCTGCCATCTGCCGTCCCCCCCCTTACTTTCTCCTTCGCCGCTGTCCTGCTTGCAGAGTGAAGGCTCAGTCCAGTCCATCTGTCTGGCTGATAGCCGGCTTCATCGGTGCCACATGTGTATCGCATCTTTATATGGACTTCCAGGGAAACTTACTGATATGTTCCAGTGTGCAACGTGGAAGTCTCCCCTTGCACATGCACCTCCATCAGAATGCTATGAATTTCCGGTCACACAGGAAACTCTTCTATAGTGTCCTATTTAAACAGCAGGGTAAGTCCTTTCTTTTTTTTATACTTTTAGTGTGCTTAAATTTTGTAGGGTCCCTGGCTCAGATTCCAGCATGTCTGCTCCGGCTAAGGCCGCTTCTAAAGATAAATCTGCCTCAGACACCCATAAAGAGGGCAAGTCTGTACCAAAGCTGAAAGTGTGCAGGCTGCAATAATAAAATACCAGCCTCTGACACTTCCAAACTATGTTGCGAATGCCTCAAGAAAGCAGCATGTAATGAAATCCATCTCGGCTTCATCCAGGACAAAAAGTCCTGGAACTATCTATGCAGGAAACATTGAAAAGTATTCAACAAGGAGAACCTGCCTCTAAAAGACAACACAGGGATCCAGGAGAAGGTACCTTTTTCCATGCAACTGGGAGATGAGTATGATGTAGAATCACCCCTAGATGACCAGGGTTCTGATCTATGTTCAGAAGGAGAGCTGGTGGAAGAGTCTGGAGTCTTTAAAGGGATAGTAATACTTAAAATGTAAAGGGAAAAAAAAAAAAAAAAAATTGCTGTAGGGTTTATACCCCTGAGTAAAACAAGGGTACTCCCACTGCTGAAAGGTGTTTCTTTCAAAAGTTATTAATTTTCAAAGTTGAATATCACAGTGGCCTGAAATTGTACAGTGGCGCTGTTGCTACACCATCCTATGGAGTTTTATGGTCCCGGGGCCAGAGCTGTCCATAGGATCGTGTAGCAACAGCGCCACTGTACAATTTCAGGCCACTGTGATATTGCACCTAAAAAAATGTAAATTTTTATTTCTAGCGTACCTAAATTCTGTTTATCTGATTTGGGATGCTTCCGCTCCGCCTGAGGTGCGCTGGGGGGGCACGGATGGGCGGGGGTTTGGGCCTAGTAGCCTAAATGAGACCTCTTTTACTGTTAAGTTTGATACTGTTATTGCTAGCGTATACTTGTTTACTTTAGAGAATATTTATGTAATTTGGGCTAGGGCCGTGGGCTGGGAACCTGATATGTTATTATTGGGCTGTCTCCGCCTCGCAAGCTTTGGGCAAGGATCGGTTGCTCTGGAGCCTTTTTTCTCTCTGGCATTTGGGCCCTTGGGGCTGTCGGGACTCCACCTGATTGCTGCCGCATCTGCCTTGCTCGGGGGGTGCTCGGGTGGAGGGGATGGGTGGGGGTGAGGTTGGGGGACTGCTGAGGGAATGTTTCATTGTTCTATGGGTGTTGATGTGATCTAGGGGAGGCTGTGGTGGTGCGCTGCATATGTATGTCAGTCCTTCTCTGCTGATATGCTGTGACAGTATACCAATTGATTGCTTAATATTGTTGATATGCGGGGTTGGTGGTGTGGATGGGTTCGCCTGCATTGTGTTGCTCACTGTTTATTATGTTCATGCGGGTTGGGAGGGAGGTCGGGGGGTGGTGTCTTGGCTGCCAGGCCGTGGGTTTGGGTTGGTTTTGGGAAGAGATCTCTGTCCGGTTGGGGGAGATAGAGATAGGGTGGGATGTTTGGATAGGGATTAGATTTCTTGGGTTCCTCTCTCCTCTGGATCGGGCGCTCCCTGCCCCCGGTGCACTTGGCCATATGGGTGGGGCAGTAACTTGAAGTTTCTGTAATGACAGCGATTAACTGTAGGTTCCTATCATGGAACGTACGAGGTTTGAATGACGCAGTGAAACATTCCCTTGTTCTGAATCACATTAGAAAGCAATCTCCAGGGGTGGTCATATTGCAGGAGACATATCTTGCTTCAAGCAGGGTTTTGTCTCTTCGGAGGTCTATGGATTCAGAATCACTATCATGCCACATATTCAACATATGCCAGAGGAGTTTCTATTCTTATTACCAAACTAGTGTCCTTTGAATTTATAGATCTTAAATTGGACCCCCAGGGACGTTACCTCTTTTTGACATGCAAATTGCAGGGAGCTCTGTTTGTCCTATTGAATATCTATATACCACCGCCTTTTGACCCATCTACCCTTAGGGACGTACTTTTGTATATATCTGATAAACCATGACATTTTATTGTCTGTATGGGTGACTTTAATATTGCTACTGATTCTTACTTGGATCAGTTGGGTGGAGTGGCTGTTGATTCCAAGGTGCATAGAAACACCTTTGTTAATCTCATAGACTATTTAGGATTTGTAGATGTATGGAGGGCCCTCCATCCGCAGACCAGGGAATACTCATGCCACTCAGCTACTTAAAAACATTATCTAGAATTGATTATGTGTTTGCTAATCGACTGGTCTTGAACTTGGTTGCGGAATGTACCTTTCTGACTAGGGTGGCTTCTGACCACTCCCCACTTTCACTGCTAATACAGCGAGATTGGAGCCCTAGGTGTGGAGGCTAAACCCTGTTTGGCAGCATGATTCCCAGTTGGTGGCCCAGCACAGGGATAATCTAAACGAGTATTTTGTTAACAATGTTGACACTGCAGCTCAGGGCATTGTTTGGGAGGCAGCTGAGGCGTCCGCAAGGGGCTCCCTGATTTTGCTTATATCTATGAAAAACAGGTCGGGGTCTAGAGAGGTTGAGGATCTGGAGACGGAGGCTGCTGAGGCCGAAAAGCAATTTGTGGAAAAAAAAAAGATTCGGCATCTTATGCTAAATTTGTTTCCTGTTCCTTACGGTATTCCATGAAATTGTCTGATTGAAGTGCTCGCCGCGTATTTTATCTGAAACAGAATATATTTGAAAATGGAGATAAAGCTGGTAAATTAATGGCTCATCTTGTTTCTCAAAGCCGGGGGAATTTGTCGGTTTCCTCTCTTCGGGACCCTGGGGGGGGGGAGCTGCTTCTTGATCCCCAAATGATTAATTCGCAATTTCGATGCTTTTCTTCTCGTCTTTACGAATCCCGACTGGCCCGCTCTGACTCTCAGATCTCCTGTTTTGTAGACCGGTGTGGCCTTCCACAGCTCTCCTTTGAGCATAAACAAATGCTTGATGCTCCCATCAAGGCTATCCGCAGTTTGCCGGTGGGTAAGGCATCTGGGGTGGATGGTCTTCCTGCTGAATGGTATAAGACATCTGTGGATGTTTTGGCCCCACATTTGCTGAATACTTGATACCCAGTATTCAGCATTTTCACGATAAAACAACTGCATGGCTCTCCTTACCCCTGAATGTCATTGGTCGGTCTAATCTCATTAAAATGATCTTTCTGCCTAAATTTTTGTATATTTTTCAAAACACGCCAATTCCCAGACCTAAAAAAATATTTTCGACAAATAGACAAAATTATTACACGCTTTCTGTGGCGGGGGGGAAAGGCTAGAGTCAGACTGACTACACTCATGAGATCTAAACGTGAGGGGGGAATTGCATTACCCAATTTTTATAGATATTATTTAGTGGCACTATGTCGATATGCATTGGATTTTGTCTCCTCCCGCCCTCGTTATCAGACTACCAAGGTGGATGCCTTATTGCTGCACCCTACATATACTTTATCCCAGTTCTTATATGGTTGCCCTGTGGTTTTTGTGACTCTAATCCCACTAATACTGACTCTTTATGAGGAGTGGGAGGAGCTGAAGGGGACGTTGGGATACAATTTCATGGACCCGGATACTCCCTTGTGGGGATGATGCAGGTTTAAGTCACTTATTTAGCACCGATTTTGGCCCCTTATGGACTAGGTATGGTGTTACTTGCCTCGGACAACTATACCATGATAATCAGTTGAAATCTTTTTTGCAATTGCACGAAGAATTCCATATACTGCATACCCTATTTTATTCCTATTTATGTATCGGACACGCTCTACGTGCTCAATGGGGGGATCGGAAACCGGTGGTTTCTAGGCTTCCGCTGCTCACTAGGATGATATTTATTGAGCCTCCGCGACCTATATCCTTTATTTATCGTTGGTTAGATTCCTGTGTAGGAAGTGGAGAACTCCCTTCTCGGGCCAAGTGGGAATTGGACTTGGGCCAATTGGAAGACTGGGAATGGGATATGGCTAAGGTGGGTGCTACATCGGTGGCAACGTTGACTAGGCACCAAATGATACAGCTGAATATTCTGCATCATATTTATTATACGCCGGTTAGACTATGTAGAATGGGTAGTTCCAGATCTGATTCTTGTCCTCGATGTGCTGATATACAGGGTACGTATTTTCATTTGATCTGGGGATGTCCTGGAGTTGAGAAGTTCTGGTATGCAGTCATGCGTATTGTGGCCCAGGTGTTGGGGAGACCTATTCCTGTGACACCGAAGATATGTCTCATCTATTTTCCCTGATGAAATTGAGGGTGTTGCTGACAAACTTCTGCTTAGTGAGCTCCTGGTAATGGCGAGAAAGGTGGTGGCCTTGAATTGGTTTTCAAACAGAGTTCCCATCTGCAAGGCATGGATAAATTTGGTTTCGCAGTGTATCCCACAATATAGATTAGGTTATCTACACCGGGGTAATCTGAGCAAGTTTGACAAGATCTGAGGAAAATGGCAGATATGGTGGACAGAGCGGATAATAATGTGGCACTTGATGACGGACTGGTTACCAGCGATGGTTGATTCAGACTTTTTCTTTAGGATTCCTGGTTGCCTGTGACGTGTGATTTCTGAGTGCTGATTTGACTACACCCGGTTAATATCGGGACATTTTGGTGTTACTAGTTGGTGGGGGGGGGGGGCGCTGCGGATTTGGGGGAGTGGGGGGGTTAGTGTTTTAGTATGGTTAAATGTTGAGAGTAGTGGTTGTTAGACTAGTAATAACATTAAAACCTCAGGTTGTTTCTGTATTTTCTACTCATGTCATAGGAACCTATTTGTTTTTGATACATTTGAATAATTATTTGTACTTGTGGTATATATGGAACAATCTGATAATAAAATATATTTAAAAAAAAAAAAATTCAACTTTGAAAATTGATAACTTTTGAATGAAACACCTTTCAGCAGTGGGAGTACCCTTGTTTTACTCGGAGGGATAAACCGTACAGTTGAAGTCCTTTGCTGCTAGCCAGACCTGAAAATTTACTGGCCAGTGCAAGCCATAGCATACCCACCAGGGCTGAATTTCTACTCGCCAGGGCTAAATTTTCACTTGCCACTGGCTAGTGGCGAGTGGAAATTTTGAGCCCTGCATCAATCCATATCGGACCTAGTTACAGCAGAATGGAAGCTGAGAGATAGATCCTCTGTTCCTAGGAGATTTAAGAAAATGTTTCCTTTTAGTGAAGAGGATGTGCAGAAATGGTCAAGCCCTCCCAAGATTGATGCCCCCATAGCACATCAGGCAAAACACACTAACCTTTTTCTAGAAGATGGTACGGCTCTACATGATCCTATGGAAAGAAAACTGGATGGCGCACTTAAGAAACAATTTTCGGTTATAGGAAAAAATTTGAAAGCAGCGACAGCCATGGAGTATGTGTTCAGGGTCATGTGTGTTTGGCTCACTGAGCTTGAAGACAAAATTTAATCTAATGTTTCTATATCAAAGTTACTAAAGGAGGTCTCCATTATTAAAGAAGCAACTAACTACTCATGTGACGCTTCTCTGGATATAATCCGCCTTCTGGCTAGATCCTCAGCCCTATCCATCGCAGCCTGTAGATCTTTATGGTTAAAGCCATGGAACCCAGATACCTCTTCCAAAAGTAAGTTAATCTCACTGACATTCACAGGATCATCCCTCTTTGGGGAGCATCTTAACGAAATCCTTAAGAAGGCTTCTGGAGGGAAAAACCCCTTTCTACCTCAGGAAAGGAAGTGTAAAAATTCTCCTCCCTTTCAGTCATCGGGATATAGGAACCAGTCATTTCGGGACAACAGGAGACGTGATTTGAAGTTACCAGGGAGAATAAAAAGGAAGATTCTCCCAGAGAGGGGGCTTCAGGAGAGATTACAAGAAGCCCCAGTTTAAAAAAAGAAAGCAAATGAGTCCTGGCGGGCCCCAGTTCTGTTCCCAGTAGGGGGCAGACTGGGATCCCTTCCTTTCAATCTGGAAGGCCCAGGTTCATCCAGATGCCTGGGTGTCTCAGATTCTAGAGCTGGGGTACCTGCTGGAACTCCTTTCTGTCCCACATTCCCGAATATTCACCAGATCCAGAATCCCAAACAATCACACCTAGAGAAAAACTTTCTGGTCTTCAATCAGTCATCTCTATTCAACCTTCTTTCTAGTCCCAAAACCCTCAGGACAATTTTAGATTTAAAGCACATCAACTCTATGATCAAGCAGTCCCACTTCAAGATGGAGACAGTGGAATCAGTAGTTCAATCCCTGTCCGATGGGATGTTCCTGACCTACATTGATCTCGGGACGCCTACTACCACATCCCTGTTCATCCAGCTCACAGGAAATTCCTGAAGTTTGCAGTACAGCAAAATTATTTTCAATATGCAACCCTTCCTTTCGGCCTCTCTTCAGCACCCAAGGTTTTCACCAAGGTTCTAGCTCCAGCAATAGGATTCCTATGACAAAGGTGTAAATGTCTTAGTCTAGATAAGCTATCTCCTGATAATGCCTCCATCTCAAGAATTATCTCAGACTCAACTAGTGCTTCAGTTCCTATAACAAATTTGTTGGGTCGTCAACCTGGAGAAAAGTCAACTCTCCTCATCACGAGATGATATTCTTAGGTCTCCAGATATACACAAAAATCCTCATCGATCAGGTTGTCAGAGGAACGGATATTCAGACTTTAACACAAGACATAAAGCTTCCTGAAACAGAAGTATCATTTTGCACAGGACTTCCAGGAACTGTTTGGACTAATGTCCTCAACCACCCAAATAGTTCCCTGGGCAAAATTGCACCTACGATCGCTTCAGTCCAATTTTTTGAAATACTACAGGTCAGATCCTGGAAACCCTCTCTTAACCCCTTAAGGACCGGGAAAATCTGAGTTAGATTTGACTTAAGGACCGGAGCAATTTTGACTTTTTTGACTATGTCTTTGTTCAACCATATTTTCTCTTTAATTCCTTTTGTACACCCACACAAATTATATACTGTTTTTTTTAAGCAAAAGTAGAGCTTTCTTTTGATACCACAATTATGACTACCTCATCATTTAATGTGATTAAAATAGAAAAAAAAGCAAAAAAAAAACCAACAAAAAACATTTTGCTTATATTTTCGTGTCCGGATTTGCATACAATTAGTTTGACAAAAAAATACCCCTAAATATATTCATTTGCTTCTCCTGAACATGAGTACCCCATATGCCTAGTATTTCAATCCCTTCCTCACATTTACAAGGTAAATATTACAAGATGGCTGCCATTATTTCCATCTTGTAATTTTTCAACAATTGGCATGCGAGCATCATAGCTTAGTTTACGGTGCCAGAACCAAAAATGTCCCACAAACGTATATGTTTCTGAAAACTAGACAACATAAGGTAAATAATCAGGAACATTTTGGAGTTTTTTATGCAGCTATTTTTCCAGAAATATTTTTCAAAATTGTGGTAATATTTTGTGTTTTTGCAGTTTTCACGCTTACATTTCAATATTACTGTTGATATCAAGCACAGGATAGTTGAACATTTACAAATATCCATTGTTTAGTGTTCAGCTCCTTCTTCTGAGTACGGCAATACCCCATATTCATAGGTTTCTCAAGGTTTAGGGGAGCTACAGGGCCCTAATTGGAACATGCGCGTTTCCAGTTTCACACTTTGAATTTTCACAGCTTGCATCACTGGTGCCATGTCTCATTTGGGGCTGTATAACAGTGCTCCACTCTAAGGTTTCCCCCCAAAAGTGTATATTTTTGGAAAGCAGACACCCCAGGCTTTCATTTTAGGTATGTTTTCAAATTTTTTACGCAGCCATTTTACCACGAATCCTTCGTAAATCTTGATGCAAGTAAAAAAATTCAGCGTTTTTCACACTTAGGTTTCAATGTTGGTGTGAATTTCAAGCACAGGATAGGTGATGTTTAAAAATGCATTGTTTAGTGTTCAGCTCCTTCTTCTGAGTACAGCAATACCCCATATGCATAGCTTTCTCAAGGTTTGGGGGAGCTACGGGGCCCAATTTTGAACAAATATTGAATTTTCACATCTTGCTTAACTGGTGCCATTACTTTCCAAAAATATACACTTTGGAACATAGCCCAAAACGAGTAGACACCCCAGGCTTTCGTTTAAGGTGTGTTTTCAAATTTTACACGCAGCCATGTTACCACCAATCCTATGAAAACTTGATGTAAGTAAAAAAACTTCAGCATTTTTCACACTTTGCCTTCATTGTTGATGTGAATTTCAAGCACAGAATAGGTGAAGATTTCATAAACTGCATTGATTAGTGTTCGGCTCCTTCTTCTGAGTACGGCAATACCTCATATGCATAGCTTTCTCATGGTTTGGGGAGCTACGGGCCCAAATTGGAACATGTGCGTTTCCAGGTTCACACTTTGAATCTTCACAGCTTGCGTTACTGCTTCTATTTCTCATTTGGACTGTGTAACAGTGCTCTTTTTTAAGATTTCCCCCCAAAAGTGTATATTTTTGGAAAGCAGACACCCCAGTCTTTCATTTTTAGGTGTGTTTTCAAATTATGTACACAACCATTTTCACTGTCGTCCAATACAGGTTACTGGTACAATGGGAGGCGTAAGTCACCTTTAAGTAGGCAGGAACATTCTCTAAATGTATGCAGGGGGGTGGAGCCTCCCTTCCCTCTTAATGTGACTCATCCAGTCCAGCCCCCAGAATTGTTTGTTCCTGTGTAAGACACACAGGTGGATAACATCTCTCAATCAAGTTTAGTTTCTTTTTTATTTTCTGTCAAATATGGAATACCACCATTAGGCGGGTTACCAGGACTGACAATGCCCTCTCCAAAGTGGCTAGTTTCAGTAGCCTGAGCATTTTGGTGGACCTTTAAGCTCTGAAGAGGGAATAATCTTGATTTCAAGTAACTTCCCTGGGGATTCCTCTGAGGTACTCCTCTTTCACTGGTGACCTGAAGACAGAAGATCTGCAGGAAAAGGTGAGCCACCCTTTGAGTGCTGAAGGTCCACTTGTCCCACAGTGTCCCTTAACTGGGCTTGTATTTGGGAGTTCTCATTGCGCACTCCAGCGCTCACTGGTGTGTGTGTGTGTGTGTGTGTGTGTGTGTGTGTGTGTGTGTGTGTGTGTGTGTGTGTGTGTGTGTGTGTGTGTGTGTGTGTGTGTGTGTGTGTGTGTGTGTGTGTGTGTGTGTGTGTGTGTGTGTGTGTGTGTGTGTGTGTGTGTGTGTGTGTGTATATATAATGTGTTTTGGAGCAGTTTATATGGCATATTAACCCTTTCTCTGCTGGTTTGACTAGTTTTATGGGGTTTTGGGACACTTCCTTTATAGGGTAGTGTTTTATTATGTACCTGTGTTTACTATGTATTTTCACCTTTTTCCCTTTGGGGGTTACTTTTATTAAAAATTATGTACTGTGCCTTTGTGGCGCGCTTTACCGCACAGATGTCATTGCTCCTTTACTTTCAATGGGCTTACGTCCCAAACAGTGTATCTCTGGAACCGCTTACCACAGCAACTTCAGAGAGGGCTCATGTTTCTTGTCTACCCTTGCTCTATCATCTGGTTTATAGTTCAAGTGTGTTGGGGGGCTTCGGGCACTGTTTTGGGGTACTTTTTGGGAAAAACTACATTTCCCATGAGCGCTCTATTCACGCCTAATTTCTGATTGGCTCCCGTCGCGGCAGCCATTTTGGGCACTTTTCTCAATCAGTATCCTATACAGCGCTTGGACAATCCTTTGCTCCTCTGCAAATTGACCCTTCGCCTGCCAGAACAGTCTATATTTAGCGTTTCTGGGGTGAAATATCAATCTTACACACTACAATTGGGTGATTCATTGTACAGTTGGTTATTTTGACAATGTATGAATGTCTATACCGCTGGAGCTAGGGACTAGACCTATGACTAAGGAAGCTGGGATTCAGTATACCTCATTGTGCACTGCTCTTCCTGTCACACAGGGCTACCTAGAGTGTTCTCTGGTCATTTCTGCCCAGCAGGCTGGAGATCCTGGCAGCAACCCAGGGCCTTCCAGCCATGCTACTAAGCCAGCTTGGGTGCAAGAGTTTAAGGCTGCAACTGGGTCCTCTTTACAGCTCTTTGCATCCCAGATTCAGGGGGCATTTCAGTTGAGACAGACCCCCTCGATTCAGATCCTCCCTGCCTCAACCTCAGGGAGCACCTGATTAGATTCTTCTGAGGAAGAATTGTTGCTAGTTTGGAATGTTGAGGATTGGTGCTCCTTTGGAATCTTTCGGGTCTCTTAAGGGACCCATTTGTAGCTGATTCTGAACCCTCTACTGAGGGCCTGATCAGGGCTGTATTACCCGCTCTCAACATTCCATCGGTTCAGGAGGTTCACTCTGTTCCCTTTGATGTTTTTCAGGTGCCTGTAAAGCCCCTTACTCATTTTCCTCCTAACCCAACTCTTGAACATGGACCAGACAAGTCCTCTTCAGTGTCTAGAATATTTGCTAAACCTTTTCCCTTTTCTCAAACAGAAATGGCTACATGGGTTCATTCCCTTAACGTGGACGCACCCATATCTAGACTGTCTCAACTTACTGTCTACATGTTTCTGACGCTGCAAGATTGGACTGACAAGTAACTGAGGTTCCCCTCAAGCTCGTTTTCGCTTCTTTTGGTCTGTTATGCTTCCAGCCTTTGCTGTAGCATGGGTTTAGCGGGCTGTTGCAGTCTGGACTGTGCAACCCACTGGAGGTCTGTCAGAATACGCTTACTTCGGAGTCTTTGTGTCTCCTTGCTCTTGTCTTTTTAGATCAACACTATTTTTCTGCTCCTGCCCTTGATGCCGGGCAAGGGCCCCCACTACTTCTGTGGTGGTTTGGCGTGCACTTTGACTTGAAATTGATCTGCTCTCATTGCTTCCAGGAAAGTTTTCCTTTCTTTGCCTTTTGAGGGTACTTCCTTGCTTGGTTCCGAACTAAGGAACTGATTAAAGGGCTTTAGGGGGTAATGCCTCTTTTACCCTTGGTTTCAAACAAATAAATAAATATAAGGGTTGCTGTTTACGCGTAACCGGTCTTTTCGTTCCTTTTCTTTCAGTCACGTTCAACGAACCAGGTGGTTCTATCTGTTCCGCGTTCCTTCCAGAACATGAGGCAATTGCGGCCCTAGGCTGTTTACAAGCCCAGGATTTCGTGACTGCTTCAGAATGTCTGTCGACCCCGTGGGATGATTCAGTGTCGGACTTGTGAGCTTTTCTGGTGGTGTCTGAAGGATACTTGATCCCTTTTCCCTCCCACCTTTTTGCCTTTATCTTCTCGTTCTACTCAGGTAAACGAGAGTAGCTGTCTATTTGAAGATGCTTTTCCGGTTCTCTGGACAAGGATGTCCTGGAATAGGTCCCTCCTGCGGTCAGGGGTTCAGGATTCTATTCAAGCCTCTTTGTGGTGATCAACAACAATTAATAAATAAACAGAAGGGTTGTCGGATGTCGCCTCATTTAGGATCTGAAAGATCTTAATTCCTTTGTAGTGCAGTCTCCTTATCGTCAGGAGTACCTGCTCACAGTATTCGTTGCGGGGGAGTTTCTAGCTCCTCTGGACATTAGGATGCGTTTTGCACTTCCCAGTCCTTCTAGAGAGCAGGCAGTATTTGGGTTTGCCTGCGCCAGAGGTCATTTTCAGTTTCGGCCTTCCATTTGTCTGTCATCAGCCCCAGGTTTTCGACGGGGCTGGGGGTCTTGATATCCGTTCTCTGTCAGGACGGCATCACGCCTCTTCTTCACGGACCACTTGCCTTACGCAAACATCAGCTGTGAGCCTTCTTCTATCAGCAGGTCCAGGCCTGTATTCTGTTCCTTCTTTTCATGGTTGGATTGTGAAATCGGGTTAGTCAGACCCTGTTCCGTTTCACCTCCTGGGTCTTCTGTTCGATCTTGGAGGTCTATGGTTTTTCTACCGGACTAGGTAACCATCAACTTACTCGACGGATCCCTATGATTCCTATCCCGCGATCGGATACTGGCCTTGAGGTTATTTCTCTGGTGGGGTGGTTCATCTCCACGATTGCGGCGGTTCCATTTGCCATGGTATATGCCAGGGAACCTCGAGGTTTGAGACATGGAGGTCCGACCAGATCTTCTGAAGCTAACACTCTTTCTCCCTTCTCAGGTCGAGTTGAGCTTGGAGTAGGTGGTTGAGCCTTTTCCATTTCCTACTGGGTAGATCTTTCTACTTCCCTCTGGACCGAGGTCTTATTGGATGCCAGTCTCCTGGACTGGGGAACTGTTCTGGGTCGTTTTAGCGTCCAGGGAAAGTGGTTCATGAAGGAGTTCCTTCTTCCCATCTTCGTGTGCTTCACCTGGTGGACGAGTCCAACAATGCCACGGCAGTGGCTTAGTTCATCAGTCAGGGAGGGACACGAAGTCTCGCCACTTGGTTAGAGGTCTAGGCCATTCTGTCCTAGGCAGTGGTTCTTGTTCCTGTCATTCTGCAGTGCTCATTCCAGGAGTGGACACCGTCTTGACAGACTTCCTCAGTCTTCACGCAGTCGACATTGGAACGTGGACCTGCATTAGGATGTGTTTCGTCTCCTAATTTGAGATGGGGAATTCCCCAGTGGATCCGCTGGCTATGGGACGCAACAGGAAGGTTACGCCGTTTTGCTCTCTGTTGAGAGACTCCTTAATTCTGTTGCTGATGCAGTGTCCTTCCTTGGACGTCCTTTCTGGCCATCTTTCTTTCTCTCCCTATGTTAATATGGGTGTTACGGACATTGTAATTGTATGTTGTCCGATGTTTTCGATTGTTCTGGATTGACATTGTCAACCATGGTATCTGGGGGTTTGACCCTATCCGTGGTGGAGTCATTTTGGCTCTCCTCTCGTCCAGCTCTTCTGCTTCTACAGGGTTCTCTGTGGATGACTCTGTTCTTCGGCTCACATTGTTGGCCTATATGTTGAATCCTCGATTTTGGGATGACAGGGGTTTTCTCCTGCTGTGGCAGCTACTATGCTGCGCGCTTCTCAGCCCGTTTCTTCAAAGATCTATCACTGAGTCTGGTCGACCTTGTGTCCTGGTGTGCTGACAGGGATCTGTCTCATGCTTTTCCTCTTCCTACTGTCCTGGCCTTTTTGCAGGACGGTCTCGATACGGAGCTCAGTCTGAGTTCTCTGTAAGTCCAGACTTCGGTGCTCTCTGTCTTTTTCCAGGAGCGTTTGCTGTTTTTCCTGATGTCAAGATTCTTTTCTACGGTGTGGCTTATGGTTGTCCTGCCTTTTAGGAGTCCAGCTCCTCCGTAGGACCTTATTTGGTTTCGGGGGTTCTTCAGCTCCCCCCTTTCGAGTCCTTGGCTACTATTCCTTTACACCTTTGTCTTGGAAGATGGTCTTCCTTCTGGCTATTGTTTCAGTTCGCCGGGTGGCGGAATTCCAAGCTCTGTCTTGTGAACCACTTTATCTAGTGTTCCACAAGGATTAAGCCGTGCTTCGTATTTATACGGAGTTCTTACCTGAGGTGGTCTCGAGTTTCACATCACTCAGGATTTGTGGTGCCCTCTTTCTGCCCTAATCCTTCCTTTGACAGAGTGGAATCTCCGCTTGTTGAATGTTGTGCGTTGTCTTAAGCTTTATGTTCATCTCACTGAGTCCATTAGGAAGCCTGACGCTCTGTTCGTCATTCCTGAGGGTCCTAGGGCAGGGGGATGGGCATCCAGGGTAATCATTGCATCCTGGATAGGTCTACTATTCGTAAGGTTACGAATTGGGGAATAAGAGTGTTCCCTTTCGGGTTACTGCTCTTTCTACTAGGTCACTTGGGGCCTCTTGGGCCTACATGAATCCAGCACGTGCTGGACAGCTGTGCCGGGCGGCCACTTGGGTTTCTGTACACACCTTTTCGGAGCACTACCGTGCGGATGTGCTGCCCTATGCTGATGCCAGCTTTGGGGGGGAAGGTCCTGGAGGCAGTTTTGCCTGTCTAGGGTCTTCTTCTGTAGTTCTCAGTGCTTCCTTACTGTTGAGCTCTGTGGGCTCTAGTTAAGTATGCTGTGTAACAGTTTCTGGGGTCTGTTTTACCCCTAGTTGGTGTCCGTTGCACTTCCGTGTTGTTGGGACCTCTGACCATTAGGTTCATGGTGGTCCTGGTGTCTCTGGGGGCCTTGCGCCTGGTCCTTGCCTTCTTCCCGCCTCTGGGAAAGCTCAATGTTTGTACATCCCATTGTACCAGTAACCTGTATTGGACGACAGTGAAAATAGGATTTTAGTCTTACCTGTTAAATCCTTTTCACTTAGTCCATACAGGTTACTGGTCTCCCACCCTGTCAAGAGACCATGCTCGGCTCTCCTGTGGCATTCTGTGGGAGTCCTTCGGGGCATGCTCACAGGAGTCTTCTTTCCTTCTTCTATCTATTCTACTTTGTTCTCAAACAATTCTGGGGGCTGGACTGGATGAGTCACATTAAGAGGGAAGGGAGGCTCCACCCCCCTGCATACATTTAGAGAATGTTCCTGCCTGCTTAAAGGGGACTTACGCCTCCCATTGTACCAGTAACCTGTATGGACTAAGTGAAAAGGATTTAACAGGTAAGACTAAAATCCTATTTTACCACCAATCCCTCGTAAACCTTGACGTAAAAAAAACAAAGAAAAAAAAGAAACCGCATTTTTTTTTACACTTAGACTTCAGTGTTGATGTGAATTTCAGCACAGAATAGGTGAAGATTTTATAAACTGCATTGATTAGTGTTCGGCTCCTTCATCTAATTACGGCAATGCCCCATATGCATAGGTTTGTCCAGGTTTGTGGGAGCTACTGGGCCCAGTTGTAACATGTTAGTTTCCTTTTACAGACATACAATTTTTACAACTGGCGCCTTGTCTCATTTTGGTCTGTTTGGCAATGCTGCAATTAATTTTACCCCCGAAAGTATATATTGTAGAATAGTAGACAACCCTGGCTTTCATTCTATTTGCATCTTATCAATTTTTTCACTGCCACTGTGTCACCAATCCTTCCCAAAATCTGCAGTAAGGCAGATAAACACCATTTTTTCACATTTATATTTTAGTGTTGCTCTGGATTTTAATCAGATGGTATTTGCAGATTTTTTAAGTGCTTTACATTAGTGGTGAATTACACTGTCTGAGTATGGCAGTGCCCCATATGCATAGGTTTTTCAGGGTTTGGGGGAGTTACTAGGCCCAGTAGGGAACATGTGTGTTTCAGTTATCAGAGATATATTTTGATAGTGTTAGATCTAAGGAGGAATGTGTTTTGAAAAATAAAAAACAGGATATTTCAGGGGGAAAAAGTGGTCAAATAATAAAAGAACCTTTACAGCACTACTGCATTGTGTCTGAATGATATTCCCTGAAACAGTCACCAAGGCAGAGGCCAGGTTTGGAAGGGCAATCAGAACAATAAGTGGTGGTGTCTGTCCGTATTCCCTTTCTGTAGCAAACCCTGCAGTGCTTCTGTGGTTTGTTCTTTTGGGGAGTTGGGGGGATTTTATAAATAAAGTGTACTACCCCGGATCTTGGTGGAATTATTTGACGCACCTTGAAATAAAAATAGGGAAATAAGTTGTAGCTGGTGTTGTAAAAAGCTACATTTTTGATTGGGGTTTGCCAGCTTGAAAAGTAAAAATGAATTATGCACAGCAGTCTGCATCATATAGATGGCAACTTTTTTATACCATGCCCTACACTTCCTCATTGCGAGGTATGGCTGCATTAGTTGATCACACAGATCAACTCCCCCCATGTTTTTATTATAGTCCCTGATGCAGACTGGCTTTCTCAGTACCCCTGTCCTGCCACGAACAGTGACTGCCACAGATCTGTCCTCATGCATTGTGGTCAGCATGTAGACATCTTTTTTTGTCCCTAAATTTTACTGCCAGCAGCTCCTGTTGGCACAAAGATGATGACGTCCCAGTTTTTAATTTGGTATCTAGGAGTATTTTGGGCAACTCCCTGCAATTGCGCCTGACAGTGCCACAGGCCACGGTGTCAAAACAAAAAAGAGACTTAAAGGGATAGTAATACTTCATTTTAACTTTATTTCATTTTGTAGGCATTAAAAAAACATGAAGAATGATATAAGTCTTATCTCTGAAACCTTTATGGTTTAAGAGATATTCACAAACAAAGTATCCCCCCCTGTTCAACCAGATCAGAAGGGAGATGCCCAGGTAGACTGCAGAGAGGGACAATCTTCAATTAAGATAAAGGAAAAAGCTGAAAAACTTGTCAAGGGGGGAAGGGCTTTCATTACTTTCATACAAAGAAAATTGTCCCCTTCTGTTATCTGTACTGTCATACAACCAGACTCACATCTGAGAAGAGATGGCTTACACTAGGTAAAAGGGGCGGGGAGGAGAACTTTGGTTGTGAATATCTCTTAAACCATAAAGGTTTGAGAGATAAGACATATCATTCTTCATGTTTTTTTAATGCCTACAAAATAAAATAAAGTTAAAACGAGGTATTACTATCCCTTTAAATAAAAGGGGACTGGTGTAATAATTATAAAGGAATAACTGATAGCCTTTATTTAATAAGGGGTAAATTAAATCCCAAACTATTTTCCCACTTCGCATAAATTTGGGGCACCCAGGAGGATCAAGAGGCATATGCCTCTTCAACGCTGAACCTGTGCTGCATTTTGCCCACTAAAAAAAAACTTTTTTTTTTTTTTTTTCTTACGCTATCCCTAAACCTGACCCTAAAACTTACCCTAACCTACGTATATCCTGAACCTACCTAACCCAAGTGAGCGAACTATCTAAAATATATATATATAATTTTTTTTTTTTCTCTCTAAACCTAAATCTGTCCCTAAACCTTTCCCTACACTAAACCTACCCACCTACCTAAACTATATTTCCTCTGTGTCCGTTACACGGCATAGTGGGGCAATTGGCTCCGCCTCCCAGCTGGTAGGACCAATTAAATTTTCTATAAAGTCTTAGAGAAACCTCCCTCTGGTAGTTTTTTGGTCCTACCCAAGCTGGGGGACGGAGGCATTGCCTCTTCCTCTCTCCTCCCTACTCAACAACCGCATAATGTGGCTTGCCTGATCGCGGCCGCATTTTCCTCTTCCTCTGCCCCGCATCGTGCAAGGGCAAGAAGACCTCATCTGGAGACCTCGCGGGGACTTGTAAACAGCGACGCACCGGTCCAACTCCCCCTTCCTATTGCTGCTCTGCCCGGCGGGAACAGGAAGCGCCACTGTAGACCGGAAGGAAGTCAGAGAACAGGCGTGCGTTCCAGCAGGAAGACGCCGGCCGCACACACTACAGGTGGAGCAAGGAGCATTTAAGGGAAGGTGCAGACAGAGGTCTCCAGGATGTAAGTAGCATAATATATAGTTATATATGTATTTTACTATATTGCTGCATGTTTATATGGTTCTCAGCTAGACAAACTCATTTGCCTACTACTGCATAAGTCAGAATATACATTGTAGTGCATTCTATTATGTCCGAGACTAAGGATAAAACAGAAAAGAAAAAAACCTGTGGAACCATCTAAAGAGGGAAAAGCTGACATAAAATATAAATCATGTGCTGCCTGTGATCAGAAACTGCCTGCATCTGAAACTTCCAAATTATGCCCTGATTGTTTAAAGCGGGCCTCTGGTTCTGAAGTCCCTGCACAATTTCAGGAATTTTTAAGTTGGATGAAGGCCTCCATGCAGGAGACCTTCACTTCTATGCAGGAAGCCACTAGAAAAAGACCTAGGGTCTCTGACCCAGAAGAAGGTACTTCACGCAGTCAAGAATATGAGGATGAAAGTATTATTGAGCTAGAATCTGCAGGTTCCTCCGCAGAAGAAGGCGAAATATTGGAAGAATCTGGTAATTTTTCCATTGATAGAGTGGATCCACTTGTTAAAGCTATGAGAAAATCCTTGGGCCTCACTGAAGTTCAGAAGGATCTCAATGTGATGGATACTGCATTCATTGGGTACAAGAAAACCTGTGCCGTCGTTCCTGTCCATACCTCTATACAAGAAATTATACAGAAGGAATGGAAACAGGGTGACAAAAGATGTTCTACCTCTAAACGTTTCCAACGAAAGTATCCCTTTGCAGAGGAAGACACAGCCAAGTGGACTACGCCACCTAAAGTGGATGCAGCCATCGCACAGACATCAAGGAGAACAACTTTGCTCCTGGAAGACGGCACAACATTGAGGGACTCCATGGATAAAAGAGCAGATACAGCTCTACGTAAGCAGTTTACATCTATAGGAGAAAACCTAAAAACTGCTACTGCCATGGCATCTATTTTTCGCTCCATGCGTATATGGTTATCAGAGATAGAAGAAAAACTTGAATCTTCAGTATCAAGAATCCTGAAGGAATTGGGTATGATAAAAGAAGCTGTCAATTACTCTTGTGACGCATCTCTTGATAATATTAGACTCCTTGCAAGGTCCTCTGCCTTATCAGTTACGGCCCGGAGAGCCCTATGGATTAGATCTTGGGACGCGGATCCGGCTTCCAAGAATCGTTTAATTTCATTACCATTCGAGGGCTCAAGATTGTTCGGAGACCAACTAGAGGAGATTATCAAGAAATCCTCAGCAGGAAAAGTACCTTTCTGCCTCAAGATAAGCGAAACAGAGGATCACCAGCAAGATCCAGTACTTCCCGGCGACAGTCCTTTCGAGACGCAAAGAGATATAGACCTGGTAAAGGATATGAGCAACGGAAAAGAGGTGGCTCTCAGCCTTCTAGAGGAAGTAATAGGAAGGACTTCCAAAGGAAGGCCCAGTTCCAGTAATGATGCCAGAGGTCCTCTTCCCTCCCCTCCAGTAGGGGGCAGGCTGGGGGATTTCCATCAGTCCTGGGAGTCACTTCATCCAGACGCCTGGACAATGGAAATTGTGAGGGAAGGATATGTCCTCGAATTTCAGACTGCCCCTCCAGTTCCAAGATTCAAAACATCTCAGATCAGGAACAAGAGCAAGATCCTCCAGATGAGACAGGTCCTTCAGTCCCTTCTTCTCAACAGAGTGATAGAAGAAGTCCCTGTGAGTCAGAAGTTTCAGGGCTTTTATTCAATTCTTTTATCTGTTTTAAAGCCTTCTGGGGAACTTCGTCTTATCCTGGACCTAAAGGATCTCAATCAGTTTCTTCGTGTTCAACACTTCAAGATGGAGTCAGTTCTGTCGGCAATCAAAATGACTCAACCACAGAATTTTCTCTCACGCATAGACCTGAAGGATGCCTTCTACCATGTATTGATCAGACCATCACACCGCAAGTACCTCAGGTTTCACATCTTCAAGACCCATTATCAGTTTCGGGCCCTTCCATTTGGTCTAGCCACTGCTCCACGAATTTTTACCAAACTTCTGGCAGTAGTAATGGACGAACTAAGAAGTCGGCATAAGCTCACAGTTGTCCCATACCTAGACGACATTCTGCTCATAAGTCCTTCATTTCGCACAGCAGTACAAAACAGTCATCTGCAAACAAAGCTTCAAGAATTAGGTTGGTTGATCAACGAAGAAAAAAGCATGCTGTACCCATCACAACAACTTCAATTCCTGGGTGTTAGACACAGCTCTAAACAAAGTGACCTTATCCTTGGACCGACAGAATCGCATCCTACAGCAAGTAACTACGTTCCTCTCCAGACTGTAAAACTCTTCTCCAAGATCCTTGGTCACCTATCCTCAGCACAACAAATAATACCATGGGCCAGATCACATACACGTCAGATGCAGTACAACTTCCTTCAGTTTTACCAAAAGGATCCTGCAAACTTGTACAAACGGATTCTGATATTGACTGCCACCAGAAAAGAATTAGCCTGGTGGATTCAGAGAGAGAATCTGGCACAAGGTCGTCCGTTAACAGAACCACCCAAACAGATTCTCACTACCGACGCCAGTCGTCAAGGCTGGGGAGGGATCTGGAACCAGAAGTCAGTTCAGGGCGTATGGTCAAACCAAGAACTAAAACTTCACATAAACAGCCTGGAGCTATTAGCCATCTGGAAATCGCTGCTAAACTTCCAAAAAGTACTAGAAGGTCAGGCGGTTCTCATAAGATCAGACAATGTCACGGCAGTACAATACCTACAAAATCAAGGAGGAACCAGGAGCATTCAGCTCAATCGCTTAGCAGTAAGAATATTGTGCTGGGCAGAAAAACATCTGTTAGCTTTAACAGCCTCACACCTATCAGGTCATTTTAAACATCCAAGCCGACTTCCTCAGCAGGAAGAAATTGCATCCTGGAGAGTGGAGCCTGAACAGAAAGGTGTTCTTATCCCTGACTCAAACATTGGGATCTCCATCAATAGATCTCATGGCCACGGCTCAGAACAGACAGTGTCCAATATATCTCTCCAGGTGGGCAGAGAAGCAATCAGCAGGCCAGGATGCTCTGACCATCCCTTGGACGTTTCCACTGGCATACATATTTCCACCAGTTCCTCTCTTAGCAGAGGTAATAAGGAAAGTAAGAATGGACAAAGCAAATGTCATTCTAATAGCTCCCAACTGGCCAAGAAAAATATGGTATGCAGACCTCATACGGATGTCAGTCTGTCCTCCAATTCCTCTGCCGGACATTCCGGATCTACTAAGTCAAGGACCAATAGTACACCCCAATCCGTCCGTCCTTCCAACTCAGGGCCTGGAGGCTGAACAGGAATCGTTAGCTCTTAAGGGTCTTTCTGAATCTGTCATCAATACTATACTTCAAGGAAGACGTCCTTCTACTACCAGAATCTATTATAGAATTTGGACTACTTTCCATCACTGGTGCACATCCAGAAGTCTGAAAAGGCAATCGATTGCTGCTCCTCAGATCCTGGAATTCTTGCAATCAGGCTTTCAGAAGGGCCTAAAACCTGCATCATTGAAAGTCCAACTCTCGGCCCTTTCAGCTATCCTAGCCACTCCATATGCTGAAAACTTTCTAATTAAGAAATATATGGCAGCGATATGTAAGATAAAGCCTACCATTCGCGACACTGTTCCCTCATGGGACCTAAACCTGGTTCTACAACAACTTTCTTCACACCCATATTTTGAGCCATTGGAATCTATTTCCATGAAGCATCTCACCTTAAAAACAGTGCTACTTACAGCAGTTACATCTGCTCGCAGGGTTAGTGAACTTCAGGCACTCATGGCCACTTCTCCCTGTCTGATATTTCATCAGGATAAAGTGGTTTTAAAGCCGAATCCTGCATTCCGCTCTAAAGGGATATCGCATTTCCACTTGAACCAAGAAATAGTGCTCCCATCTTTCTGCCCAAATCCAAATGGAGATTTAGAGAAACGTCTCCATAATCTTGACTTAGTATGCTGCCTTCAGATCTATATCAAGCGTACCCAGCTCATGAGGAAAACAGATTCCCTGTTTGTCCATCATTTTGGAAAATTTAAAGGATGCGCAGCATCCAGATCCTCAATTTCCAGATGGATAAAGAACTGCATTATTCTAGCATATGAATCCGCAGATAAGGAACCTCCTCTAAAAATAAAAGCCCATTCGACCAGAGCCATATCTACCCCTTGGGCTCAGAAAGCAGAAGCCTCACCTGAAGAGATTTGTAAAGCTGCAACCTGGTCATCTGTTTCTACATTTGTAAAGCATTACAGATTAGACATCCAAGCATCTGCAGATGCCAGATTCGGCAGGAAGGTGCTGGAGGCAGCTTTACCTACCTAATTACATCTCTTCAGGAACCCTCCCTATGTTTGGGGCACTGCTCTGGTAAGTCCCCACTATGCCGTGTAACGGACACAGAGGAAAAGGGAAAATTTACTCACCGATATTTATATTTCCTCTGTGTCCTTCCACGGCAACCCTCCCAATTTATTATGTATATTGGTGCAAGTATCGTTCCAACCATATGTATAAAGTATTGATGAATTAATTAAAGTAAATATTACCTAAAACTAACCATTTCTCTTGTTACAGCTTGGACAAAAGTAAAAACTACCAGAGGGAGGTTTCTCTAAGACTTTATAGAAGATTTAATTGGTCCTACCAGCTGGGAGGCGGAGCCAATTGCCCCACTATGCCGTGGAAGGACACAGAGGAAATATAAATATCGGTGAGTAAATTTTCCCTTTTTTTTATTCAATTTTTATAAAAAAAAAAAAAAAAAAATGTATTTTTTGAATTTTTTTTTTTTTTTTTTTTTTTTTTTTTTTTTTACAAGGGGGATGGGGGGTATCCCACAGATCAGCAAACACTGATCTGCAGTATATTGATCACTCTAAAAGTGATCAGATGGTGGGGAACTTATTGATCACTGCAAACCAGTGATCAAAGGGTTAATTTTTTTTTTTTTACACAGGTTTTCACTCAGGAACGATCTGCAACGCTGCAGCATGATCTCTCTCTGTCTCTCTCCACCTCTGCAGTGTGCAAGATGGAGGGAGGCAGAGATATGACAGGGACAGTATTTACAAATACTGTCCCTGTCATTCAGCATTTGCAACATGAGATTCTCTCATCAAGCGAATCGCATGATGCAACAAAGTTTCTATTGGTTGTTACTAAGTGTCCACATCCACCAGATGTGGATCTGATGTCATCACAGAAGAACAAACGGCACAATCGTTACTTTTCCAAGTGGAAGGATCCACAATCTTAAGGCCAGGATGCCCTGACTTTTCCATGGAACTTACATCTGGTCTACATATTTCCTCCCACTCATCTCCTCATACAAGTGGTAAAGAAGACCCGGACAGACAGGGTGAGGCTATACTAATTACCCCCAAATGGACAAGGAGAATATGGTTCTCACATCTAATTCATTTGTCAGTAGCGGAACCATGGGAGTTATCCGTGAGGAAGGATCTTCTGCATCAAGGGCCCATTCTTCACGACAACCTCAAAACGTTCCGCTTGATGGCCTGGCGACTGAGTGGGAATCATTAAGAAACAGGGGTCAGTCTGAACCTGTCATAGACAAAATACTTCAAGGAAGAAGGCAGTCCACATCAAAGGTCTATTATCGAGCCTGGACGATCTTCACCAAGTGGTTTAATCGAAAGGGCATATCTAATGCACAAATGGATGCGTCACTAATCCTTAATTTCCTCCAAGACTGTTTCCAGACAGGACTCTGTCCGGCCTCTTTAAATGTTCAACTTTCTGCCCTATCTGCTATCCTGGCCAAGCCTCTGGCAGACCATTACCTGGTACAATGTTTTACCAAAGCCATTGTCAAGTCCAGACCTACCATCGGAGAAATAGTAACTCCCTGTGATTTAAACTTAGTCTTTAATCAGTTATCAAGATCTCAGCCTTTTGACCCCATTGAAACCATTTCTCTTCAGCTCCTAACTATGAAGACTGTGTTCCTGACGGCAGTAACCTCTGCAGGAAGGGTAAATGAAATACAAGCACAGTCATGTAAATCTCCATATTTATCTGTGCATACAGATAAAATTGTTCTGAGACAAAAACAATCCTTTTGACCAAAAGTAGTCTCTTTCGCATTAATAAAGACATTCATCCTTCCTTCTGCAGTAATCCTCAGAATAATAGAGGTTCTTGGATCTAGTAAAATGTGTATCTTGACAGAGCCAAAGACTTTAGGTCATCTGATTCCTTGTTTATCTACTTCCATGGCAGATTAAAAGGAGAAGCTGTATCTAAATCTTCCATTGCCAAATGGATAAAAGATTGTATTAAGAGATGCTACGTAGTCGGGGCTTGTGGCATCCTCTAACATTAAAGCGCATTCAACTAGAGCTATGACTACCTCTTGGGCCGAAGCCTCTCCATTGGACATATGCAAAGTGGCAACATGGTCCACTATATCCACCTTCATGAAGCACTATCAGCTGGACATCCAGGCCTCATCAGATGCAAGTTTTGGCAGAAAGGTCCTTGAGGCAGTTGTGCATCACCAATTTGGTAAGATACGTCCCTCTCTTTTATGGAGAACTGCTTTTCAAGTCCCATTTTCAATGCCTTGGAGGTACACGGAACAAAACTAAATGTTGGTAATAAAATGTATTTGTGTCTTTTCTTTAGTACATCAGAAGTAAAGTATAGATATGTATTATCTTTACAAAAAATGTTCCTTTTGGGTATATTGTTGCCAGTATGTAAAGGGCAGGTACTATGTTTAATTCCTTTCTGTAGAAGTATGTGTAAAAAGATCTGTGCTGATCTGTGCAGCTGCAAAACCAATTCTGTGACCTGTATTAAGGGTCCACATTGCTAGCAGTGGGTCTTGGGTGTTTAAGCAAAAATGTTGGCTTAAAGGGGCGGTATAGGAAGCATGTTTTTTATATGCTAGACTGTGCTCCAAGAGCAATGGTAATTAAATTACCATACATCTAGACTTGTCTATTGTCCCTCTGTAAGCTTTACAGGCCACTATAATCTATAAGACCTGTCAGCAGCAAGTGAGGCATTCACTGGGTTAGCCATATTTAGAATGCTCAGCAGAAGGCAACAGGAAAGATGGCAGCACTGCACCCACTCCTGAAGACCAAGTCCATGCCACTTCGGACAAAGATCAACGTCTACAAGGCAATCATCAGACCTACCCTGACGTATGCCTCCCCAGCATGGATCACTTGCCATGAGCGACACCGGAAGAGTCTTCAGGTAGTCCAGAACAAGGCCCTGCGGATATCGTCTGGAGCTCCAAGATTCGTAAGGACAGCTGACCTTCACAGGGAGCTGGACATAGAGATGTTGGACGAACACCTAGCGAAACTGAGTAAGAACTTCTGCCAAGGACTGGATCAGAACCCAAACCCTCTGATCAGAAAACTCACTGCCACCACTGCAAACCCCTTTGACCGCTAGCCGCGGCCCATCACAGCGAAGACCCTGTGAAACCAACCCAACTGTGACAAGTCAACACAGACCAAGAAGAATTCAAACCTGCGACTTAAACCCCAACCCGAGAAGATGGAGTAGTGAGGCTCAAGCTTCGGTATCCAAAAATCACAGCTGAAGGATAAAATCAGCAAGAAGAAGACTACGACGTTTCTGCAAGTGAGGCATTCATGAGAGATTGCTGTTTTGTAGGGAGATTCACAGACAGAGGGCTTCTTCTGAGTGAAACAGCAAGTTGGGAGCTCCTCACTCAGTGGCGACTTCCTCAGCCTTAAAAGGGGATCTATCACCCCTAAACAAGTTTGTCTTACTATGTACTCTATATAGCGAATGTGTAATATTATATTGTATTATATATTTTTAAACATTATTTGTCCGAAATCTAAGGAATAAATACTGCCCTGCACCCTACTTCCGGACAGACTGCTGTTACCAGCTCTGTACCTCAGTCTGTCACTCTGCCTCTGCTCCCCTCCCTCTGTTCAGCCTCCTCCAATGACTTAGGCTTTCTTTCTGTAAGCTGGAGCTCTCTCATTGGCTTGATATCTTTTAAAGTTACAGGCAGCCTCTGTCATCGGAGGAGGCTGGATATTGGGAGTGGAGCAGAGGCAGAGTACCAGACTGAGGTACAGAGCTGGTAACCGCAGTCTGTCCAGAACTAGGTTGCTGGGCAGTATTTAGTCCTTAGATTTCAGCCAAATAACAATGTAAAAAAAAAAAACTATAAAAAAAAAAAAAAAAAATTATGAAGATTATTTCAGTACTGTCAGTTGTAGTTGAATAATAAAGTTTACCCCTCCAGCCCCTTTTACCTAGTGTAAGCCACCTCCCATCAAATGTGAAATCTGGTCCTGGGACCAGACAGCCAGACAGCTCACTGCATTGGACAATCTTCTTACTGTGAGAACAGTGAAAACCCTGCCCCTTTGACATGTTTTTCCGTTCTGCTAAGTGAAGATTGTCCCTCTCAGTAAGCCATCTGGACACCACCTTGCTGCTGAGGTGAGCAGTGTTACATCAGTAAAAGGGGCAGGAGGGGGGAAACTTTATCATTCAATTACTCTTGAACTACAACTCTGACAGTATTGAAATAACACTCTCCATGGCCCAAATACTATGAAGATTAATTGGAGCTGCTTTGATTTTGAAACATTACTATCCCTTTAAGACAAACTTGTTTAGGGGTGATAGATCCCCTTTAAAGATAAACATGATAGTGCTTACTGGATGGCAACGTAAGTGATTAGCGCTGTGGGTGCTCTTGGGAAAAAGTCTAGCATTTAAAAGGGTTTCATGGACCAATACTGCCCATTTAAGCCACTGGCTTAAAGGGGAACTTTCACCCCTTAATAACTAAAGCTCCCCTTACTGCTGACCTGGCGACTAGCTGCTTAGTAGCGCTAGTCGCCAGAAAACTTACCCCGTTCTCAAGATTTCGCCGTTTGAAAGGATCAGGAAGCACGGACGTCTCTTCACAGTGACGTCCGTGCGCCTGCGCTGTCAGTCCCTTGTCAGTCCCTTGTGCACCGTACGGTGCATACGGTGCACAAGGGACTGACAAGGGACTGACAGCGCAGGCGCACGGACGTCACTGTGAAGAGACGTCCGTGCTTCCTGATCCTTTCAAACGGCGAAATCTTGAGAACGGGGTAAGTTTTCTGGCGACTAGCGCTACTAAGCAGCTAGTCGCCAGGTCAGCAGTAAAGGGAGCTTTAGTTATTAAGGGGTGAAAGTTCCCCTTTAACGAGCTGCACTGTGTGACGTCCTGCTGGCAATACGTTTTCTTTTTGTGAAATCAGGCCCTGTAGTCTTAGCATGCTTTATCAGGGCACTATATATCTGATACCCTTATGAGTGGGCCATTTTTTGACGGTTGAGATTCTCAACACAATCCCTAAGTTAGCTCACATGAAATATCTACTGGCCACATGATAGGCTACCAGGCAGATCTGCCCTGCCATAACTTAACTGTTTTTTGTTGAGCACAGGAAAATTGCCACTTGCTGAACATTTTCATTTGTGCAAGGCAATAGTTGCTGTTACTGCGTTGGCGTCAACCATGTGAAAGGTCATTTAAGGGAACTCTGTGGTTCACCTGAAGACAGCTATAGAGCTTTATCTCATAGTTCAGTCCCTGCAGGATCAGCTGGAAAAGAGATTTTGTTGGTTCTAGGGTTAATCATGTAGTTTCAGTGCTTTCATGCATAGCTGGACTGTTCAAGCAAATATTTAAAAAGGATTTTTTTTTTTTTTTTTTTTTTTTTTAGATTCCAAAGATCGCGAAAGGGGGTGTCTTTGTAAGTTTTGTAATTCTTAGGCATGAGTTTTGACACTCTCCATGGCACTGTATTTCTTGGACGAAAAGATACGGTCTATGTCCCTTCAGGACAGTTGCCTAGAACATTCGAGTGCTAGGTTGTCACATTTTTGGCCTTCTAAGCTGTCCTCTTCACTCCGTTTCACAAATGACGGAATTGTAGTTGGACAGCTTTGGGAAATGGTCCAGACAACCTCACTTGTCTCATCTCAGATCTGTCTCCACTGACAAAGGAATCCCTTCACTGGTGGTGTTGGCACTCCCATCTAGCTCCTAGAATGTCAGTTTGTCTTCCTGTTGTGATCCCCACAGATGCCAGATAGACCAGCTGGAGGGCTTCACTGGTTTCCTTGAAAACCCAGGATCGTTTGACTGGAGAGTAGAATCAGTATTCTGGAGTTAAGAGCAATTCACCTAGAGCTTGAACCTGGCTCTTGGCTCTTCTGAAGCTATCCATTGTGAAACCTTTCCAACTCCCTCTAAGGCCGAATCTTCTGACCCAAGGCCCTGTATGCCACAGTTAGGTGAAGTAGTTGACTATGCCTTCTGTTTGGGTTTTCTTCAAGATGGTATTTGCAAAGGTCTCAGCCTTGGTTCCATCAAGGTGTAGATCTTGGCTCCCTGTTCTTTTCTGCAATGCATTGGTTTTCTTCCAGCTTTGAGCAAGAGCCACTCTGGGTGAAAGATTTTAAATCCTCTGACACAATTTCCGTTATTCCTCCAGGGGGTCCTCCATTCCTGGAACCCCCTTACCACCTTTAGGTTTGTAGCCCCTAAAGCTCCTATTATACTTGCTCTGACTGAATCCTCTGAGGAAGATACTTTTGAAAGTGATATGGTGGAAACGCAGCGTGAAGAGGATTCTACCTACACTTTTGGTGATCCCTTTGAAACTAACCCCACTTCCTCTACCGAGGGTTTTATCAAGGAGATATTAACAACCCTTCAGGTCGCTAATACCCCTGAGGAGGACCAGTCTTCTTCTGACATCTTTCAAAGGCGTAAAATCTTCCACAGTGTTTTCACCAAATGCCAGTCTGGACAAAGTTATCTTGGATGAGTGGAAGATTCCTGACAGCTTACTTTTTCTAAAAGATTTTCTAAGCTGTACCCCTTTTCAGTGGCAGCTTTGGCACAGTGAGCTTCCTCACCACAGTTGATCCCCCTGTTTCCAGGCTTTCTTAGTCTACAGATTTTACCCTTGGCAGATGCTACGGCTTTCAAGGATATGACTGACAGGAAGCTTGAATCTATCCTAAAGTGTAACTTTGCTGCCATTGGTTCTGTTCTGCAAACCAGTTCTGGCTTCAGCTTGGGTAACTAGAGCAATTGCTATCTGACCAACTTACTGAGGCAGTCAGAAATGGCGCCCCTGAGGAGGATCTTTTATCCCTCTTGGCCAACATATCTGAGGCTGTTATGTCACTGATGCTCTCTTTTATGCAGACTCTCCTCTAAGGCTCCTGCCTTTTCTGTCACAGCAAAACGTATCTTGTGGCTCAAGATTTGGTCTGCTGACCTTTCATCTAAGAAGTCACTGATTTCTCTACCCTTTTAATGCAAATCTCTTTTTGGGCTTCAGCTGAAACCGATAATCAGTGAGGCTTCCGGGGGCAAGAGCACCTTAAGTCTCCAAATGCTCTAATATGGCAAGGAAACTGCACCTTTTTTGTCCTCGCCAAACAGTTGCAAAGGCCAAATCAGAGCATGTCTTAAGCTGGGACCCCATACCCTACCCCCAAGACCAGACAGCAGTGGCACTCCAAGCATGCCGCTGCCAAGCTCAGGTCTGGTAAGTCTGCCTCTGCATGACTCACAGAATCCTGGTTCTGTGGCTGCCCGTGGGTGTATTTGCCATTTTTCAACTGCATAGGCAGAGTCCATTGCGGACCAGTGGGTTCTGCAGGAGATTTTGGAAGGGTACAGGTTTCTCTTCCTCCCTTCAGATTCTTCCAGTTCAATACTCCCCTGGGCCAGGAAAAGTTGCGTCTTTTCAACGAGGCTGTTCAGGCTCTCTTAGACAAGGGAGTTCTGGTTCTAGTTCCTCCTCCAAGATGTTCAGGTTTCTATTCAAATCTGTTAGTGGTGTCTAAGAGGGAAGGCAGTAGCCATCCTATTTTCCACCTCAAGGACCTCCATTCTTTTGTGGAGACTGCTTCAAGATAGAGTGCAAGGACTCGCTAAGCTATGTGCCCTTGTTTCTGGATCTGCAGGAAGCATATTAGCATGTTACAATTCATCTGGACAATCGGAGGCACCTCTGCTTCATTTGTGAATAGGGGCACTTCCAGTTCGCTGCTCTGCCATTTGTCTGGACATCCTCAGCTGCTGGCTTACATTTTCCCTCCAATTGCGCTCCTCCCCAGGTGCTTCAGAAGATTCGAATGTAAAATCTGGCGGTCATGATTGCACCCTATTGGACCAGGAGGGCATTGTTCCCCGAGTTGGTTGTCCTCTCCATTCATGGTCCGTTTCCACTGTTGCTCAGACCAGAGCTCCTTCAGAGGTACCTCTGGATAGAGGATGTGGAGGGCCTTTTGACTACATGCCTGTTGAAACCTCCATCCTGAGGAGAAAAGGTTTCTCCCTTGAGGTTATCTCCACTATGATCCAGGCTAGGAAGCCTTTTTCTTCTAAGGTCTACAACAGGATTTGTTCCATTTTTCATTCTTGGTGTGTAGACAGGGATCTGTATTCACCAGAGTTTGACCTGCAGTGGTCCTGTCCTTTTGCCATATGGTGCAAACAAAGGGCTTCGTTTTATCTCCTTGAAGTTCGGGCTTTGGCTTTCTGTATTTTTCAAGAGATGCGTTGCCATCTTGCCAGAGGTTAAGGTGTTCTTTCAGGATGTTGCTCATGCTTTTCCTTCCTACAAAGCTCCCACAGCCCAGTGGTATCTTTAACCTGGTTTTTGGTGTCTTGCAGCAGCATCCATTTGAATCCCTTGCTACCATTCCTCTACGTCTTCTGACATGGAAGATGGCCTTCCTTCTGGCTGTGATCTCGGTGCACAGGGTTGGTCAGTTGCAGACATTGTCTTGCAAGCCGCCTTTCCAAGTTTTTCACAAGGACAAGGCTGTTCTTTGTACCACCCAGGAATTCCTTCCTAAGGTGGTCTCTGAGATTCACATCAATCAGGAGATTTCTTTTTGTCCTGATCTGAAATCTGACAAGGAGAGGGATTTCTGCTTGTTGGATGTGG
This sequence comes from Rhinophrynus dorsalis, assembly GCA_037306005.1. NCBI lineage: Eukaryota > Metazoa > Chordata > Amphibia > Anura > Rhinophrynidae > Rhinophrynus > Rhinophrynus dorsalis. The sequence goes on from CM074725.1 coordinate 114,749,665, forward strand.
TGTTCTGTCTCAAGTTATTTGTGCAGCATACGGAGTCTTTGCATAAGACTGATGCCTTGTTTGTCATCACTTAAGGGCACAGGGCAGGTATGGCTGTGTCCAAAGTCACTATTGTGTCCTGGATTATCTACCATTTGCAAGGCTTATGAACTCTGGAATAAAATTGTTCCCTTTTGTGTTACAGAACACTCCACCAGCTCTGTTGGTGCCTCCTGGGCAACGCTGCAACTTTCTGCTCCATGCATACCTTTGCCTAACGCTATTGTGGTTGTCTTCTGGCTTTTGCTGAAGCCAGTTTTGGCAGGAAGGTCCTTCATGAAGTTCTTCCTGTCTAAGGGCCTACTCCTTACTGTTATTTATCTGTTTAAGCCTGGCTGGCTCTTGTTCTTGTGTGCTGTGTTATTGTTATCAGTGTCTGTTGACACTTGGTTATGTTTGGACTCTTCATAGTCCTGTATAGTCCTAGGGAACTCTGGGATCATGGGGACTGGTGCTTGCCGCTGTCATTTTTTCCCCCACCCTGGTATATCCCCATGGTACCTGTGTGTCTTATTGGATGATAGAGAGAAGAGTGTTTTAGTCTTGCCTGTTAAATCCTTCTCTCTGTCCATATGGCATACAGGTCTCCCACCCAGTGAAAAGGACCACGCTTTGTCTTGGCTAGATGTGGGTCTTGCTGCTCACAGGATCTTACTTTTTTCTTTTCTCACTGTCCTATCTAGTGAGCTTGTCTCAAGTGAATCTGGAAGGCTGATTAAGGAGAAGGGAAGGCTCCACCCCCAAGTCCTTGTCTTTGAAATGTTCCAGACTACTTAGGAAGGGAGTCTCCTCCCCATGGTACCTGTGTGTCATATGGAGTTAAAGAGAGTATTTTAGTCTTGCCTGTTCAATCTCTTATCCTGGCCTCCGTGTAGGTTATCTTTGTCCGGATGTTCCTTCAGGCTGTGATGCCCGTAATGAAGTTTTTTTTTTTTGAAAATTGCTTTCCTCTACAGAATTCTGAGCTCTGTTGGTTCCTCTTCTTATCCAGTTGTTGGGTGTCTAAACATCTATTTTGCCTGGAACTGGCAAGAGTTCTGTTCCCCTGGGTTACTTTTTTTTTTTTTTTTTTTTCCTTTCCTTTCCTTTGACAACTGCCAATAAGTTTGTTTCAAATTCTCCAACCCCCCACTCATTCCAGCTCCACCCTAAACCCAAACTGCTTGGACAAGTAAGAAGCCTACCTAAACGAGTCTTCTGCACAATTTGCTGGGTTTCGGACTGCCTTGTTTTTTGTTTTTGAGACACGTGTTCCCTCTCCCTGATGTATCCATGGATTCTGTGGGTTATTACAGAGAGATATTACATAGGCTTATTCATGTCAAGGGTTCCTCAAAACCCAGTGAGGGCTCTTCACTCTCGGGAAGGATGCATGAGATTCTATTCCAGTAATCGCCAAAAAAGATGGTGGTTATCATCTGGTTTTGGATCTGAAGCATCTCAATAATTTTGTCCACCCTGCAATTCATGATGGAGTCTTGACTCCATCATTGATGCTCTGTGTCCTGGAGAGTTTTTGTCTTTTCTGGACCTGATAGATTCCTTAATGTTCCTATTTGCTGGTATCAATGTATCCTCTGCTTCTCCTTTCAGTATTTCTATTTCCAAATTACCTCCCTTTATGAGTTTTCTATAAAAGTATGGAGGCTTTGTGTGGCCGTATTTGTTTGCTTGGGATATCCATTACTCCTTATCTCTTTGTGACTCAATCTCTTGTCGTGCATCATCATTCTGTAACACCATGGCTAGGTTATAATTCTTGAAGTCCTTTTGAGGTGCTGTCCCAAGTGCTTGTCTTTGTCGTCCAATATATCTTACAGGTAACTCTGGTAAGACTACCACCCCTTTTAAGTAGGCAGGAACAATTCTTGGAAAGAATGCAGGGTGGAGCCTTCCTTCCCTCAGCTGTGTACCAGCCAATCCCCAACCAGTTAGATTTGTTCCTTGAACAGGAAAGGCAAAAGAGCCGTTTTGCTTAGTTTTTAGCTTATTTTATTGTTTTCTGTTAAATATGGGATATAGAAATCTCCTATTAGGTGGATTACCATTACTGACTTCCCAGTGGCGGATTGCTCAGTTACCAGACACTGTGTACCTACCAGCCCTGAGGGGAAAATCTTGCATGCTCTGTTTTTTCCCTAGGAGAAGCCCAATGAGGCTTCTTCTTTAGCAATGGTAGGCAGAAGACCTGCAAAAAGGTGAGCAACCCTTTGAGTGGTGAGGTCCACTTGTCCCACAGTTCCCCTCCACACAGGGGTCTCCTTTTGGAGTTCCTTTTATATACTCCTGCACTCATTGGGTTTATGTTTGTCCTTTTGATTTCTGTGGTAATTTAACCCCTTGTTTGCCAAATTGAGCACTTTTAAGGGTTTTGTTACACTCCTCCCTTTGGGCTTAGTGTTATTTTAGATTTAATCTGGTGATTTCTGTGTGTTTCCAACTTTTGGACCCACTTTATTTAAAATTCTGTTATTTAAGTTCCGCATCTTTAAAGCGCGCTTTATCACATACACACCATGCTCCATCCACATCTATGGGACTTGTACTTATTGGGACATGTCTCTGCAACCGCTCTACGTAGTGAGTTCAGTGTCGGCTAATTCTGCTTGTCTACCCTTGTCCTGTCATCCGGTTTACCTTCTGAGTGTCGGGGGGGGGGGGGGGGGTTTCAGGGGGCTTCGGGCACTGTTTTAGGGTACTTGAAGATAAAGTACATTTGCAATGAGCGCCTGCTTCACGGGCTATTTTCTGATTAGCTGTTGAGCAGACTCCGTTTTCTGGCTTTCCTTCACGAGTATCCTATGCAAGGCTTGGACTCTTCCTCCCTCCTCAGCAGATTAACCCTTCGTCTGCCAGTTAAGTGCATTTTTGCTAATCCTGGGGTGAAAATTTAATCTCACAGTATTTGGGTTATTCCTTCTACTATTAGACGCTTTATATTCTGTTAGGATGTCAGACCCGTTGAGACCTGGGGCTAGACCTAAGACTAAGGATACTGGGGTGTCTGATCCCCATTGCGCATTGCTCCTCATGTCAAACAGGGCTTCTTAGAGAATACTTAGGTCATTTATGCCCTTCATGCTCTGTGGCCCCTGCCTCTCCGCCAGGACCTTCCAGCCATGTTGTGGAGCCACCTTGGTTGCAACTACTTCCAACGTAATTACAGTGGGTCGTCAAAGCTTGGAAAACACAGCTCCTGGCTAACATTTCAGAACCTCAGCATTATGTTACTGAAGTTATCTTTGATGCTATTAGGCTGGAAGGTAGGGTTTCAGCTATATCCGTAGCAGCCATGCATGCCCTCTGGCTTAAGATCTGGTCTGCGGATACCATTTCCAAGAAATCCTTGATTTTTCTGCCCTTCCTGGCCACTTCCTTATTTGGGCCGGAGCTGTAGAACCTTATCAGTGAGGCTACTGGGGGCATGGGGGCAAGAGCGCTCTGCCTTTGGTTCCAAAAAGAAACCTTAAGTCCAACGGCACAGTCTTTTTCGTTCTTTCCAGACTGAGGAGCGTCCCTCAGCCCCAACGGTTCCCCAGGCTCCGCGTAAGTGTAGGCCCAAACAGTCCTCCACCAAACCCAAGACCACCAAACCACCTTCGGCATGACTCGCTGAGCCCCGGACCCCACGTGGCAGTGGGTGGCCGACTGTGCCATTTTCTAAGTGTTTGGACACGTGGGTTACAGGATTCCCTTCACCTCTCTTCCTCCTTTCAGGTTCTTCTCTTCTCACACTCCTCAGGGATTGGAGAAGTGTTGTATTTTCAATGGTGCTATCCAGACTACTGGACAAGGAAGTTGTGGAACAGGTTCCAGACCTAGAAATCATCTGTTCTACTTTGGACCTCCAGGATGCCTATCTGCACATATACATCCATCTGGAGAGCCGTCAGTACTGCAAATTTGTTTGCAACACAGGGCACTTCCATTTTTTTTTTTTTTTTCTTCTCCCCTTCTGTGTGACTACTGCCTCCCCCCCCCCCCCAAGGTATTCACTCGGCTCCTGGGTGCGGCAATTTCTGTCATGCACAAGATGGCATCAGAGTTACTCCGTACATGGACAACTTGCTCTTGAATGTCCCGTCGTCGGAACTCCTTCAACAGGCCCAGGACTGTATCAGCACTCACCCGTCACGGGTGGATCCCGAACATGGACAAGTCGGACCTGGTTCCATCTCAGAGACTGGTCTTCCTAGGTCATGGCGTTTCTCACGGACGCAGTGGTTCACCAGATCACCCCCAACATATCCTCAGTCCTGGCTTGCTACTCCATTCCAACCAAGAAGTTGAACTCTGTAGTGGGAAAGTTGATATCTAACATAGAGGTGGTACTGTTTGCGATTGCTCACACCAGGGAACTTCAGAGGTTCATGATCAGGTTTGCAAAGGCAACACAGATCTCCTGAGGCTTTCAGTTTCTCTACCCCTACATGTGTCTTGATAATCTTTAACTGTTGGGCCCGAATGGCTGTAGTTCATTGTGCTATGTTAGTTACTGGTGTGCCTTTATTCCAGTTTAGTGTCCGTTGACACTTTTCTTGTTTGGGACTAGCATGATCTGATTAGTCCGTATGAGCTTTGGGGACCTGCGCTTGGTCCTTGCCTTTTCTCCCTACCACTGGGAAACTCAGTGTTGGTATATTCCAGAGTTACCTGTAAGCTATATTGGACTACAGAGAAAAGAGGATTTTAGTCTTACCTGTTCAAATCTTTTCTTTTAGTCCATATAGCTTACAGGTCTTCCACCCTGTCAAGGGACTGTGCTTGGTTCTCCTGTGACTGAACATGGGAGTTCCTTCGAGTTCATACTCACAGGAGTCGTCCTTTTCCTTCTCCCTACCTAGTCAATAGTTAGCGTCTCAAATCTATCTGGTTGGCCTGCACTTCTTTCCAACAATTGTTCCTGTCTACTTAAAGGGGCGGTCTCCTTACCAGTTACCTGTAAGCTATATGGGCTAAGGGAAAAGGATTTAACAGTTAAAGCGGAACTATCATAGTAAATCATCTTTGGCTCTACAAATAGATATAGTTAATTTAAGCAGGATGTTTTAAGTAAAACATTTCATATATTTTTCTATAATTTATAAATCTGACTGTTTGTGGACGCACTAAGAAGACAGAGACTGAATCCATCTTTTTTTTTCAGCTTCTAACACATGCGCAGTGGTCTTCCTTTGCCTGTCACTCACCATTGAAGCGCTGCCCATAGCCCGCCCGTCTGAAGTGCGTGCATGCTAATGTACACCTCTGACGTTCACTTCCTCGCCGGGCGCGTGCACTACACCATAAACACAGCGGATGGCTAAACAAATGAATCTTAAACCTGTGAGAGCTTCAAGAAAATCTGCTGCGCTGTCACTCAAAGGGTTAGTAAATCATTTGTAGTCCAAAGGTGTGTATTGCTTAAAATCGTATTGATGATAAAGTTCATTAAAACAAATTTTATGTAACTTTGCAATCAATAAGATTGAAGCACTACACACCTTTGGACTACAAGTTATTTATCAACCCTTTGAGTGCCAGCGAGAGAGATTTTCTTGTAGCTCTCACAGGTTTACGATTGTTTATAAAAACAGTTGTATTTTTTTTTTTTTTTATATAATATTATCTCTGAGTCTGTATAGCAAAGACCATCCCCAAGTCGAAACATTGCTCTCTCTGCCTATGTAAAAATAAATAAATAAATAAATTAAAAAAAAAAAAAAAAAAATCTCTAGCGATATCTCTAGAGATATCTCAAGTCAGTATAGCAAAAATCAACAGCATGTTAGGGAACCAAGAAACGTTCCCCATCGGTTTCAATGCCGCACAAAGTCGAATGTTTGTGTGTACTATGAAAAATAAAGCGCTCACTAACCTCTTGCCTCCTTAACCCTTTGAGTGCCAGAGGGGTACACAACGCAATGCTTTGCAATGCGTTGAGTACCCCTCTGGCACTCAAAGGGTTAAATGTCTATGCACAGTGCATTTGTGTGCTGCAGGCACAGGGAGGGGTTCGGTGAGGAAGAGGTTAGTGAGCGTTTTTTTTTTTTTGTTGTCTTCCAGTACTGCTGATAATTAACCCTTGAAGTGCCAGAGAGGTACGCAGTGCATTGCTCTGCAATGCGTTGCATAGCCCTCTGGCACTCAAGAGGTTAAGAGAGGACAGTGGTTCCGCTGCACACAGAGAATGGGGGAGAGCCAGCATCTCCTCCTCTTACGAGTCCATCTGGAATTGCAAGTCCTGACAGCGGGCTGAAGCTCCATTTTACACAGTGAAGGGGAGAGAGAGCCCTTGGCTTTTCAGCCAGCCTCTCCTCCTCCTACAAATCCATTCAGCATTGCAAATCATGACAGCCACAAACGGGCATGCGGTTGAAGCGCCGTTTTACACAGAGAAGGGGAGAGAGCGCCCTTGGCATTTCAGCCAGCCTCTCCTCCTCTTACGTGCCCATCTGGGGTTGTGCTGTGTAAGATTCATTTACCTGTGAGAGATAAAAGAAAATGTACTGCGCTGGCACTCAAAGGGTTAGTAAATAAATTTTAGTCCAATTATTGCTTGCAAAGTTACTTAAAATATATTGAGTTAAAGTTATATAAAGCTTTAGTAGTAATGTAGATACGTTTTAATAATTTAATATAAAAGGGAGCGCCAATCGCCTGTCAGCTTCTATATACAGAGTGTGCGAGATTCATGCATGCGTTCACAATGAAATACAGTGACCTGAACATGCAGGAAAGTTAGTGCACGGCAGGTCACATGCTCTTGAAAATTAAGACGTAGGAGGGATCGAGAAGACCGGTTTGAGTGACAGTTACCTTAAGGTAACTTCTCTGTCATGCGCAGTACATTTCCAGTCTCCATGTCACAAGGTACATTTTCTTATGGCTCCGACGGGTTTACTATTTATTTGTTTTAAAAAAACAATAATGCGTATCAGGTTTTTGTGGAATGTTTGGCTGGTGGGTGGGGTTGGGGGGTGCTGCGGGCTCGGGGGAGAGAGGAACTGGGATCAGGGGTTGTAGGCTTAGCTTAGATAGGTTGGATGTTTGGAGTATTTTTATAAAAACCTCAGATCGACTCCATATGCCTTATTCATATGCATCTGTTCTTATTGTTATGAATGGTTACATACTCTTGCTGTATTTGAAAAATTGTATATGTGCTTCTTTCCTTGTATGTGTATGGATTGGTCTGTTAATAAACTATATTTAAAAAAAAAAAATAAAAAAAATAATGCAACTCTGCATATATCTATGGAAACTAAACACAGAGACCTAATCTTGTAAGGGTGTTAATTGCACTTTAAGACTCTCTTAAACATGAGGTTTAACACCCTTTATGGATGGGATGCCATCAGACAAAGTTCAGCCTTTGTCCTGACAGGTGCCCCAAGCTTTGATTCGCCAATAAGGGACAGAGTGGAAGTACATAAGTGTGGGGTTGCTGGTCTTTGCTCTGGAGGCAGTTCCATATGCCCAGTTTCACACCCTTCAGCTGGATATTCTCAGGAATTGGTCCAGGTAGCAATGACATATCATGCATGATACACCTTTTGTCTGGACCAAGAGGGTTATTTTCTATGGCTGCTTCAGGAATCACACCTGGGACGCCTGTTTGTCATAGTGGGGCTAGTCCACTGTAACCGTGAAACCCAGCCTGTTCAGTTAGGGAGCCTCTTTAGGCTCCCTTGTGGCACTAGGTCCCTTGTCTGACAACAAGACACGTTATTCTTATGTAATCTTTCTTTCTTTTATGGATGGATGGAAGCTCACGTTCAAGCTGTCCCGGCTGTTCACTTTATGGCGATGACTTCCTCTCAGCCATCAGCGTCCAGATCCTTGGGGAACTGAAACAGTCAATCTTCGACTTCATAGTTTGCGTTGTGTCTAGCAGTGGTAGACCTGATAGTGTCGTGATTTAAAGGGACACTAATGTCCCATAAAATTTTGTTTTACAGTTTTGTAGAGATTAAAAAAATAAGCTAAATGCCACAATTCCTATCTCTCAAACTGCTATGGTTTGAGAGAGATCCTCTGGTAAAGTTCCCATCTCCCTCCTCTTCTCCTGACGTTAGCTGTAAGCGAACAGCAGGAGTGCCTGGTCCGGTGACCAACAAGCAGCTATTCAGGAGAGCCGCAATAGAGCGATTTAAAAAGATACTTCTTTGGAACAGTCTACAAAGTGTGCCTGGTTTGCAAGCAAAATTTTTAGACCGTTCCAAAGAAGTAATTCATTTTAAATTGCTCTGTTGCGGCTCTGCTGAAGAGCCTCCTCAAGTCGACTGACATGGGTCTCCTTCTGTCAGCTTTACAGCTGACATCCGGAGAAGAAGAACTGTAGCGGAGGATATTTCTCAAACTCTAGCGATTTGAGAGAGAGGATTTGTGGTTTAGCTTATTTTTTTATTCTCTACAAAACTCTCTAAAAAATGTTCACATTCCCTTTAAACATTGGGTTCCTCAGTTTTACTCCAGATCCCAGGACCCTCTGATTCACACATACAATTGGCATTCCATGGTTACATGGTAAATTTAAGTTCAACATTTGCCACGGTATTTTCTGGTATTTCCCTCTGGCGTATGTGTTTTCTCCTTTCTACCTTATAGCCCGGGTGCTTATGAAGGTCATGATGGAATGGAATGGGTGCATGTAATTCTGACTGCGCTTTTTGGGCGGCTGACCATCGTTTTCTGATCGTATCAGTCAGTGTGATCTCTCTCTTCTGGACTTCTTAAAGGAATAGTATTACTTCAAAATTACTATCCCTCATATTGTAGCCCTGAATAAACTGAGTTAAATGACACCAGCGGCATCTCTCAAACCTTTATGGTTTAAGAGATAGCAGTTTTCAAAGTTTCCTCTCCCCTGCTGTCAGCGTTCTGCTGCCAGCAGGGTAATCCGGTCTCTGAATCAAGCGGAGGCTCTTCAGCAGAGCCGATATCTCGTTATGGAAGGAAAAATTATTCATTGAAACAGTCTTCTACGTGTGCTTGGTAACCTAGCACAGGTAGAAGACTGTTTCAATGAATCAGTTTTCCTTCCATAATGAGATATCCGCTCTGTTTAAGAGCCTCCGCCTGTCCCGGGACCGGATTCCCCTGCTGGCAGCAGAACGCTGACAGCAGGGGAGAGGAAACTTTGAAAGCTGCTATCTCTTAAACCATAAAGGTTTGAGAGATGCCGCTGGTGTCATTTAACTCAGTTTATTAAGGGCTACAATGAGGGATAGTAATTTTGAAGTAATACTGTCCCTTTAACACAGGGCTTCTCATACATCCAATATGGAACACAGGAGCAATCACTTGTACAGGCAAAATGAGGATTGCCTGAAACTGAGCGCTCCAGACCTGGACCACTCAGTTTTAGCGCCCCCCCCCCCCAAGCATAATTTCAGCGCTCCCATGACGTGCCAGGACTGTCTCTGGTCCTGACACATCACCGATCGCTAAAGGGTTAACCACATGTGCATTGGCGTGCAAAGAAATTTCTTTGCAAATCTTTTTCCTAGTCCCTTACTCTTCATTAACTTGTCTTTATGTATAACCTAGCTTTCGCTAGATCATGTTATCTAGGACCCTAGTCTCTTTGTACCAAGTTTGAGAAATTCACCTGTAACACTTCCTGATGAACCTCCTTTACTGTAGTTACGGGAACATCATTATTGATATTTAATACACAATATTCCTTCAATTTTGTAGTGATAGAGCTTACAATTGAGCTATCATCCAGTAGAAATTCCTTTAACTTCCAGGTCGTACCCCTGTATCTGCCTACTGGCACCTTTTATATCACTGAATAAATGATTTAGAACATTGCCAACATATTTTATTTAGACAGCTTAGTCTGATCACTTAAAAGAGGGACATAGGAATTTTTGCATCAGAGGGACAGTGCGCTCCTAAAGAGACGTGTGAGGTATGAATGACCATTCATACTTTTAATCTACTCCTTATTGAGAATGAACAAATTGAGCACAAATTATGACATGAAAAACTATAACATTTTTTTTTTTTTTCCCTTATCAAATGGAATAGTGGTCTACAAATAGCAATTTGATGTCAAAATAAAGCCCTACTTATGCTTAAAAAAGGTATATAATGTATTTGGGTGAACTAAATGAATTGGAGGAAAAATGGTGAAACAAATGTATACTAAAAAAACTGAAATTACTTGAATCCTCTAGTGTTAAAAAGCCCCCATCACTAAGTGGTTAATATTGCAAATAGTTGCGTTGCAAACATTCTGTAGAGAATATGGATAGCAAAGAAACCTATCTGTATTGGAGTATTTCTCATGACTGGAAAAAAGTCTAATTTCCTTCCTGGGTAATATTATATTCAACACATAAATGCAATAAATGATGGGATGAGAGTGTTATTGAACTTCTGGTTAACAGCACACTTCAGATGGCCATGCTGGGGATTGTAGCCAAGGTGTAGGTTTTGTGGAAAATTGAAATCCTCTCCCAGTAACATGCCTTCCCTAAAAGAGTTTCTTTTCAAAAAGATGGGTTAAAGTGTTAGTAATGTCCACAAAAAAATGTTTTTTGCATTTAGATGAGCTTAAAAAGCTGAGCTGAATGCAAAAAAAACTCTCAAACCGTTATGGTTTAAGAGATACAGGCGTTTAAAGTTTGATCTCTCCTACTGACAGCTGTAAAGCTGTCAGCAGGAGATCCGTGTCGCCTGACCATGAAGGCGCTTGAGCAGAGCTGCGATCTCGTTATTTACCACGAATCCCTTCAATGGAATGGTCTAAAACGAGTGCTTGAAAACCACGGATCTCCTGCTGACAGCTTTACAGTTGTCAGTAGGAGAGATCGACCTTTAAACGCCTGTATCTCTTAAACCATAGTGGATTGAGAGATACAATTTTTTTTGCATTTAGCTCAGCTTTTTAAGCTCTTCTAAATGCAAAAACGTTTTCACTGTCGTCCAGTACAGGTTACTGGTACAATGGGAGGCGATCCGCCCCTTTAAGTAGGCAGGAACATTCATCTAAATGTATGCAGGGGGTGGAGCCTCCCCTCCCTCTTAAGCAGCCCTCAGCCAGAACAAGCTAGAATGATTTGTTCCTGCATGCTGTGCACACCAGGTGGAGAACATCTCTCAATCAACTTTAGTTTTTTTTTATTGTTTTCTTCAAATATGGAATACCACCATTAGGCGGGTGACCATGGCTGTGAATTGCCCTCTCCAAAGTGGCTAGTGCAGCTTCCAGGGATTTTCTGGTGGACCCTATGCCCTGAAGAGGGAACAACTTGAGTCAAGTAGCTTCCATGGTGGGGGGTTTTGCTTTGGTTAATTCCCTTTTCACATGGTTACCTGAAGACAGAAGTCCTGCAGAAAGGTGAGCCACCCTTTGAGTGCTGAAGGTCCACTTGTCCCACAGTGTCCCTTCATTGGGCTTGTATTTGGGAGTTCTCATTATGCACTCCAGCACTCATTGGGTGTTTTTCGTTATTTGCACTGTATATACAATGCCTGTGTGTATTCTCTGGGTTTTGGAGCAGTTTATGGGGGTTTTAACCTTTTCCCTGCTGTTTCCCTCATTGGGATATAGTTTTCTCATGTTTTTCATGTGTTTTATATGTGTTTGGTAACTTTTTTCTGTCAGGGTTAATTTATTAAGTTAATGTTCTGCGCCTTTAAGCGCGCTTTTCCCCGCATAGACGCCATTGCTCCTTTACTCTCTATGGGTTTACACAGTGTGGGACGTATCTCTGGAACCGCTTGTCACAGCGACTTCAGAGTGGGCTCATTTTGTTGGTCTTCCCTTGCTCTATCATCCGGTTGCATGATTCGGTGTGTTGGAGGTCTGGGGGGGCTTCGGGCACTGTTTTGGGGTACTTCTGAGAAACTACATTTCCCATAAGCGCTTGTTTCACACCTGTTTTCTGATTGGCTCCCGTCGCGGCAGCCATTTTGTGAGTTCTTCTCAGCGAGTATACTACGCAGGGACCGAGCCTTCTCTCTCACCTCCGCAGATTAACCCTTCGCTTGCCAGATAAGTTTAATTTTAAGCCTTTCTGGGGTGAATATTTAATCTTTCACACTTCAATTGGGTGATTCTTGTTAGTGGAGTATATCTGACGCTGTGAGCATGTCTACTCCACTGGAGTCAGGGGCTAGACCCAAGACTAAGGAGGCTGGGGTGTCAGTTTCCCCCATTGCGTTTTGCTCCTCTTGTCACTCTGGGCTGCCTAGAGAATTTTCTGGTCATCTATGCCCAAAATGTGCGGAAGGCCGTGACAGCAACCCAGGGCTTTCCAGTCACGCCATTGAGCTAACATGGGTGAAAGAGTTCAAGGCTGCCACTAGGGATCTCAGATCCACTCTTCAGCTCTTTCCCTCTCAGGTTCAGGGGGCTCTTCAAGTTTGGCAGACCCCCTCCACTGTTAGGACCACCCTGCCCAAGCCACAGGGTGCTCCTGATATGTCTGATTCTTCTGAGGAAGAACTATTACAGGATTCTGATGTTGAGGAAGGCACTGTTATTGAGTCTACCAGGTCTATTGGTGACCCCTTTGAATGTGACCCTGAACTCTCCGCTGAGGGTTTGATCAGGGCTGTGCTAACCACCCTCAACCTTCCTTTGTGTCAGGATTTGACTCATGATCCAACTGATGTTTTTCAGAAACCCTCTAAGGCTGTTGTATGTTTTCCTACTAATCCTACTCTTGCCCGTTTAGTCTCTGATGCGTGGAGAAATCCTGATAAATCCTCTTCTGTATCTAAAAAGTTTGCTAAACTTTACCCTTTTCCTGAGACTGAACTGGCTAAGTGGGTTCATCCTCCTAAAGTGGATGCTCCAGTTTCTAGGTTGTCTAAATCTACTGCCTTGGCTGTATCTGATGCTTCTGCCCTGCAAGATTGGACGGATAAAAAGTTAGAAACTTGTCTTAAGTCTATTTTTGCCTCTATTGGCACTGCCATGCGTCCAACCTTTGCAGTGGGTTAACCGGGCTATTGCGGCCTGGACTGAACAGCTTACTGAGGCGGTTCGCCAGGATGCGCCAGTGTCTGAGCAGTTACAGCTTCTTGCTAATATATCCGAAGCTCAAAATTATGTTTCTGATGCTGCTTTTGATGCTGTGCGCATGATGGCGAGGGCCTCCACTTCCTCTGTGGTGGCTAGACGTGCTCTTTGGTTGAAAATTTGGTCTGCTGACACCGCTTCTAAGAAAGCCTTGCTTTCATTACCCTTCCAAGGGACCTCACTGTTTGGATCTGAACTTAAGGAGATGATCAGTGAGGCTACTGGTGGTAAAAGTACTCTTCTACCATCAGTCTTCAAAAAGAAGTTTCCAGCCAAACGCAATCGGTCCTTTCGTTCCTTCCAAACTGAGACACGCTCTGCGTCCCAGACGGGTCCGTCCTCTGTGCGCTCCTCCTCCAAGCCCAAACAGTCCTGGAAGCCCAAAGTTGCCCCCAAGGCCAAGACCTCCAAGACTGCTTCGGCATGACTCACCGAACCCGGGTCCGCATCTGGCTGTAGGTGGACGTCTCCACATCTTTCGCCGGATTTGGGAGGAGTCAGTGGCGGACCCTTGGGTTATTCAGGTGGTATCAGAGGGATACAGGATCCCTTTCTCTTCCCTTCCTCCCTTTCGGTTCCATTTTACTCGTCCTTCTCAGGAGCCTACAAAAAGACGTCTGTTCGACGCTATTTAGGATCTTTTGGACAAAGAAGTCCTGGAATTGGTTCCTTCAGAGGACACAGGTTCAGGATTTTATTCCAACCTGTTCGTTGTGGCCAAAAAGGACGGGGGCGCCCGTCCTATTTTGGACCTCAAGGATCTCAATTCCTTTGTTGTGAGTTCCCACTATCGTCAAGAATCATTGCGTACTGTGATAGCAGCAATGTCTCCAGGGGAGTTCCTTGCCTTCCTGGACCTTCAGGATGCATATCTTCACATCCCTATCCATCCAGAGAGCAGGAGGTATCTCAGGTTTGCCTGTCACAGAGGCCACTTTCAGTTTTCAGCTCTTCCCTTTGGACTGACTTCAGCTCCTCAGGTCTTTCAGAGGGTATTGGGATCTTTGATAGCTGTGCTTCATCGAGATGGTGTCAGAGTAACTCCCTACATGGACGATCTGCTTCTGAAAGCTTCTTCTGCGGAGATCCTTCACCAGCAGGTTCAGACGTGCATCCAGACACTCAACCGCCACGGATGGATCGTGAATCTGGACAAATCAGACTTTATCCCATCTCAACAGATCCTTTTCTTGGGTCTCCTATTCGACACTCAGCAGTGCATGGTGTTTTTACTGAAAGAAGTGGCTCATCAGATTGCTCTCCGTGTATCCAAGATCCTGGAACTCGAGAGGGTTCCAGTGCCGAAGTTGACTTCTCTGGTGGGGAAGTTCATTTCCACTATAGAGGTAGTACCATTTGCCATGGCACACACCAGGGAGCTTCAGAGATTTGTGATCCAGACGTGCAAGACTCATCCAGATCATCTGCATCTGTCAGTCTCTCTTCCTCCTCATGTCGAGCTGAGCTTGGAATGGTGGTTGGACCTGTCTCATCTCCTGAAAGGAAGGTCATTTCAGGTTCCCTATTGGACCACAGTCACGACTGATGCCAGCCTCCGGGGTTGGGGGGCAGTCTTGGGTCGTTTCAGTGCTCAGGGGAAATGGGGACTGGAAGAATCTCTCCTCTCCATCAATGTGCTTGAACTTCGTGCCATCTTTCTTGCCCTGAGACACTGGGAATCTCAACTGGAGGGTTGTCCAATCAGAGTGGAGTCCGACAACGCCACCGCAGTGGCCTACATCAACAGACAAGGTGGCACAAGAAGTCTCACCGCTTGGTTAGAAGTCAAGGCCATCTTATCTTGGGCGGAAGCACATGTTCCCGTCATTTCAGCGGTACACATTCCAGGTGTAGACAACGTCATGGCAGACTTTCTCAGTCGTCACACAGTCGACAGCGGAGAGTGGGCGCTTCATCCAGAGGTGTTTCCACTTCTAACCCAGATGTGGGGGGTACCTGTAGTGGATCTGATGGCTACCAGACACAACAGGAAGGTTCCAGTGTTTTGCTGTCGGTGGAGGGACCCTCTTGCTCTAGCAGTGGACGCATTGTCAATCCCTTTGGAGTTCTCCCTAGCCTACATCTTCCCTCCTCTCCCTCTGTTGATCAGAGTCATCCAGAAGCTGAAGATGGAGCGTTGTCCTGTCATCCTAATCACTCCGAATTGGCCTCGTCAGTCCTGGTATCCGGACCTGCTGGCCATGTCAGTGGCGGATCCCTTCCCGCTCCCTGCCCATCCAGATCTGCTGCTTCAAGGCTACCTGTGGAAGGAGGATGTTCAGCATCTCCATTTGATGGCTTGGAGGTTGAATCCTCAATTTTGAAGAAGAAAGGGTTTTCTTCTGTGGTGTCTACGATGCTTAGAGCTCGCAAGCCTGTGTCCTCCAAGATCTATCATCGCATTTCGTCAACTTTTGTTGCATGGTGTACTGATAAGGATCTATCACTTGATTTCCATTTTCCCACAGTCGTGGCCTTTTTGCAGGATGGGGTTGAAAAGGGACTCAGTCTGAGTTTTCTCTCAAGGTTCAGACTTCTGCTCTGTCTGTATTTTTCCAGGAACGCATTGCCATTCTTCCTGATAAAGTTTTCTTCCAAGGTGTGGCTCATGTTCGGCCTGCCTTCAAGAGTCCAACTCCCCAGTGGGACCTCAATTTGGTGCTGGGGGTTCTTCAGAGACCCCCGTTTGAATCCTTGGCTTCCATTCCTTTACATTTGTTGACCTGGAAAATGGCCTTTCTTTTGGCTATTGTATCAGTTCACCGGGTTGCGGAGTTACAAGCTCTGTCTTGTAAACCTCCTTACCTGGTGTTCCACAAGGATAAGGCTGTGCTCCGCACTTCCAAGGTGTTCTTACCTAAGGTTGTCTCAGAGTTTCACATCAATCAGGAGATTGTGGTGCCCTCTTTCTGTTCTAACCCTTCCTCTGACAAGTAGAGGGATCTCCATTTGTTGGATGTAATGCGTTGTCTTAAATTTTATGTTCATCGCACTGAGTCTATCAGGAAGTCTGACGCTCTGTTCGTCATTCCTGAGGGGCCTAGGGCAGGGAGACCGGCATCCAAGGTGACCATTGCATCTTGGATAAAATCTACCATTCGTGAAGCCTACAAGCTGCAGAATAAGCAAGTTCCCTTCCGGGTTACTGCTCATTCCACCAGATCAATTGGGGCCTCTTGGGCCTATAAAAATCAAGCGTCTGCTGATCAACTGTGCCGGGCGGCCACTTGGTCCTCTGTGCACACATTCTCGAAGCACTATCGTGTAGATGTAATGGCTTCGGCTGATGCCAGCTTTGGGAGGAAGGTCCTGGAGGCAGTCTTGCCTGTCTAGGATCTTCTGCTTCTGTGGTTCTTAGTGCTTCCTTGCTGTTGAGCCCTGTTGGCTCTAGTTCAGTGCGCTGTGATAGTTCGGGGGTTCGTTTTTACCCTTGGTTGGTGACCGTTGACACTTCTGTTATTGGGCTCTATGATTAATTGGTTCATAGGAGTTTTGGTGACTTTTGGGTCCTGCGCTTGGTCCTTGCCTTCTTCCCGCCTCTGGGAAAGCTCAATGTTTGTACATCCCATTGTACCAGTAACCTGTATTGGACGACAGTGAAAATAGGATTTTAGTCTTACCTGTTAAATCCTTTTCACTTAGTCCATACAGGTTACTGGTCTCCCACCCTGTCAAAGGACCATGCTTGGCTCTCCTGTGGCATTCAGTGGGAGACCTTTGGGACATGCTCACAGGAGTCTTCCTTTTCCTTCTTATCTCTGGTCAGTATTAGTGTCTCAAATCATTCTGGCTTGTTCTGGCTGAGGGCAGCTTAAGAGGAAGGGGAGGCTCCACCCCCTGCATACATTTAGATGAATGTTCCTGCCTACTTAAAGGGGCGGATCGCCTCCATTGTACCAGTAACCTGTATGGACTAAGTGAAAAGGATTTAACAGGTAAGACTAAAATCCTATTTTTGTGGACATTATGAACACTTTAAATTGAAACTTGTTTTTCATTGGGGGAGTATACATCAACTAGAGTTTAAAGTTTTGTAATTTTCCTTTGACCATTTAAGAATTGGCCACCTGGATCTACAGTTTTCCAAGCATTTCCCAGAGGACTAATGTAATATCGCAACCCCCCCCCCCCCCCTTTTTTTTTGTTTTTTTGTTAAAGATGGAGAATACCACTGTTGTGTTAAGTAACACTTAGCATAATGTTTGTCTTTAACTTCCTTAAGATGAATGCCCTGTTAGTTATCTGGAAGATCTGATAGCTGGTCAGGCAACCCATTTTGGCTTGTGCAAAGTTAATTCCCATGTGCTCATTCCACTAGAGCCTTAAGTGTATTGTGTTCAAAAACCAAGCGTCAACCAAACAAAACTACAAGGCTGCTTTCTGGATATCTTTCCACATGTTCACAATAATGTCTGCCTTTAAGAAGGCCTTTTTTTTCCCCTTCCTTTGTTTATTACAGGTTGTGGTAGCTGATTTGAGTAGCCCACCTTCCTCATTTTGTAGTGACTAAATATATATATATTTTTTCTGTTCGTACAGACGTTAGTTGAGTTTTCTTTCCTTCCATGATAATTTTTGGGATCATTGGAATGTCCCCAACTTCCACCCACCAAACCTAATGAACTGTTGCTGTGTCTGACATTACCTTTTTAAAATTGGTCAACAGATAGTAATCCTCTTTGTATGAATTGTTGACTTGCCAAAAAGCAATGTACGATCATATATTTATAAGCAGAGCTATTTTACAGTTAGAAATTTCATATGATGAAAATTGGGGCTATATCTCTCAATGTGATAAGGACATTTGTTGGCTAATAGTCTCATCATGCCCAGTTTTCATGGGTGCTGCCTGTTTTGTTACCCGGTACACTGATGTGGTCCCCCCCCCCCCTCCTGCATTTTCATGTATCTTTTTGTATTCAGGGTATATGAAGGGCACAATTTTTTTTGCACTGCCCTCTGGCAGCTTGAAATGCAAGCATGGTGCTGGGTTGTATAGATAGGGCATTAGTAGCAGAAAGAGAGAAGTCGTCTGGTTAGACCTTGTGACTGAATGGTTGTCACCCAGAGAACAAAATGTCTGTTTTCAGTGATCACCATTGTCTTAACATGTGTTCCCATTCTTCAAACATTAATGTCCCTTGTGTGTGCATGCATTAGTGTTGGACATTTACCAGCATTGAATGGGTTGGTTAGTGTATATGATGTACATAGGGATGGTGCCATCCGGTCTAGCTGACCGCAGAGATTGGGTTATGAGATAGCCAGTGTTGGTCAGATAGAGGGGGGGGGGTAGGGCAAATCTGTGTGTGGAATGTGTGTATCTTCCCCCTCATATCAGGCTAAGCAGAAAGAGACCTGGTAGATGGTACCTGTGACATCAGATCCTGCAGGTGTGGGTATAAAAAAGCCTAAGAGGAGTGAGAGAGGACAGAGTTGAAAAATGTAGGACCAGGAGAAAAGACCTCTGCAGAATGGTGGGAGGCCTAGGGTCCATGTGCTTGCTAAAGGAGTACTGGGGAAACTGGGACTAGTGAGTACCCTCACCAGAAGAGTTGGAGTGAGCAGGCAAAGTAGAGGCCAGGTGCCCTTTTCAGTTGTGGGTTGTAAGTCAAGGCGGCTTCAGCCACAGAGTACCCTGATGTATCCACCACAAGGACCTTAGGATGTTTTCTCAACTTCTCTGTCAGGACTAAAAGATACAGGGAAATGTCATGCAATCCAGCACCAGATGCAGTGGGCGGGGTGTCCACTCTTGCCTCTAATGGGACTATGAGTAAGCTCCAGCTTAAAGCTAAATAGACTGTATTATATGTAACCCCTGGCAACCTGTGCAACTTTGCTGACACACAAGAAGAAAACAGCAGAAGTGTTTTTATGCTTCACCCCTGTTTTGTTTGCCTGTAATTGTTCTATGTTTGTGTGTTGTGACCTCTCTAATAAATTCAATTTATTATCTTTGGCTGGATATATCGCTTAACCCTTGGTCTACCAAGCCGTAACCCCTGTAATCCCATCATAGACCTCATCTAGAGTATTGTGTACAGAACTGGAGACCCCATTTCCAGAATGACATTGCTAATTCTAGAGAGAAATCGGAGAAGGGCTGCAAAATGGTGAATGGTTTACAGTGTAAGAAATATCAGGATAGGCTAAATAATCTAAACCTCTATATCTTGTGGGAGAGGAGAGAGAGGGCATGTGACAGAAATATAAATATAATATATATATATATATATAATATATATACGGTTTTCAGCAAACTACAGGAGGGACATACATTTCAAAGGTGTAGAAATGTTAGGACAAGAGGTCATAGTTTAAAAGTAGAGGGACAGCGGATTAGATGTAATGCAAGAAACTTTTACTTCACTGAGAGGGTGGTAGATAAGTGGAGTGGCCTACCAGCAGAAGTGGTAGGCAGAGATTAATACAATGAGGGAGTTTAAGCATGTATGGGATAGGCAAAAGGCTAATCCTGAACATGAGAAGACCAAGGACCAAATAAGGTTTGAGGTTTTACAGTAGGAAAAATGGGCAGACTAGGTGAGCCGAATTATTCTTTTCTGTTATATTCTGTTTCAGGGCCTAAAATCTAGTCTTGCATATGCCACTGAGGTAGAATATGTTCCTGTCTCTCCTGGACTATGTAACATTGCTTGTCCAAAAATTTCTGTAAAGGGACTGAAATAAGAGTTGTGGGCACTGCCTGTGAGATGGCTTAGTTGGCTAATGAATAAACTGTAAAATCTGTTCAGACCTCTGTTTCACTGCTTATAATCCTGGCAAAGTCAAGTCTGTTTTTCATGCTTCTGAGGTGGATAACATGAGTTACCCAGAACACACTTGAAAACAAGAGACCTGTTAAAATATTTAATAAATAAAAATAATACATTTAGCCACTGTTAGCTCTACTGCCTCATTAAAAAAATAAGTGGACCTGTTAAAGGGATAGTAATACAAGGGTACTCTCTCTGCTGAAAGGCGTTTTATTCAAAGTTATTACAGCTCAAAGTTGAATATCACAGTGGCCTGAAATTGTCCAGTGGCGCTGTTGCTACACCATCGTATGGACAGCTCAGGTCCTTGGACCAGAGCTGTCCATAGGGATGGTGTAGCAACAGCGCCACTGTACAAAATATCGCACGTGACGTCTCCACATTTTTAAACTGTTTTCCCCAGAGGGCTGAAATAATCAATTTGGGAGAAATAATCTTGAAAATCCTTTATTGATGGAGCTTTTAGAAAGAGGATTTGTCGTCTTTAAATAAATGCTCTTGATGGTTATAAACTTTTTTAAAATTATATTTTAGGAATGTATATATGA